>VZDJ01000057.1:4121498-4138643 GCA_008694505.1 Cyanoderma ruficeps | reverse complement strand
CCTCCCTCCCTGGAACTGAGCTAAAAAAATGTTCTTTTCAGGCCTTAGGTAGGTACCTTTTTGTCATAATCTAAGCCTGGCCATGCAGCAGAGACAGGAATGCTCATTCCCCAGTAAGCAACTATGCCATTGAGACTGACACTGGGCCTTAACTGTGTATCTCAGAAGGGCTGGTGGGGCAAATGGATCACAGGATGGTTTTTGTGCTTTCTTTTCTCAGCTTATGAATTTGTTCAGAAGCAAAGCCTCCAGAAGTGTAAGCCAAATTATCAGTTCAGCAGAGAGCTCTAAAAAGCTCTGCAAGGCCAGGTTCAAGTAAGACTCTCACATAATCTGGTTATAATAGTCTATCTGGAATATATATTGCAAGAATCCTTCCTTTGAGGTCTGATCTTGTAGATTGAAGCCAAAAAGAATTTTGCGTGTAATAAGGTTGGTGTATAATAAATAGCGCAATATTTGTGTAAATCAGTTTTTGCTGGATACATTTTAATACCTTCAGCTTCAGATGCCACGTGAACTCTTTGCCCCGGCTTAAAACAAATCACCAAACCTCGCACGAGCGGCAGCAGGAGTGGTTCAAAATCAAAAAGACATTTCTACCTGCATCTGCATGGCAGTGACTGAGTAGCAGCACGGGGAGTATAAAATCAGAGAGACATTACATCTTTGCAGGTTATATGTTACTAATATTCCTCTGGGACTAATTTGTTGTGACTCAGACTCCTCAGGAAGAGATCTGTCGTCATGTCAGTCACGTTGGGTGACAGAGTCGGTGGAGCTGTCTGTTAACGCTTGGGAAGAACACGTCCTGATCGTGTGATTGAGCTCTGGAAGTACCGACTAAACAGTTTTTCATGTCTTTGTAGCTGGTTAAATGGAGTGATAAATATCTCTAATTTCAAAACTACGGTTTCAGGGAGATTGGAATACCGTAGCAATACCCCGTCAGCTATCATGTTGCAAAATACACTGTGTGCGGGATGACTTTGTGACCTGAAACCAGCAAAACTGAAGTGCAGAATAATTTTAGATGTTGCTTTCTTAAATAAGAAGGCATGTAAAATAGGAGTACTTGGATGACAGCTAATCTGGTTGACAGTAATTTCAGATTTTTAACCAATTTTTCACTGAAATTTTTTGAAATAGAAATGATCTTTAGAGAAAGCCTTGCCACTTTTATGCGTGGCGTTTAAATAATTTTAAAAGTAATATTAGGTTTTCTACAATGGTTGCTGATTAGAAATTATTTCCATAATGTTAGCTGGAATAACTAGAGTTTCACTTCTGTGGGTGTATAAAAAAAACAGGTTCACAGTGTGGAGAGGGATAGGCTGGATAGATCTAACCTAAGATGCAGAAGGGTACTGTGGCTTCATGATGGGATGTGTAAAGTGCTTCTATAAAACTATAGTAACTGTACAATACCAATAGAAAATATTCAAGTGAAAGATGCCATAGAACTGAAAATAAGTTTATGAACACACAAAAATTAGGAAATTACTTCACTCTCACAGTTAACATACCTGTGTCTTATTGAAAAAAAAATGTAGTCATATGTGAAATTGCTTATTAACAGTGAAAACAAATGAATTAAGAAAAGAAATGGGGATCTCTTGTGTAGTAGAGGAGAAGAAGGTTTCTCCTCTTCTTCATCAATTTGTAGGGATTTTTCCCTGGATATCCACACTTGTGGTAGAATGGGGCCTTGAGTGTAATGCTATGTTGCTTCACTGTAATATGAGGGCTAGGAAAGTTTCCATATTGTTAAGTGCAAAATTTTAATGGCTTTTGATGGTTAGAATGGCTTTTTTTGCCATCACTTCTTTGTTTTCCAATGTTATATGTATATATATTGTACGTTCCCTGATTGTACAGATTTTTATATCTAGGAGTTGGGATATTATTCAAGACTTCTGCTTGGTCTCGCTCACTAATTGCATTAGCCATAAAAAGCTTTTACTAACTGAAAATTGCCTGTCATTATAGTCAGTTGTTTGAAATCACTGAAGCATTCTAAATTCATGAGATCTGCAAGGATATAAACTCAAATACTTTAAAGAAGTTATGACTACTCCAATAGGGTTTGTCATAATTTGCTCATCAGGTGGCTTAATTCACCACCTGTTACATTTATTTTACTTTTATAAATCTACATAAATAGTTATTGTGTCTTCATGCCATGGCATTTCATGGCAGCTCATTTTTATTGGAAAACCAAATAGCATCAGGCTCCTTTGACATTCAGACACTTCTAAGACCATAAGGGCTATAGTTATGGATTTATGATTTATAACTCCAGTCCTCCCAAACTCTGTCAGCAATGGCATTATGACTCAATTAAAAGTCAACTATCAAAACAAAAACTGGCATGTACCATATGACAAAAGCCTGTCCTGATAGCACGAGCTGCGAGGCAAAATGATGAATTGCTGCTCTGTGAGGAGCAGAGTTATAGCCTAGAGTTGGCTGCCCACAGTTTAATTAGGCAGGCAGAGATCCATCAGTGAACTGGGGCTCAGACTCTGCTGAAGGTTTCTTATCTCAGGGCACAGGTCGGTGTTAGGCTTTGAGAGGGAGGGAGTGGTTGGCTCCTTCCCACTTCCCCAGGTAAAAGATAAATACAGAAACTTTGAAAGATTCTATTATAAAGCAAAAGAGAGAAATAGATAAAAAAGATCAGGTGAAATTTGCCTTTACTTCCTGAATGATTATATAAGAAAGAAGAAAGCTTCCCTGCAATAAGACTTTGAGTTAAGGGGACTAAAGTGCTTGAGTCTGTGAGAAACATGAAAAAATGTCAACAAATAAATAACACAAAGACATTGAGACTGGACTGCTGACTTTTTATATGATTAGTTTTAATTACAAGGGGAAAGTAGATCATAAAATGGCGTTAGCATATGCTCCTAATTGGTGTTTTGAGTGATTTTTAATTTAAATGTACTTGGATATAAAACAGACTTTGGGTTTCTCGATTTAAGATACTTCAAAGTTTTTTCTAGAGCAATGGTTGAAGGAGACAACATTCCAGATCTTAACAACACTGAATTCTGTCTTTCACCTAAAGACTTTTTTTTTTTTAGTGCCACTGCAATGTGCAGTGCAGGGAGAGAATGAAAAAATAAGCTAAAGTTGTGAAACCTGGATTAAGATACTCTGTGCAGGGTGTAAAGTAAGAATTTAAAATAAGAACTGCAATTTAATGTGTTGTTGCTTAGATCTAAGGGCATTCTCATTTGTTAATGATGCAATACTTTCACTCAGCATGAGTTTGCCAGTGCTCAGCTCCTTTTCATGGGAATTGTGTAGCTAACATGTTCTTGGAAAAGCAGATATTAAAAGCCAGTGTCAGGCTGAATCAATGCATTTATGTTCTTTTGTAACAGATTTAAATGTAGTCCTAGGATTTAATGAGTTTGAAATTGAATAGGCTTCTTTATTCTATTTACCTCTGTGTAGAACCTGCAGGAGTTTATTCTCTTTTGGGACATCACAGCCTGCATTTGGTGTCTGTTCTGAGTCTCTCTGTAGTCCTTCTGAGATTTTCTTCAGATAACTTTCACAGATATTCCAGCAGTTTGCAGTCATTTCTGATTCGTGTTTCCTTTTTAATAGTGGTCCATGTGGGAAGTTCCTCCACACTTGACAGCCCAGTGGTCAGGACAGCCAATATCCCAGCAGGACAAGTCCCATTCCAGGGAGAGCTTTCCAGTGGTGCCAAATCTCTACAAATACAGAGATCCCTCTCCCTGCCAGCCTCTCATCTGACTGCATCACGATGGGGATGTTCATCTTGAGATTCTTCCAGAGCGGTAATTTTGGGCAGCAAAGGGAGAGGCCAGTGAAATGGCAGGGGAAGAGTGGAAGGCAGACAGTGGAAGGGCTCAGCTGCAGCACTTGATGGAGCAGACCACCCTGGTTTGATTTGATGGCAGTCGCTGCTAAAGAGTTAAAAGATTTTCTTGTCTTCTCTTTTTTTCTTGGACAGAATCTTTCTCAGGGAGTACCTATCAGTTAGAAAGTACTGATTCATTTAAAGTGAAATCTTCTGTGGAAATGCACAAATCTGAAGAGAAACTTCATTAGAAAGTTAGACTGCTCCACTTTGACTTTTCAGAAATACTGGTAGAATTTCCAATTGAAAACAAAACAAAATACCTTTATGAATTTTTTTTAAAAAAATTATATGCAATTCCATTGCTTGTAAATGTAAAAACTGAAGCTGATATGAAATATTTTGTTTGCAAAAATGAATTATTTTGAATTATTTTTGGAACTGCAGGCCTCATAGCCTAATTCTTCTAACAGTATCCAACAAAATAGAGTCAAGGGTTCCTTTCATGACTCATTCTGTTTTTTTCCCCTTTGATGGTGATCTAAAAAAGGGTTTCAAACTGTTTTTATTATCTCCAGGGTTCGACTTCTTAATTGAAATGAGCTCCTGGTAGTTTCACAGCAAAAGTTTCTTTAAGGTTTATTTTCATTCCTATGAGGCAGGGAATCTCCCCACAGGAGCTTTCCTGTTGAGAAGCTCTAGTGTGTCTCACCCCACACCCTGTTGTTCCTGGGGAGATGCTTATAGAGGTGAGAATTTCTAACAGACTTTCTGTGGCTGGATGCTGAAACTCTTTTCTTCACAAACAGCAAAATTAGGGACACGTCTAGTGCAAACAGAAGGGAATGTTCAGCTTGTTGAGCACGTACTGTGGGCTTGACTACCACGCTAAAGCAGAAGTCATTGCAAAGTCAATGTTTGCTGGTTGTTGCTGAGCCCCAGACAGCAGCAGCAGCTGACCTTGTGGTCAGCAATGAATACAAGCTGAAGCATGGTCTTTCCATGGTATAAAGGTCTGGAAGGACAATGAGAGTCATCCTTTCTTGCAGGAGAGAAAAAGCTGCAGTGGAAGGTACAGATACTTCTCCCATCCCTCCCTTGTGCTGGCATATTGCTCCAAGGACATTAGGGAGATAAGCTCCATGAGCCATGATAGTGAGTGCCAGGCATGCTGGGCAGCAATTGGATGCATCATTTCCTTACTTCTGGCACCTATTTGGATGTCTGGAGAGGAGCTGTGCCGTTCCCAGTTTTCCCAGGGGAGCTGTGGGTCTGTTCCTCCCTGAGCAGTACAACGTAGCCCTCCCTGACTTGAACATTATGAAGATCCTTTCTAAAAATAATTATAAACAATTTAAAGACTCTCATAGTTAGAGATTAGGCTGCTGTCAAATACAGCCATTTCTCCTAATATAATATTTTTTAAATTGTTGTTCTTTGTTACAGGCAACCAGTGGAATGGTGCTGTTCCCTGCAGACAGGTATTTGCAGAATTTGCCTTGAAGCAGTTTTAAGACTCCAAAATCCAGCTTCTGGAGACCTGCCTGAAGCTACACCCTCAGGAAAAAAACACAAAAGAAAACAAAAGGAGGCTTCTGCCTTGTGCTGCCTCAGCTTTCCCTGAGAGAACAGAGTGAAATGGAAAGAGCAGGAGAGCTTCAATCTGGGATACCCCGGCCTCAAAATGGACCAGCACCACCCCCTGTTCCATTTCCAGCTGCTGGCTCTTAGAGAGACAGTAACAATTTTGGGCACAGGTATGGAATACAATAACATCTTGTTTTACACAGGACATTTGGGTATAAATGTAAGTGTTTGCCATCTTTTTTGACTTTGAACAAATACAGCTGAAAACAAAAAATGTACATATTTAACACCATTGTTCAAGAAGGATTGGAGTTCTTAACATTTTTATTTACCCTTGAGGGTTTTTTTTGGTTTTTTTTTTTTTGACTGATGGTATTTCAAGACTATGTCTTCTTCATTCTTTTCCCCAGTGTGTCTACATAGTCTGTATAACCTGCTGTTCTACTTCCCAGGATAATCTTTTATTAAATACACCAAAACAAGAATAGAACAGTCACATTTAGCTTAAGGTTTCTTTTTAAATATGGTAATTTCTTTTCTTTTCTTTCCCCTTAAAATGTCCTACTTTGTGCTGGCATTTTTTTCAACAACTGTGAATATTGTGCCATTTTGGTCATCTCAAAAATAATGGCTTGATGGACCTTCCATTTACCAGGTACTAAAAGATAATATTGTAAATCACTCCTTAGTATTGGCATGATTCTTAAAATGCCATTATTAGTTCTTCTCACATTTAAGCAGAGAGGCAAATATGTAGGCATATTGAAATAACGTTAAAAGTTGGAAATATTCAATAGAATATAAAAAAATATTTTTGCAACTTTAGGCTATGATAATTTGGTCTCTGGTTGTGTTTATAAGCATTTTAAAAACTGTTTCCAATTCTGAGCTCCCAGGTTCTCCATGGCATTTTAATTTCTGTTAGGAATTATGTGAATGATTCATTTCTTGTTTTTCTATTAATATATTTCTGTAATGCTTATAAAATGTGATTTGCTTCTTGTTTAAGATGGCTTGAATGCATGAGACTAGACCTTGCAACCTGCTCATGTAGGACATGGCATTTGCCTTGAATTTGAATATCGTAAATTAAAGAATACAGTTTTTCTGTGTGTATTGAACCAAAGACAACAGTTTCCCTAAATCAAAAGATGGAATTGACTGCAGAGATAATATCTTCAAAAGCGACATTTATGGTCTTATCCTTTTATCACTTCCAAATGAGTTAGTGCCACTCTCTTTTGTTGTATGGTTATAATCCATGCTATGAAGATAAAATAGGAAATCAATAAGGACATCCCCCACAGCTGGATCCACGGAAACTTATAATGAATAGTGGTTTACATGGAAATGGTGATATAAAGGCCATAGAAAGGGAACAATGTTAATGCTGCCTAATTCAAGATGTAGAGTTATAGGATACAATATTTACAGCTTTATTTAATGAACTAATAAAAAATGACCCTCTAAGCTAATAAAAAAATATGCTTATTTAAATGGTTTTTGCATTTCTTCTGCTTTGCCTAAATATGAATTAGCAGCATTCCATGCCATATTAGGGATTATGTACTTTTAAATATAATCTAAAAAAAAATTCTTTGAGCTGTATGCAGAATTTAAGTACTAGTCAAATATTCTGGATAAAGGTAAATCCACGGTTATAGGAAATACTAAAAAATGTTGACTGCAAAATAACTTTCAGAGTTAAGGATTAATAAAGTATTTAACGTAAAATTGATTAACAGTAAAAATACACAAATTCATTTTAAATATCAAGAGATTTTTTAAAGGCAATTAACAAAGCATCCTAATTTTCATAGCAGGGGAAAAAAAAAGCTGAGTTTTTCCTGTCAAGATAGTTCCCATTTATTTGTTAGGCAGTTGCACATCATGGGAGCTAGTATATCATATACATGGAAGACTTGAGGCCTTTAGCAAGGCTATGCACTTCTCTCTTTAATGGGAATGTACCAGGTAAATGTAATACTCCTTTTGGGATAAATGAGTGTAAATCTGAGCAAAGTGTCTGGTTAGAGAGATTCTCTGTACTGTTGTCTTCTTGTGCTGGAGATACTCCTTAAAAGGAGTTAAAAATTAAGAACTGTGCCAATTATCCCTTTAATCAAAAAGCTATTAAAGTTTCAATGTGTCAAAATTTTAGCAACCTGGTATGTATGAGATGGTGTAAAGCATATGCTGTATGTAGTACAGTGGTTTCAAAAACATTGGTTTATGACTTCTTAGTGGAATTTTTTCAGCTGTTTTGCTTAATTCTCTATGATGCTTTTGATATTGGTCTTGATTATCTTGGCAGTCTTCTCCATGCTGAATAATTCTATGATTCTATGTAGCATTTTTGTTGAATAACAAAATACAGCCTAATTTGTGAAGGCCAAAGCATTCCTGGTCTAGCCCAGTTTGCTCATTAACGGATAGAATTTACCATGAATCATGGCACAAAGAATTGGACAGCTTGGTGTGATCTGATCACTCCCCTGATGTATGAAAATACTTATTTTTACCAGATTACTCTGTTCCCAAATGGATCTGAATTTGACTGTAAACTGGTATGGATGGGTTTTTTTTGGAAGTCCAGATGTCAGTAAATAGTTGTTGAAGCCCCTGCTGCAATCCTCCAACAAAATACAGGAGTTTATTGTTCTTTCAAAGCTTCTTAGCTGGATGAATTTGTGCCATAAATTTATAACTTCAGGTATCCATGCTTGTACCACAGTCACTGTGAGTAATTGAGAGTGCTTACAAGTTTTGATGATTTAGTATCTGGCCAGGCAAATTTGTATAATGTCACATATTTTTTTAGGCAAAGATTTATTTAAAGACTGAAATTTGTCCAGATCTTCAAAAGGATAAATTTGGTGCAAAAATATTACAACAAAATGTTGCTTGTCCTCTGTATGAAGTATATATTGTCTTCTAAAAGAACAGTAATTCCAAGGAGCAGAAAGTGCTTTAAGTAAGCACTAGAAAAATTATACAAACTTTTAACCAGATGGCTTATACACCAGCTCCAGTGCTCAGTTAGATGTTTTTGGGGTTTAAGGCCCAAACATTTTGTGTTTCTTTCCAGCTGACCGTCCTCAAGACATATGCCCTTTGTAGTACATTACCCTTGTCTACAAAAATACATGTGCTGAAACAAGTGCCCTGCAGTTTTACTCCTAGGAATAAAGAATAAGGAGTCCACTCAATAATACAATAATTACCATCTCTTTGGAACACACCAAAACTGCTGTCGTAAACTTAAGAGTTTTCATCTGCAGTTTAAATGAAAAAAACTTGACTTGTCACTTATTGACAGTTCAATATCACCCAGTAACTGAGGCGAGTTTGGGGAACTAAAGTATTGCTTAACAGTGTGAGGACTCACCTAAACTGCATCTCCCACAATTTCCTTATCTATCCCTTTTGCTAGGCTGCCAAACTCTGGCTGCTTTTTATCTATAGGAATGGTCTACCTCTCTTTCTTGTGTTTTGGGGTGGGGGTTTNGTTTTCTTTTGTTTGGCGCTTTTTTTTTTGGTATGTGTGTGGGGTGGTTTTTTCTGTTTGTTTTTTTGTTTTGGTAGTTTGGTTTGGTCTTTTTTTGTTTGGTTTTTAAAAATAATTTATTTTTTGTGTGTTGCATGTAGATACTCCTGAAGATGAAAGGGGAGGGTTTCCTGTGTATGGTTTTTTGATGGTATGAAGGAAAAAAAAAATTAGTCAAGGTGACTTAGTCTGCTTCCTTGCCATCCCTGGAAGTGTTCAAGGTCAGGCTGAATGGGGTTCTCAATGTTGTTTTGCAGCAGTGGTAGAAAAAGCAAGCTTGAAAGGTATTTGTTGTTTGTAATTTGCCTTAATTTTATTTTGTTTATGCTTACTTAATAATGTTAAGTGTGCAGTTTAATTTTTTATGTGTTATCACTTTCCAAAGAGGAAAAAACTAATGATGGGAATGTGGGAATTCAGCTCTGATTTGTCAAAGAACCAGAAAGAGAAAATGGCCTGTTTCAGTAATCAAAATGGTGCTGGTTTTCAGGAAGCAACAGAAACTATACATGAAAAATTATTAAAACAGACTTTGAAAGAAAAGAAGCAATAGGAAGGCTGGGGGGGGGAAGTGTTACTGTCACTAAGTAGCCTGAGTTAATTTGTTAAAATACTTTCCAGCATGAGGAAAGTGCAGAGTAACTATCTTAATGTTCTAATTAACGTCTTGTTTCTTACCAGCAAAAAAGTATCTTTTACTTGAAAGATGATTTAATGACCAGAAGGTGATGAAATATATATCCAGGCTAAAAGCCATCTAGATTAGCAGAACTTGGCTTCTGTTTACAAGCTTAGTGCTCAGGTCCAGCAATTGATGAGAGATCAGCAATAATATCTTTTGGACAGGAAACTGTACAGCAAGTTATTGAATGCAAGTCAAGATTTGGTTTATATAAAAAACAGTGAAACATAAGAAATGTTTTTAAATAATAGCAAAGAAACCCCCACAACAATCAGAACAACAAGAGTGTTATCATGTGTCCCAGTCTCATTAATTGCACTAATAATGTTTTTAGGAATCCATAAGTATCTGCAGAATAAGCTAACAGACCACACAGCCAACAGGTAAAAGGGGAAAAAAAATCATTTGTTTTTACTGCCTTTTGGAAAAACATTACCATTGCACTTCTCATAGAACAGCTTTTAGAGTGTGGATGCATAGAGTTGTTTAAGAAGGGCCAGGCTGTGAAGGAAACCTTAAATACTGTGTATTCCCACCCTCTGCCATGGGCAGGGATATATTTCCCCACATCAGGTTGCTCGAACCCCCGTTCAGCTGCCCTTGAACACTAACAATTATAGAGCATCCACAGCTTCTCTGGGCAACCTGTTCCACTTGTATCCCACCATGCTCATGATGAAAGGTGTGTTCTTTATAGTCAGTCTAAATCTACCCTCGTTCAGTTTAAAACGTTGCTCCTTGTCCTGTAAGTACAGACTTTGTTAAGAAGTCTCTCATGTATTGAAAGGCTGATAAATGGTCTCTCTGGAGCTTTATTCTTCCCCAGGCTAAGCACTCTCAGCCTGTCTTCACAGTAGAGGTGCTACAGCCCTCTGACCATTCTTGTGGGCCTCCTCTGGCCCTTCTTTAACAAGTCCATGTCTGCCATGTGCTGGGGGACCCAGGAGCTGGATGTAGCACTCTGGGTGAGGTCTCATGAGAGCAGAAAATCCCATATTTACAGAAGTGCTAGGACCATGTCTGAGACATGATTTTTATTGGTTCTTTATGTATTACAGGTGAATAGACAGTGTGTGGAGAAGGAAGCACATTTTTTGAAATAAATTTACTTTGTGGCTATTGTAAAGTAAAGAGTTTGCTTATGTTTATAGACTGCAGAAAGGTTCTCAATATGAGCTGATCAAGAGCAAATCAGATCAGTGAGCCAGCCCAAGCACTGCGTACTTGTCTTGGGTTGCAATATGTAATTGACAGAACGAGAGGACACAGTCTTAAGCTGTGTAAAGGGAAATACAGGTTGGATATTAGGAAGAATTTTTTCACTGAAAGAGTGATTATATACTGGAATAATCTGCCCGGGGAGGTGGTGGAGTCACCATCCCTGGATGTGTTTAAAAGAAAACTGGATGCGGCACTTGATACCATGACCTAGTTGAGGTGTTATGGCTGGGTTGGACTTGATGATCTTGAAGACCTCTTCCAACCCACACATTCTGTGATTCTGTGATCCTGTAATAAAAAATATGTATTCTATTTGCCATCTGTTGAAAGCAGTTGGGGAGGTGTTTTTTCTTTATCTCTTGTACAAGCCATTCCTCACAACTACAGGGGGGAGGGGGCAGGTGCCTTCTGTCAATGGGCCAGCTGATAAAACCAGGTGGGGCATTGTTCCTTATCTCTTCCACACCCATCCTCCCTCCAGGGGATATCTGCTGTTAATGGGCCATCGAGGCTCACTGCCTGGCTGATACAATTACATCATCTCATTGTGAGATGCTTCACACAGTGGGAGGAGCCAAACATTCCTATCTGGATAAAACCTGAGAGTCAGAACACCAGCACAGCCTGTTTTCCAGTGGATTCCCAGAGGAAGACCGGAACCATCTTGCCACTACTGGACCCTTCTACAGGATCATCTCTGCTCCACCAGAACTACATCTGTTACTCTAGGAGGATTTATTTGGACCGTTTCCAACACTCTGACCAATAGTGTGACAGGTCGTATTTCTGACTCTGTCAGGGTTTCTAGGAATTTTTTTTACTGTGTGCTTGTCTTTTTTTTTTAGTACTACATTTATATTTTTAATATTCCTACTAAAGAACTGTTATTCCTATTCCCATATCCTTGCCTGAAAGCCCCCTCCATTGCAAAATTATAATAATTTGGAGGGAGGGATTTACATTCTCCATTCCAAGGGAAGCTCCAGCTTTCCCTGGCAGACACCTGTCTTTCCAAACTAAGACAATAGTGAATCAAACTGGCTGCTGAAGCAAAACCTGTGTACACTGTACTACCAGAGCTACATGCTTCAGTAAGAGCCTTTCCAAAACCAAATAAAGTTAGTCAAGCACTTTATTTCAGGAGAAGAGCCTGCATCTTCAAACCAGAGAGAGGGAAAGGAGTTAGCACTGTTGCTTTCAATAAACAAACTGCACCAATTGCATGGGCACCTGCAGTGGTCTGTTGTAATGGCACAGAGAAGATCAAATTTTCACCTCAAAAGTGGAAAATAACTTATAGCTGCTAATTAATACCCAATCCACAGATACTTGTGTTTCAGTGTTTGTCAAAGTTTATGAAGGTCCTAAATTTAACTCTGTCAAAATGAATGTCTCTATTATAAAATCCTCTGAAACACTTTTACCAACACAAGAAAATTCTTATTATAAGTTACTGACAGTTACTTTTCTGTACAGATGGCTGCTTTAAGTAATTATGTGTCATACATAATGAAATATTGCTGAAGGTTTCTCTAGTGAGGTAATTTACGTTATCCTTAGTTCACCGGTTACCAAAAAGGTGATAAGATACATGCTTTGACTCAAAGTCTGCAGCCTGCAAGATTTCTTGTTATATGGGATAACTCTCCAACGCTTGTGAATTCTAAGGGAAAAAAAAACTACTTGACCTCTCTAAAGGGCTCTGAATGATAGATAATCCACGTTAGATAAAGATGCCATAGTAGTGTTGCTGAAGAAGAGGAAAAGCACATGCTTTGTGTGTACCAATGCATGCAAAGATGCCCATGCATGTTGATGTGAGGATGTTTTGAAGGAAGAATAGTTGCTAAACTTTGAGTTCTTGTGCATGCCTAGTCTATTTTCCTAGAGAAAAGCAGACAGAAGCTTGCACTGTATATACATATATGATGTACGATTTGGTTTTCAATAAAGCCCTGAAATTAACCTAGACTCCTTCTTTAACAGGGCTGCAATTAATACTGGGTCATCTAAACTTGCCATTGTTGTGCAGCAGGTGTAGCACTGTTGTGTTCCACTATGTAATTAATTCATTTTGCACTGGGTGTCCCTTGATTATACCTTCCCATGTATCTGTACTTTCTTTTACCTGATGCCCCCTGTCAGTCCCCTTCCCCTGGGTCCGCCTCATTGGTCAACAGACCCCCATTCATCCCCTCATTTTAGGGCTTAAAACTCCTGGGAGGAAGGGTCCCGCCTTCTTTCTCCTCCTGGATTTCAAGGTATCAGTTCTACATTAAATCTGTGGGACTGTTTCCCACAAGGAGTCAGAGTGCCTTTTGTCTTTCATTCTCATCCTAGCCCAGTTTCTTCCCTGAGGTCCACAGCTAGCCAGGGCTGGACCGAGAGAGAGAGAAAGAGGAAACTTGAGCGTAGCACCAGTAGCTTAGTCAGTGGGAAACCTCTAGGGGTGTTTGTAAGGCAAACACTACAGCTACAAGCTCCCTGCATCCTTGCCCAGTTAGAGTATTGTAGTATGAATGAATAGAAGATTGCTAAAATTTTTAGAAATGGAGGATTAGGGACTCTACAGAGCTTCTGTTCCTCTGTGTAGTTTGTAAGTCTAGGTTTATCAAATTTTCTAAGGAATTATCAGGTGATGCTTGTTTGGGGAAATAAAGTTTTTCAAGTGTTGAAACCCAGCAGGAGGTTTTTTTTTTATTAAGCCAGTCCAAGTTGCAGTGCAAAAAGAAGAGGGAAAGTTAATGTATTTCTACAAATATATAGCACTGGAAAAGAATAATTTGTGAAAGATTTCTAGGAGTGTGTACATTGACCTCTCAAGATAAGCACTTCCTCTTTTAGAAGCTTCAAATAAAATAAAATAAAATAAAAAAATCCAGTTACAGTGGCAAACTTCTTCTCAAAAAGCTCTTTACAAAACCTACCAACTTTTGTCTCCTATCTCTAAAACTTTAAATCTCTTCCTTTGACTCAACAAAATCCTACAAAAAACTCTAGCCTTTTCAGTGTTCAAAAGAGCTTTTGCTAAGCCAGAATGTCATAAATGAGTCTTGTCTTGGAGACCCTGAGTATGATTTAGCTGCCCTCTCTTTAGGCTTCATTTTTCCCTAATGGAATTTCATTTTAGGTTGAGTTAACTAGGATGGATCACACTTGAAAATGTTCACCCTGCCAATTCTGCTAAGCTATGAAATGCAGTTTATTATTTGTAAACAGCATTCTATCATAAAATTATTAGACTATTATGTCTTTTTTTTTGATGCTTTTATAGTGAAATGCTAACAAGTTTATCAGGAGTTTTGCAGAAGGAACAAATACCTGAAAAAATTATATAGGAGGCAATACTTTTAATATTTAATGAAAAAATAACAAAAATTTAAGCAAGAAAGCAATGCAGCCTGGCTGTTTGGGAGATATACTTGCATTTCGTCAACAAAACTATCCTGAGGAAGGAATAAATCATTGTATTTTGGAGAAAAAAACTCCTAGTTTTCACACTCGTGGTTCAACTCAGGTTAATCTTTTTAGAGAGATGTGTTATTTTTCAGAACCCTGAGAACGCTACAGTTATGTCTTAAATCATGCTGCCTTAGCAACTACATTCCAAAGAGTAATTGGGGTGTACCTGCCTAAGGTTTTGAAAAAAAGCTTGTCAGTAAAACATCCACAATGCAGGAAAATACTCAATTCTCTAATCACAGTGCAGTTACAGGTAGTGACACCCTGTCGGGAACCTCAGCCTTTGAAGCAAGATCTGCATCTCTCTTCAGAGCTAAATCAACTCCTGTGAAATACCTACCCCTGGTGTCCTGAATGCAGACACAAGAACATGGCCCCGGTTTTGGGATCTCAAACCTATCACAGAATCTGTGGCAGCAGTGCAGAGGTTCCCCAAGGCATCTTTCCTGTGACAAAAGGAGGCTTTGTGGCTCTGGTTCCAACTGGGTTTGTGAAAGGTGAAGTAAAAGAAATTTATTGTGTTAAAACCAACCTATATAAAAACAAAGATGTGTTTTGAAGAGATCCCGAGTACTGTGTTTTGTCCCCTGAGGTATGGAAAACACAGCAGTAGCTCTGCATGAAAGTATGGATTTTTGAAGAAATCTCTGTAGAGAAGGGAAGTGAAATTACTTCAAAACCAGCTTGATGTTTGGGGTTTTGCATCTTTATTTGTTCTGCTTTCAGACACATTGCAGCCTCAAGTGAAAGCTGGTGATCTTGTTAGGAATTTGAATCCCTTTACAGAAAACCAGAGATGTTTCCATTTAGTGCTCTTCCATTTTCAGTCTAGGTGAAATGTGGTTAAAATCAACCCTTGCCCTCGTCCTGGTTTAGGTTTCTGTTGATCTGTGAGTGCCATCTCTTATTTTTCACAGGTATCACATGTCTTTGTTGTCAACTTTTCTCATTATCACTGTCGGGATTAGGTTGCTGAATCTGAACTGAAGCTGTCAGCCTTTCCCTGACTTTCAGCTGGAACTACTCAGATGAGGTTTATAAAGAGCCATAAACTTGGGCAATTATGCTTTCTGATCTGAATTTCATCCAAATTTGGTTTTCTGTTGCTCTGCTCTGTCCCTCTTTATTTTCTAGTGAAGTGGTGATTAGTTTTGATGCACACATCAGCTTGACAGAGCCAAGGTTCAATGAGAGCCAGGGGAGGGATGCTGGCTTTTGTGGCTTACAGAGGCTCCAGCATGGAATCTTCCTTTGACTTTACAGAAACTGCCATGGGAAAGTCCATGCTAGGAAAAAAAGTCTGAATTAGGGATTTACACTCATGAAGTCTGAGTCATTTTGGTTTTGTTATTTTGGGGTTGGTTCCCCACACTTGCTGATGTCTGCATCTCAATTTCCCCTTTTAGTGGATAAAGTCATGTCTGCTGGATAATAATGGATAAAATAGTAAGCTGGTTAATAGAGGATGCCTTTCATTAGTTATTGAATCAGATATGGAAAAATTATTAATTTTATTATTATTTTAATAGGCTAGTTAATAGAGGGTGCTTTCACTGGAGTTATTGAATCAGGTGTGGGAAAAAAATCAAAAGCACACAGCATTTCTGGGAGATTTTGATCCAAGAATTTTAGTTCCACATCTTAACTCTGGCTATTATTCTTCTTAATAATGGATTAAATATTGCAGTAAATGTTTTCATCTATTAGTGAATAAATTGCAGGTACTCTAGAGTTCAAAATTAGTTCTTTCACTCATTTTAAGTGCAGACATCTAAAAAGATAAATGGGTGTAAATAACAGGTAAATGACGAGTTAAAGCCAATTTGCAAGAGTAAGGTAAAGTCAAACTCAGATTTTGTGTCAGAATGTGGTAGATTTTAATAGAACAAATCATCCACTGAACTCTATATCCTTAGACTAGGGTGTTTTTTTTTTACCTATTCATGTCCAGATGGATGTTTTTTAACTATCCCACCCTAGTATTCATGACAGAAGACTGGCTTGTCCATCTTGCCCGTGTGTTGGTGAACTTCCCCATCAACGAACATTTCAGGAGGCAGAGAAAGATGCTTTTCCACAGGAAAATGTTTCCTAAAAAAATAAATATATGTGGGAACAGTGTAGTGTATTGAAATGCAATGGTACCACGTGTTGCACAGTCATGCAGCACACATCTCCATGACTGCACCAACCCTCCAAGCCAGCTGTGAGACAGTGGCACCCCAGGGGCTCTGCCTACACTTCATTCTTAGTAAATGAACTCTTCAATTCACAGTCCAGGGAATGGGGAAAGCCTACTGATCTTTTTTTAAAGAAAATATACCCTGAGTTTCCTTTTCAAGGAAAGCATTGCTGTACAAGATAAGAGGCCCCGATGATTCTTTTGCTGGTGACATTTTAAAAGCAGCTCCTAACTGTATCTCTTCCTGCTGTCATTAAGGGAGGACAAATAGAAGTATCAACTCTGCCATGCTGGCACTCATCAGTACCAGTCTGGGAAAACACACAGCCTTGATTTCAATCTCTGCTTTTCTAGTGTCGTTTAATTCATTTAATCAAATAGTTGAGGCCCAAATACGTAGCACTACTTATAGCTAAAATAGAACTCAAAGAGTACATAATAAGATATATGCTTAAATGTGTACGTAAATTGGATTTAATATCATGGAGCTCTATAGATTTTGGAATGCTTGTTAAACTGCTGTCTTCTCTGTTAATTAAAAGCTTCCACTGCCAGTTTGTTCCTGTTTTATTAAAGTGCTGCAGCATTTGGAACCCCTCCATGAACAAATAAATATAAGCAGTCTT
>VZDJ01000057.1:4101619-4121484 GCA_008694505.1 Cyanoderma ruficeps | reverse complement strand
ATATATATATATATATTAGAAAACATCTTTTGGTAAGATAATTCTTTGCTTATTAATCTGCCAGCAAATAGTAATCTACCGGAATGCAATTGTTTCTGCTCATAAATTGCTTTCTCACACAATCTCACCATTATAATCTGAGGCAGGATTCCCTATGCAACTATGAACCTATACACATTTTTGATAAGAATTTTGTATCAAGGATTTCAGAACTGCACGTGTTTTAAGAATTAAGTATATCTAATTTTCATATCACAAAAAAGAAGAAATTTTCTTGTTTTCTTTTTTCCTGCAGAATATAGAAGAACACATTTTTTTAATGAGAATATATGTAAATATGTATCCATATGACTTGAGGACTGAACTGGATAAAGACTTGAATCTTTCTCATGCTTTACAGGTATCAAGAATCCCTTGAATGTGCTTTCCCCTTCATTTCACTCCTGATTTGTCTCTGCCTTTGGCCACTTTTTATCTGTTTCTCCATCTGCCAGTGCTCTTTGAGCAACAAAAGTCCAGTTGTCTGACTTTAAAGATTGTGGAGAGATGAGACAAAATGAAAGTTGGTCAAAACTTAGGAGCTGGATGCAGCTGCAGCTCAGGGAAATGAGGCTACGTGCTCAGTACTAACTCACCAGCACTGGCCTCAGGACTTGCTGGGACTCTCCTTGGCTAGAGTTCATTTTAGCTTGTTTCTGCTGTGACAGCATTTGTCTTTCTGTCACAAGATTATTACCTGCCTTGTTCAAGCTTATCTCCATGCATAGCAAATGTGATCAAGATCTAGAAAACCTGTACAGAACAAGTGAAAAAAAGAAAAAAAAACCCACCCTTTTCTGATAGCTGGGGCTGTGGGATGCTGTTGTGTATCTGGAATAGTGAAGTGGCGATGATCATCAAGCTGTAGCTGGGATCCAGTGGGGGGAAAAATAACAAGTAAGCAAACTCCTTGAAGAAAACATGAAAGAAAATAGCCCTGGACAGATCCAATACTGAAGAGTAAGAAACCTCACCGTAAATGTCACAATCATTCCAGCAAAGCCTTTGGGATGTTACTAAGTTGATTACCCCCCAAACACCTTGATGGGTATTGTGGATTTGGGGATCCAGATGGTCACCCTCAAGGTTGAATGCAACACTGAAGCAAAAGGGTAGATACCTGAAAGTGAACAAATAGCTAAATAATTAAAAAATATTATCAGTGAGGAGGGATTTTTTTGTATTCATTTGGAGGGTGACTTAGCAGTGCTGTAACTGGGCTAATAGCAAAGTGCCCATTGCATTTTGATTTGACTATCAAAACCCTTGTGCATCCTTAATTACTTGGATCCACTTAAAATTCATATTCCCTTTCATCCATAACAAGATCTCAAAGTGTAATGCTGTTGTTTCACCGATTCATGCAATAAAACAGCGAATTTTGGGTTGTCTTTTGACATCTCTTGTAGGACACTGACAAAGTAAAATCAAAGTAGGTCCATGCTGTACCAGAACTCAAGAGGGAAGCTCAGTGGGATACCCAAGGATGTTTATCATGGCATTGGGTGCTTATATCTCAGGGAATGCATTGCACTTCCATGACACATTTTTTTAAAGGCACAATCAGGAAAGGAAAAGTTTAATGTGTGTTTTTCACTTGCCGTAGACTTTGGTGAGTGTCGTGGGGCGAAGCTGGGCGTGTCCCAATTTAGGAATACTGGAATGAAGCTCAGGAGATGGCTATTGCAAAAAAACTCTCTTCCTTTATTTACAATCTAACTCCTTTTATACATTTGTACAGAGGTCAAGGGATTGGCTACAGAGGTCGCCACCCCTTCAACCTGGATGGTGGACATCACCATCAATCATTTCTTCTCTCACAGGAGAAGTATGTAAACATTCTAAGAATAGGCATTATTTACATGAGGCTGAGTGTGAAAGTTCTATAGAAAGACAAAAGACAGAAAACTCAAGGCAACAGGTGAGCAGTACCTTTCAGTGGAAGCTTTACTAAGTCTGGCATCAACCACCAGCTTTCCAGAGCTGGTCAAAGATCAAGGGATTGTAGAGGTGAAAACATGGAAAAAAAAAAATCCAAATTAATAGACCTGAGGTTCTGTCTTTTATCAGGTCACTGAAATAACTCCAGAGAAATCTGAAATCTGCCATAAGAAAAAAAAAACCCTCATATTTTTCTTTCTTTTATTTAAAATTTCAACTTACTAGCTGTGCTAAAATTGAGAAATTATGGAATCTATTAGCTCTGTGATATTTTCTATTAATTTTGTGTGCAACAAGACTACTTGCCCCATGCAGAGCAGAAACCAGGCAAGTTAGGCTCAATAGCATGATTGTAGGAGCTAAGTCAGGAAGAGCTTGCAGTCTTTGAATGTAAGAATGTAGGATAATTCCAGTCCCAAATAGAAGGCACATAAAGCAACTGATAAATCAGCACAGTAGGAGTGGTACCAACAGCAATAATGAAGGATATATCTTTTGAAATAAGAAAGGAAATTGCTTAAAACTCAGAACCTTGGGTTAAATAGTTGTTTCATTTCCAGAAGTTTTAAACATTTTAACTTTCAAGTTTACCTTTGTAGTTTGGATTTAACTCTCCCTAATGGTTATTTTGGGAAAGTTGAAATTGAAAACTGAATTGTCTAAGCACCTGTATTGGGTTGAGGAGAGGGAATGCAGAAGACAACTTGTGCATCTGAATTATTTTCCTGAGGCCAGTGCAATACCAATAATTGTAAATTCTAGAAGATATATGTTATTTGCTCTGCAGTTTCTGTGGGATGGCAGTGAAAATATTAACAATGGCATCTCAGATTTTATGTGAATTACGCATCTCTGTAGTGTTTCCTTTGGTTCTCACCATAACTGCTATCAAGGCACTATGAAACTATTTTATTCTGAAGTTACTATGCATAAAAGTTTCTATTTTTCAGTATGAAGCAATATCTTTCCTTTAGCTGGGGAAACATAATCCTAAATCACACCCAGTCCCAGGGTTTGCATCAAAGGAATAAATATGTTTCTATAGGTGCTTTTACATCAGATGTAGATGTTTTCAGATCAGATTTTTTTTTCCTTGCTTTTTCCTTTTCTTTCCAGCCCACCCTGATTTCCTCCAGAGCACTCATCCTGCTCACTGATGTGGGGGCACAGGGGGAGACATCACTCCTGAGCTCTGGCTCCTGCCAGCTCCCTTGCAGCTGAGCAGCCTGAAGGCACAGCCACGTCTCCCTGCTTTATCCCTGCCTGCACACAAATAACAGGCTCTGCATCACAGGGCTTTTTTAACAACTAAGGGTCAATAAATTTTGTACAGCACACACCACGACAGTCACAGGGATGCTGCCTGTGTGCCTCTATTCCAGGAGCTGCCTAGACAAAGCCCTTTGGCAATTAACAACCACCGTGATGTCCCCCATCAGGAATCTTACTGCTTTGACATCCAGAACTTTGGCACTTTGGCCTTCAAACAGCTCTTCACAAAAGGTTCACAGCAGAGTTAACTCTATTAAAAAGGGAAAAAAATTCTGATTTTTTTTTTTCTGGAGAAAGATCAGTAGGAGTGTCTCTTTCTTTCCTCCTTGATGCCTTCCATTCCCTAAAGAAGTTTGTGCAGCCCTTCAAACACTGGTTTTATCAGAGCAGAGATGAAATGCGGAGAGGTGTATTCCAGGGAGAGCGTCAGCATGGCTCTGCATGGGTTCCTCAGAGGAAGATCCAACAGCAAAATCAGTTGCTGGACACATTTTTTGTCCTGTAGCATCTACATCTCTGTCTCTCTTCTGTAGCTCTTCATCAATCCTTTTTTTTTTTAATAAACAAGGCTAATTCAAGAAGTAAAAAAAAAAAAAGTTAAAAATTTAAATGGCTCAGAAATCTAAAAAAACCCCAAAGTCATTGAGGTTAGGTGAGAGAAATTTTCTGTATTTTCCTAGAGCCAGAATAAAGTAACTGGAAAATTCTGTGGACAATTCATCCTCAAAAAGCAGAAGAAAAAAGAGCTTTATCCTTTGAGAAGTGTGTTCTGGACTCAAAAGTCATGCTGGGCTTCAATATTGTATGAAGACACTTGAAAAATCTCATCTTGATCTTCTGCTGTTTTAGTCATTCATATGATAGGGCTGAGTGAACGTTATTTGTGATTTGCACCTTCAGGTTATATTTTCTTCTGCCAACATAAACATTTTTTCCTTTGAGAACTTTAAAATACCTGTTCAAAACACTACACTCAGTTTAATAGCTCACATCAATACAGCTGGAGAGATCTGTATCCCTAGAAATGCATATTCCTGTAATTTAGGATACCTAATGTGTCCTAAAAATTGCCATTGTTTACAGCTTATCATAATGTATCATATATTAAATATAAAAATACATGTATTTAAATTAATTAGATACTAATTTTAAATTCTGGTTTTGAATAAAAACAAAGTAAATAATTTAAACTCATCTAAATGATTGAAATTCATGTACTTTATGACATAATAAAAGGGAAATGTTCTAGATACCCTTTGTTTAACCGTTTTTTTTTTGTCTGGAAGGAAGACCAAACATACATAAAATCTCATTCCCTAAACTTGGAAAATTCATGTGCATCCAGCATTTTGCAATAGTTTGGTAATATTATGGTTTTCCAATTTTTTTTTAATAATTTAAGAAGAAAAAGGGCATGCCATAGTCATCTTTAATGATGTCAGGAGACGTTTGGAAACTGGTGTCTGTAGCATGTATGGAATTTTAAGGATTCTTTTATTAGTAAGTCAAAAGCCATCTTTTTGTTGCTCTAGCAAAATAACAAAACAATTTGCTTAAGATTCTTCAAGGAATTATTTCACCATGGATATAACCATAGAATCACAGAATGGGTTGGAAGGGCTTTGAAGACCTTCTAGTTCCCAATCCCCTGTCATTGCAGGGTCACCTGATGCTCTCAAAGTGTTGCTGCTAAAGAATTTTTTTGTATTTCAGCTGCTCCCTCCCAGCCAATCTTCTAACATTGGGTTGGTTTTTCTTCTACAAGCTGGAGAGCTAGTTTGCCAAACCCCTGTTTCTTCCAAATGCTTTGTCAATATCTGTAAATAGTACAAAAAGTGGTGCTTGTAAAACTCAGATTCCATCACGTCACCATTTTGCTTGTGGAATTACTTCATCTGAAATGCATTTTTCCATGCAACTGAAACTGGAAGCAGTCTTCAGATTTATGAGGCAACAGGTGAAGAGGCAACAGACCGTTATCCTTTTGTACCAGATAGATGCCCTCAAAAAGAAAATTAGGAAATTATAGTGTTTCACACTGATCATTTGATTTTAACAAACCAAGACTGACATGAGTTGACTGCTGTCAGCATCACATTATGCCCGTGGCAGGGGAAAGGAGTTTCAGAGTTAGGGATGTGTTCAGCTCAGATATACATTGCAAGTTGTCTGAGCACCAGTAGAACAGTAATGGCAATTTTCCAGTAAGAAATTCAGTGTTTTTCAGGCATTTAATTGGCTCAATCAGTTTTTAATAAATTCAGGGAACACTGTTTTTGCTTTTTTAATCTACTTGATTTACTGAAAAGGTATGTCGATGTGTTGTCCTGTAAACAGACAGTGAGGGTTTTGTGGCACACACAAAGTTGCTGGTTTTTTTAACACCTATGTTCAATAAATTAAGAATGAAATACCCTACAGTAAAATGCAATGCAGATAAGTCATCTGAGTCCAAAAATTAAATGTGAACCAGATGCTTTAATGTTTAAAAGAGCTGGCAGGATGTCATCACGCTGGTACAAGGACTCTGTCAGGACAGCTGCTCTACACACTGAGTCCCAGCTGCAAATGTGATGTACCTTTCTGAAACCAATTCAAAATTGCCATAAATCCTTTGCTAATAACTTTCTCTGAGGCTTCAAAGGGACTTTGGTAATGGTTAGATTTCTAAAAGAAAAAGATTTGTTTACTGAAAAGGTCTGATATACAACATATAAGAGAAATTAAAGTTGATGGTCACTCTTAAAAGCATTTCATTTGTCCTTGCCTGGGTCACCAGGCTATGACATTTCTTCTGTAGCATTTATTTTTAGTAGAAAGAGTACTGTGATAATTGTGCCCTGTGATTGAAGATGAGGCCAGACAGTAACTCCTTTGAAACAGAGCATGGAGCAGGGATGAAAAATAAAGGCCAAAATTTTTATTCTTTGAGATGAGATTTTTTTATAACACTGAGAAAGTTGTGTGTGTTTCACTTTAAGCATTTCTGGTACTGTTCAAATATCTTATAGGATGGGACCAACAAAAGATTTGAAGTCTTATAGTTCACAGAGAAAAGAATACAAATCTCATAGTCCTCTTCCTTTTTTGGTTATTTTTGTTTTACTAACTGTACTCCTTCTGTTTGTCATTTTAGCTTAAATATTGGTCTGCAGAATATTTTCTTCTAAATTATTCTGTTCAGGGAGCTTTTGGGCATCAATCATTGCAAAAGCAACCAGCAAAAGACAACAAATGGCAGTCATTCATCATCTGAAACAAACGATTCCAAGTCTGTCACAGGACAAACTCTAAACTTGCATTCTTTCATCAGGAAAATCATAACCAAAATAGATTAATTTTGAAATTGTACCAGAGAGAATTTGTGAAGCGCACAGAAAAACAGAAAGCAAGGTTTGATTATTCCTCAAGGGGAGCTGCTTTGTTTGCTGCTTTGTTGTGCTGGATAGCTGTAGAGGTTTGGCACTGGTCAGATTGCTGGCACCCAAAACCATTCTCTCACTCCCCTCTGCAGCTGGACAGGGGAGAGAAAATTTAATGAAGGGTTCGTGGGTCGAGCTCAGGACTGGGAGAGGTCACTCATAAATACCATCAAGGGGGAAGCAGGCTCTAATTAGAGATATGAAATTAATTTATTGCTAAGAAAATCAGAGCAGGATAATGACAAGTAAAATAAACGCTCGAAAACAATTTCCCCACCCTTCCCTTCTCCCACGCTCTACCTCCTTCCCAGCAGTGCATGGAGACACGGAATGGGGGTTATATTCATCACACTGGGTTTCTCCTGCTGCCCGGGGAGCGCAGTCCTTCCCCTCCTCCATGGTGGAACTCCTCCCTCAGGATACTTCCCTCTGAACTTCTCCCATGTTGGGTTCATCCCACAGGTGTCAGCCCCCTGTGAACTGCTGCAGCAGGAGTCCATCCCAGGGGCAGCATTCCCCCCCAAGCTGCTGCAGCGTGGCTCACTCTTCCAAGGGGTGCAGTCCTTCAAGGACAGCCTGCTCCAGCATGGGCCCATCTCTCCATGGGCCCCTCACAGGATCACAGCCTCCTCTCTGGCATTCCCATGTTCTGAAGTAGAGCTACTCCAGAGGCTGCAGGTGGATCTCTGTATCCCTGTGGATCCCCAGGGGCTGCAGGGGCACAGCTGCCTCACCATGGTCTAACCACGGCCTGCAGGGGAATCTTGGCTCCTGGGCCTGGAGCAGCTCCTGCCCCTCCTTCTGCACTGACCTTGGGGTCTGCAGGGCTGTTCCTCTCACCTCTTCTCACCCCACTCTTCTCTGGCAGCAAACATGTCTGCACAATATTTTTGTTTTTCCTTATTTTTCAATCTGTTATCACAGAGGCGTTAACAGAGGTGTTTTTAAGTTGACCCAGCCTTGGCCAGCAGCGTGTCCATCTTCTGAGCCCTCAGGGATTGACTCTGCCAGACATGCAGGAAGATTCCTGCAGCTCCTCACAGAAACCACCTCTGCAGCCACCCTGCTGCCCAAACCAGCCTGTGCAAACCCAATACAATAGCTTATGGCTCCTGTGAATAAAGAAGGGAAAGAGCAGAAACTGTGCAACAGGGCATGATAAGAATTAAGGAGGAACAGGATGGATTTCTTGTCATTAGGAAGAGTACCCCAGTTTAGGGCATTTCCAGAGCACGTCATTTAGGGTTTGTCTGAATACTGGGACAATACTTGTGGTATAAACTTCCTTGGGATTATATAGATTTTCTCCCATATGTTTCCCTAAAGCCTACCACCTCTTCAGCAGAAACATTGAACCGCTGGCAGAGAAAATGAGGTCCTGCTCCTGACTTCTGCGAGTGCTGAGTTTCTCTTTGGTCTACAATTTAGTCTGTAGACTTGTTTCTCTAAATCATGAATAAATGTCACACTTCCTAAACCTTCCAAGGGATTTGCCCTTAATGATTGTCGCATAGCACATCTTTCAGGGAATAGGTTTTATTTAATTTCACTAAGAAGGACACAGTGTCCATTAATGCCAAAAGCTATAGTTAGAACCCTGTGTTTCTAAACAAACAATGATTTTTATTAGTAAACTTTATCAGTGTTTTCATAAAAAGGCAAAATAAATTTGTTACCTTTACAGGGAAGGGGTATTTATGAGAGCTAAAAGAGATTTGGTACCATGACCTTTAAATAGGCTGCAGTCAGTATTCTCAAATGGAGGAGGAAACAGAAAATTGAAAAGATGGTACAAATTAGTCACGGCCTGCTGCTAGAATGACAATATCACTCTTGGAAATACTGTTAAAAGCAGAAAGAAAGACAACAAAGGGGACTAGTTAAATATTTACCATCTGAAACTTGTAAAGGACTCAGCCATACCACAGCCCAACCGCCCTCAATATCTTGCCTCAGGAAGATCTGGGTTTCTTGGAACCAGAACATAATTCCTCTTTGTAACATATCCGTGTTTCAGGGTCAAGAGACTAAGAGTGCAGAAGAGGTATACAGAAGTGCATTTGTCTGGATTGCTGAAAGATTAATGGAAAAAAGAAAGCAGTCAAAGATATCACAAGGCCAAAAAAGCACAGGCTGAAAAATAACCCTCAGCTGCACACAACAGACCGAAACACTTAGCAGAAAGTCTGACTGTTAAATTTGTCACAAGTCTGATTACAGAGACCTTTCTCCAACACTATTATGGGGGTGAAAGATTAGGCAATCAAATCAATTCGGTAACCACCATTTTGTTGCTGTCATGGGTTGGCGCTGGTTAAATGCTAGTGCATTCATGAGTGTATGTTTTTTTTTAATAAACTACTGTGAGATGGGTTAAGAACAGAGCAGAGCAGGCTTAAAACTTGGAATAGGAAAAAAAGAACATTTATTAACTTACATAACAACAGACAATAGACATAAAAAGAAAACTCAATCACTTAAAAGCAGAAAAGAAAACCTCTCAGAACACTTTTTCTCCTCTCTTTAGTTTTTATCTCTTACATGCTCAACAGTTGACACTAGCACATACTCTTTTCTACTTGCTTAAATTACTTTTAATTTAATTTTAATTTTAATTACTTTTAACCTCTTGTGTCCTCAGAGGCGTATCTAAACTCTCAGTGGCCACCGAAGGTGCCAACATCTAAACCTAGCTACTAATTAATTTAACTTCAGCTTCTTAAAAAACCTAATTTTTCTTTAAACCAAAACAGTTGCAAACATTATTTTAATTACAATTGGCAAATTCTAGAAGAAATCTAAGTGGCAACCTTCTGTGGAGTTCATAGACTAGCAAATGTTGTACACGAGACTAGCACCATTCCATGAGATGCTGAAAATCTTTTATTTGCATGAACCCCAAAACACTGGAAATAATCAACATTCACAATTGCATGCTTAGTTCTACAAAAAGCTAGGTAGGCAGATAGACTAACTCATTTGACAATTTATATCTAAATTAAAAAAAAAAAAAGATCCAGCATCTTTTCTGAGTGACATTAAGAAAAAAACCAAGGGAACAATAGCTATTAATTCATAGTTCTATGAATACACAAAATAGGAAAATAGCTTTGTCTCAGAGTTTTCATGTAATCCTATTTTTTAAAAATAGGCAATCAAGCTGGAGATAATACAAGTTGGTAGGCATCCTAACTGGTTTCTCAGAGTCAGTAAGGAGAACACTTCTCTCAGACAAAGCTTATTATTATTTGAAAAAAAGAATAATTTTGTGTGCCTGTATGAGGCCCAAATATTGTTGCAATGTTGAACTGAGAGACATTTTATACTAAGTCAATAACTTTTGTGTTATTTCCAGTGCCAGTGGAATATTAGAGCAAGCATGAAAGTATTAAGTGTAAGATTATATATTATGGACTTCAGTTTTATTTGGTTTGGGTTTGTTTGTTTGTTTTTAAAGCAGCATAATATTCTTCATTAATGCAGTGAAAAAGCAATTCCAGAAGTTCTCAAGGCAGTTTTTATTACTGTTGCATGACATTGCGTGGTTGGATGAAAAAGAGGTGAATGCAGAGTTCTAGTTTTCCTCTCCAGGTTTCCTCTTCCAGGACCTGGGGAATTTGTGGTGGTGCCTTTTCCCTTTTAATTAGGTGGTTTGTGGGGGGTTTTTTTGTTTCGTTTTGTTTNTTATTGTTTCATTGGTTGGTTGGTTGGTTTTGTTTTGTTTTCTGTTTTGTCCCCCCTTTGTTCTATCTCATACTTTCCACTCAAAAGTAGGGAGTAACAAAATAAATGTTATGCTTGTCTTGTTTATGAATATTTCTTTTTTTTCTTTTTTTTCCAGAATTCTGGAAGAACACTGCTTAGCAAATAAAACACGCAACTAAGTAAACCTGCTTTTTCTTACCTTTTCACAAGGATGCATTTATATAAAGCTGCAGCATTAGAAAAAAAGACCCAGAGGTTGTACATAAACATAGCATACATAAACTAAGACTTTATTTATACTAAACTGGACTTTGGACATGGAGTTCTTTTTAGTTTTACTGACACATGTCTTCCTGATCAAATAAGAAGTCTATTTGGATGGTGTACTTTATGTTTAGAAAACAGAAAAGTTCATCAGAATGTTTAAATAAAAAGTAACAAAGGGGGTGATTTTACCTTTTACTGGGCACACCTGTATTCTGCTTGCTAGGTAATTGATTTTTTTAAGTGAATTATTTGATTAGCTTCAAATGAATAGTTTAATGGTACTGTATAGATCATTATTTAGTAATTCAAATAGAAATATTACATGTATAATGAAATGATGAGAGTAAGATGCACAAGGATGCACTTGGAGCCCACTAGATACTATCATCAAGTTTGGGATTTTACCTATGTCTGTGTCTGGCCCATAGACACAGCACAATTTCCAACTGAGCTAATACAGCTGTGAATTAAGGGGCAGGTGGGGGAAAATAGCTTTTTTTCAGTGCCATAGAGTGATCGTGCAAATATGTTGAAACCTACCACTCAAGCATGTACTTCTAATATAGTATTTTATAGCTGGATATAAGGCCGTGGGTTGTGGCAGTTTAAAATTCAAGGGTAGCATTTTTCAAATGTTTTTTGCCCATTGTTTTACTGTGATGGCTCTCTGCATTAACAGATTTACACTGCACCTTGCAATACTCTATTTGGATTAGAGATGTACCAGCACTTAAACGTTCAGGAATTTAACCAGGTCATGCTTTTCCAGAGGAGTTGCCTCTTCGATTTGGGATTTTTCACTGACATGTTTTGGTACACAAATAATTCTATTTATAATAACTTTATTCAGTCATAATATGCTTTAAGCACCATATGTTGTCCTCAGAGAGGGTTTACAGGTTTCCGAAAACTAAACTTTTTTTTTTTTTTTTTTAATTCTCAGTTATGGAATTCAATTGTTCAAACTGAATGATTTCTAAAAGTTTTACTTTTAGATCTAAATATTGTTTTCAAAAGAGGCCTATCTTTCAGAACTATTTTTTTCCCCCTCCTTCATCTTAAATCATGGATATAATTGCTTAATTTCTATTATGTTGCATCTATGCTAAATGTGTTTGGCTCCCACTCTGCTTTCTTTCTCCTCAAGGAAGAGAGAAATGGGAGCAAACAGAATTCTAAAAGTTATGCTTTGAGCAGATTTGAGGCGGAGAAGAAATGAACAGCAAGGATCTGAGGAGTGATAACCACTAAACATTGAGGTTTGGTAAACAAAATCGCAACAATATAATTACAGCTGATTTATTCCAGGTACAATCGTTGGTCCCATACCATGTCTCAAAATATATCTAGAAAGGAAAGGCTCACAAAGGGTAGAATAACACAATTTATATGAAACTCTTCCACAAATTATCTCCCAGAGTCCTGTGATTTGTCACCCAGAACCTTCAGGATCACATTTTGATTTGAACTTGTACCCCATGGGTCCGTGTAACTTTTTAGCATTTACCTCACCTTGTCAGAAATTTCAGAAAAACTTGTTATTTATATTTTAATGTCCATTACCAAGGAAAACACTTTCAGAGTTCAATTCCCTGCCAGAGAGGAATTCCAAACCCTGCTGGCTTCCAGTTCTGTGGAGCAGCAGTTGGGGTGCAGCTATGCCCACGGGTAACATGCCAGGCCTCAGGGTAGTGCCTGTCCATGTCCCAGCTTGGTTTGGTGTGCCTCACATCCCCGCAGGAGCCTCACATGCACAAGGGAATAGGGGATCAGGATGTTTTCAGCTGTATGGATGTGCCTCCTGGCCATAGCAAACGTGAGCCTGCAGCATGGAGAGGCTTCCTGCCCCGTGTGCAGCTTTTGGTGGGCTGAAACATTCCTGCCCGCAGGGACTGGTGGGGCTGGAAGTTACTGGGGCTTGCCAGAAATGTACAAAATAACTAAAACAAAGGACACAAACCCAGGAAAACCCAAACACACTGCTGGCCCTGAAATGCATGCTGTTTATCATATTGTTTGTGGCAGCAGTTTGACTTAAAGAGAATCCAATTCTCCACCAGCTGTAGTGGTGGAGGGAGGTTTTTCCTAACCTGGTTTGCTCTGCCTCATGGGTTGGTTGGTAGAAATTCTGCTATGGCCAGTTCAGCTCATCAGGTCTGAAGCTGTAGCTTGAAAAGAGATGGTTGGAATTGCAGATTTGGGCAAATTTCCATCTCCAAAATTAGGACAGCAATTTATTGTGTGTTACAAGACTTCTAAAAACTATACAGCTCAGCATTGCAAAAGGACATAATGATGTTTTTCTCTGTTGTTGCAATTTATTTTATATTTTCACTCTATTTAAATGGAAGCCATCTCAGAAATTTAAAGCATCAGTAAACCTGGTCTCAGTTAAGTTTAATAATAACTTTTTTTCTTCTTCCCAGATTGTCTATAAATTACCATAAGTAAGTAAGTACTTACACCACCTTCCATGATATTTATGAGTAGGAGTCAAGTGATTTGGTGGGATTGGCCATTTAATCAGTGCTGTTCTGCTCTAAGAATGAATTATCACAAGGTCAATACACGATGTAAATTTATATTTACAAGGCATTGTCAGTGAAAAAACTGAACTTGTAAAATTCGACAGAAAACGACACAAACCCATTTCACTTTGTGCCAAAAATATAATGAGATCTGATGATGGCAACAGAAATGAATCCATTTTGTGACAAATCTAAGATTTTAATCTTATGAAAGGATCTCCTTTGAACCATATATAAACACTATTACAATATTGTTCAAAGGAACAGATGGCTTTTTTTTTTCCCAGAGGGAGATCTGCATGTGGATGAAGTGCAGTGTAATTAATGGTCATAAAATCGTTTGCAAATATTTTAAACACAAATATTAGCATATCTCAAACTTGACAAATGTCTTCCTTTGAAGGAAAGGAAATATATTTCCTTTCCTTTGAATTCTGGAAACAGATTTTCCTTGAAACTAGAGGTGCTACTGGAATTAAGGAATTTCTTGGTCAGCTCAACCAAATGTTCAGGTGCTACTGATGAAAACTCAGGAAATTAAGAAAATTAATGATAACATTTCAAGAGCATTGACCACTTCAACACTGGCCTTTAACACGCCACACTGTTTGTGACAGGCATCCTGCACTGACACATTTTCTAGACTTTCCTTTATTGCCTGAATAATGGATACTAATTGTAAAACATATGACAAAATGGCATAAAATATACCACTATGAACCTAACCTTGATATTTTCATCTTTTTTTTTTTTTNATTGGATACTGATTGTACTTATTATTTGAGGTTTTGTCAATGCTTAGGAGGTACTGTTAAATATCAGTGACATAAAGAATTCAACATTTATACATCATGTGTCTGTTCTCCTTGTATGAAGAGAAGCCAAATACTGTCACTGTTCCTTTGCTGATGTTCCAGGGAAGCAAAGAGAAGCAGAGTTAATCTGCAATGTCAGCCAGCTGTTTTGGGCAAAAGAAATACATAAATTAAGGTTTCTATTTTCAAAATATAACTAAACCTAACTTTGTAATTGATTTTCTCAGAAGATTGACTCCACCTTATTGTGGATTTTTTTTTTTTGTCCTGATCAAAACTGTCTGGAGTGAGTTGCTGATAAAGATCTTCTCTTTGCTTTCCCTAACTTTAATACTAAAACTCTAACCCTCCTAAAGGACTGGTAGAAATTAATTTAGTGGATAAAACTAGAACTGCACTCCTTCTTTTCCATCTAATTAACTGGGGTTTTTTTTTCCTAACTCTAAACTTTAACTAGCATAGTCTGTCAGCTACAGCTCTTTCCTTCTGGAATGTTTTCCATCTCTCCGCTTTACTTTTAAAGTATAACTTCCTTCTAACAAAAATCTCTCATTTTTATCTTCCTGTTTCCAGTCTACCACAGGAAATCCATCAATGAGAAATCTGACTGATGCCAACAGAAGGAATAAAATCCCTGTAACTGCCCTGTGGTCCTGATTAGCCTTTTAATGGACTAGGAGCTTTTCATCCTTGGCTGACCGGGTTGTTAGGGTCCCAAGTCTGACAATGAGCAGCACCAAAGCCTTTGGCATGGAGAGATGATTGTACCTCTGAAGAGCTGGCCAAAATTTATTCTGAATTAGCATAAATTACGAGACTAACTCAATTGGCTCACCTAGTTATATATTTGTACCAGTGATTTTTTGCTCTTTGGGTAACTGTAATCAACTGGCACTTCACCTCTTTTTTCTGATCTGTCTTTTCCTCCAGTTCCCTCTCACAAGTCACTGAAATCTCAAAACTTCTCTCCTGTAGTCTTTGCACCCCTGGCATCCACTTTTAGCATATTTTAAGCCTTCTGTGTTAATGATGAGTTTTACATCACAGAAGTGGCACTTATTCATTATACTTTAGTAATCCACACTTCTGTGGAGAAAAAAGACCTTTTGCTTTTCACAGAATCAGAGAAGAGAACCCTCAAGGAACACAGAGTCCAACACTTAAGTGAATGGGCCCATATGGGGATCAAACCCCCAGCCTTGGCATTATTAACTCCACACTTTAAACAACCGAGCTCATCTCAGTGGCTTTTTTGCACATCCTGTTCAAATACATTATGAGTTTGACTTTTGCCTTTAACCTGAATCAGGAAATCTTCTCTGATATTTAGCAAAAATATTCCTACCCATTTCTATGACATTACTCAGCAAGGAANAAAAAAAAAAAAAAAAAGGGGGGGGCTACTAATTAGTAAAATAGTTCTTCTGACTTTAAATCAGTAAAAAATTGAAATCCAAATCAAATTATGCAATGAATGCCCCAGTTTGTAATACTTGAGGAAGTTAAAGAGCATAAAAGGAAAAAAAGAATGCAGCAAGAAGTGAAGGTCAGAGTCTCAGTGCTAAAAGTGGAATATTGTATTTAAAATACAAAAAAAAAATGTCAAGAGGCTTGACCAAGGAAAATTTTGAACAGTCATAAAAGCATCCAAGCCTGAAGGTTCGCATGCCCTTGTTTGTGGCCGGTAAGATCACAGGTATTTGCAGAGGATCACAGCTGGATAATTCTCTCTCTTTTTTAGGGCCAATCAGCTTCACACACCGGGTGCTGCTACAGCTGGTGCAGCAGCTCTGGTGTTCGTGCAGAAGTTTGAGAAATGGGCACATCCAGCATAAGGACCTTCCCAAACTTGCCTGTGTCTCACTGATGAAACGGAGCAAATGAAGCATCTCCTGAAGAGACAGGTATTAACATTCTTGTCAAGGTTATTCAAACCCCACGCCGGCTTCAGTGGCTTCGTGTGGCTTCTTGGCAGGATTCTGTGCTGTGACATTATCCTGAGCAGGGATGCCATGGGATTAACTTGTTGACTTTCACCTTTCCTGGTGAGCTGGCCATATGAGGCCACCATATGAGATGCCTGCCCAGCCAGCCAAAGGCAGCCTGAGATGGTCAGTGTGCCAGCAAATCTCTCCTCTGATATTTGGGCTCCCCTGACAAAGTCTTTGAACAGATTTCTCTGTCTGTCACCACCCAGGGCAGATATTGCTATGAAAACAGATTGATTAAGTGATGGAAAATGACTTCTCTGAGGTGAAAAACTAATTTAATGTAGTCACAAGGATGTTGTATTCATACAGAAATGAATGCACTATACTAATTAAACTTGGTGTGTTCACATTGTAGGATATACTAAAAATTTTATTTTCTTATATGAATTTAATGGTTGAGGGTTTTTTCAGTTTTTAAACTATACTACATTTTCTTTTATTGAATGTATGAATTATTTGTAAATTTGTTTTATTTATTTTTTTTCCTAGATGACTTTCCAAGCCCTCTTGGCCTCCTTCCTTGGCATGTCAGAATTTAGAAGCTGGATTCCATTGATTCTGTGCTTTCAGATTTTAAATTGATTTTCCACAATCTTCATACCATTAAAATTAGATAATTTAAATATTTGTGAAAAGAAAAAGAAATGAAAAATGTGGTGGTCTGGTTCATCAATATTATTTTATGCAACTTTATTTTTCTATGAAGCAGCCTCCATGAAGCTAAAGAAGTTAATCAGCCTGGGATGTGGGATAAAAATCTGTGACCTTTCACTGGATTCTGCATAAAAGCACCTGAAAATATCAGGTAGTTTTATTTAAACAGTGCAAACTGTAGAAATGTGTTGAGTTAATTATAACCTTGAATCAGTTCCAGCTCTAAATATATCTGAGCTAAGCACATAGCTTGGGGTGAGCAGGCAAGAGACGGGAAACGCCTGGATCTCTGCAGGCCTCCGGAAGGGCAGGTTTGGTGCTGCTGCTGGAAGAAGCTGCAGTGGATTAACTCCTGTCACAGCGTGGGTACAGACATTGAAAGGAGCATCCTTTGAAGCACTTTTTCCTCTCACAGCTTCCCACATCCCACCGTTAACAAGACATAGTCCAATACATTTTCTAATTATTGGTTTCCATCTCATTTCAGCCTCCTTAACTCTTCATCCCCATCCCTGCCTGGAATACACTGATCAGGGCTCCTTATTTCGAACATAACAAAAAGTAATTTAGCCAATGCCAAAGAAGCACCTTTTATTAGATGATGCTTAATAAGACAAAACGATAAAGAATCTCAGTGTCATTTGTGTCAGCACAGAAACGTGAAGGCTGTTTATTGGCTGGCGATAGCTGACACAGCTACTTCTGTCATATCAAAGACTCCTTGACATCAGATTTCATTTCTGTCTCCGTACTTGTCTTCATGCTATGCTGATTTTTACAGGCTGCACTCACAGCTTGTGCTCTCAGGAGAAGGTTGGTTGGCTGGCAGGTCTGGAAGGAGGGCAGAGGATAGAAGTTCTGAGATTAGCACATTAACGTCTCTGTTGCCACTGCTGTAGGATGTTCGTGTCAGGTGAGGAACATCAGCTCCATATGAGACACTTCTGCTTCAGCTGGTACACAGAAGAGGAATTTCCATTTGATCAGAGCACGTGGAACATAATTTAATGCTGAAAGGGCTCAGTCATCATCCATCATTAGAGGGATGAGAAAAGAAAAAAATGAAATCGATTTTTCATTTTTTCCTGGTTTTCAGTACTCCTCTTGCTCTCCTTTCATTTGTTAACAGTTATCTGCCAATACAGATGGCACAGATTGCTTATGGCGTCTCAGGATCTAAGGCAATTTCGGGCTAATTGTTATGAAGAAGAGAATGCATGGGTAAATATGATCATACAGTTGCTCTTGCTTCCTCCTGCTTCTTTCTGAACCATCCAATCTGGACACTCAGAGAAACAGGAAAATGGGATTTGGTTTTCTATAGCAATGTCTTCAAAAAAACTATTTTTTTCCTATTTTTGAATATGAGTATCTCAGTAATAAACACGAGAAGAGAATAAGGAAACACTGTTCTAATTATTTCACCTGTCTCGTTCACAATTCTCTCAGTTCCATTAATTGTGTTATTCCATATGTGTAAGTCTTGCTTTGCAAAAAAAAAAAAAGTAGATTGNGCAAAAAAAAAAAAAAAGTAGATTGTCTCAATTCCAAACCCAAGAACCTGCAGTATTTATAAAATAATCAGTATTCTTTCAGAGACACAAACTTCAACAGCAGATTAATGTACAGTAAGGGAAATAACTGCATATTTTCCTTCTCCTCTTTCTGAGGAAATAGCTGAATTGCTTTATCCCTGTTTAACCCAGCTTTCAATTTTCACCCAGATCCCATAGCTCAGTGAAAACTCTTTCACCAAAGAAATAAAAAGGAAAATAATAAAAAAAACCTTCCAAACAAACGAAAAATAAAAACCTCCCAGTGCCAATTTCATTGCCAATCCTTTGTGTGAGTAGGATCTAACTGCTTTCTATTGAGAATAAAACAAAACTCCAACTGATGAGGTCAGTAAACTAATTTTACCTGAAGCAATCTGATAAACAAAATGCCAAAAGCAAAGTGAATATTCTGCAAAGATAATAGGTTGAAGATAGAAATCAGTCTCTCAGGCATGGAACCAGCTCAACCAAGAACTTATGCACATAGCTTTCAAGTCCTTTGCAGTCTGTCTCCAGGTCTGGAAACATCAAAAATTAAAATAAATACCAATATATAATTTTGTCCTATAATTAATTTTTCAATCCAGGCTGGAATAGTCATCGTAATTAAATTTTCTGTGAAAAATCGCAGCTATAATCTCCAAAGACAATGTGGCTTGATGAAACATCAGGAATCAGAATGAAACATCTGCATGTAACAAATTCTCCTCTGGCAATAAACTTCAAAGAGCTGTGGATGAATGTAGTACCTATTTACATGTGTATTATGCATCTGTATTCAAACCTGTGAGAGGAGTTATCAGAAAGTTTTCTGGTTTTAGCAACGCTCATCTATTTCTTTTTCCTTTAACTTTGTCCAAACTAACTAGACAAAAAGAGGCGCTATTGAGCATATTTCATTAACTTAAGAGAATGTTAAATAAAGGAAATAACAAAAAGGATATTCATAAAGCCTCTTTGCTCTGTGAGGAGGAGTTATTTCAAGTAGAGGATGTGCATTCCTCACTGCAATCGGTAGAAGCCTCGATGCCACTTTTTAAAATTAAAAGCACATCCAGGACTAATGGCAGTGGGAAAAGAGCTCCATCACTCTCGCCTGCTTTAACCTGTCTCAGGATCCAGGGCTGGACTGAGCCATTCAATTGATTTTCCTTTAGAGTCAGTGAGGATGGGAATGTCCAGTAGTCCTACATGGCATTCCTTTCCTCCCTGTGAATTTGGAGAGCCCTTTGAGCAGGAAGCATCCCAGACAACAATCCTACACTGAACACACAATATTTAAAGGAGCCTTGAGGCTAAAAGGTTTGGATTGATACTACTAGGTAGATATAAAAACACTTTCATGGGCACCTAAATAATCTGCAAAATTAGAACTGGGTTTTTCAGTAGTTTGATTCATAAATCATTCCTGTTTTAGCGTATCAGTCAGGACTTTGTACTCCCTTATTAAAAAAAACCACATGATAAAAACTAAAAAAGTTGATCCTTTACCCATAGTATCATGGCTAGTGGGATTTCTTCTCTTCTTCTGGAGTTTCTAATAGCTTTTGAAATATGTATCTCTAGTAACCAAAGATCCCGCTGGTGTGATATGAAATACTCAGCTAAATGGCTTTGGAAAGATGATGCTCAACCAACCAGTTATCAAGGTCATGCCATTTTGTGTCACTTTATG
>VZDJ01000057.1:4041357-4090482 GCA_008694505.1 Cyanoderma ruficeps | reverse complement strand
CTTTTTCTCTCCCTCCCTCCAGGATGTGCAAGAATAACCTAATTTAAAGGAGATAACTCTTTCTGTTGAACTCTGTGATTTTCCTGGGTTTCAGATCATAGAAACTTGTTATTTAAATTCCTGCCAACAACTTTGACACAATTAAGAGGTCCTCAAAGCAAAAAAAAGGTGTTTGTTTTAGGGTTTTCGTGGACGTTCGGGGTGGAAATCATATACCAAGTGCCAAAAGCGCAATCTCACAAATAGACTATTTTCTTTCTAGACTTCCCTGTGCAGTCAAAGGCATTTTTTTATATTTTATTTGCAGGTCACAACATGTCAAGTAAGTTACATGTGCTCATGTGTGCTCATGTGTCTGTGCATATTCGTATAAAACAGAGACTACCAATAATAATTTTCTTGTTTTTTTTCTTTCTTATTGTGGTTTAGGTCCTTTTGACACCATAATCCTTCCATAGCAATGTCACATGCAGTTTAATTTTTCTTCTCCGCATTTTAATTGCTATAACCACTTCAAATACTTCCTCATTTAAATGTTATTTCCCTCTGTGCAAGAACAGGCACACATATCTACAGAAAATAGTTTTTACAAATGAAATTCAAGTCACCAGAGTGGAATATCTAATAGTAACTGTAACTGCTGAAGTGNAAAAAAAAAAAAAAAAAAAAAAAAAAAAAAAAAAAAGCCAGAGCCTTACCTTGTCACAACAGATATAGAGCAGGATGGGAAGCACTGCACAGTAGCCTATGCATTTTCTGGAATAAAATAAATTAGGAACTTCCGGATACATAATTTTTTCAGATTTTTTTAAGATTACTGGGGTCCTGATAGTGTTCACCAAGGAAATAGCTGAGCAGATGAACAGCTTCAATGTTTACTCTCATTTCAGTTCACCTCTGAGGTAAAAAATTATGTTAATTCTGTGGGTGGGGAATTGTCTCAATTTAGAAGGCATTTCTCATGTGTGAACTTAATTAGATTGCGTTCTAATAGGAAACAGCCCATGTTAAAGTTGGCATCAATACTTCCATCACATCAGGTTTCTCAGTAATGATTTCAGTACAGTGTCTACTTCTAGAAACATTTAATAACAAACACTTTATTTTTGAAATATGAAGGTGCAATTCCTACTGATGTGATGGCTCAGTTCAGCCCCAGGGTTCAGTTACTCTAGAAAAAGGTTTTGTTCTGGTACATCCTAATGGTGGACAAATGCTTTTATTTTGGGGTTTCAAAAACTGTTTCTTAGTTTAACTAACTAACTCTTGCACAAGTTGGTTCACATATCTGACTATGAGCAGCATCACCCTACCTTTTATAAAAAGTACTCAAACGTTGTCAAAATGTTCTTTTTCTAAATAAATTTGTGCATTAATTCAGTGGAGTCCATGGATTTCCAGCTCTCCAAACCCTAACATAAATGTGAGCTAATATATCCACACAAAAATTCTGTCCAAAAGGGATGCTGCAAGTCTGTTCTGATAATCACCATGGGACTCTGTTACCACCAATTAACATTTTTGCATATCTATTTGCAGTAAACCAGCACTATTGTTGGCTTGTTTTCTGTCCCAGCACTACAAAATTTAGCTTCTCTTCACTGATACTTTTTTGATGCTTTTTTTTTTGTTTTGTCCTTTTTAATTTTCAAATTGCTAATTGGAACACCAAGAATACCACTGAAATAGCTCTCTGCCTTAATGTGACATAAAAATTCTAAAACTACTGGCACTGGACATCATTATTCAACATGGCGATTTTACTAATTTTTGTTACACTTATCTTTCATTTTGCAGGTAGCAGGTTTCTTTTTATAAATGTTTTAATTTTGCTAATTCTTCAAGTGTCGGTTTTCCTAATTATTCAAATAGCAATTGGGCTCATTATTCTACCATTCAGCAATGCCCTTCTATTATTTGACAACTGTATTGCAGTTTGTACTTCTGTCACATTCAGACAAAAAACATATTTCAGCCAGTAAGTGATTCAAATTTCATGGAAAATAATGACTCTTTTCAATTCTGAGCTCTGGATCATATTAAACAAGTATATTAGCTCTAGATTCTAGACTAGCAAATATGAAAGGAACAATCAGTTTTATTGCTGCCTTATAGACTTCACTTTTGTTTCATTCTTCTGAATGAGAAAAGAGTAGGAAAAGGGAAAAAAAAAAAAGAAAAGAGCTGCTTGTATACATAAGTGTTTTCTGTAAGTGTTGGCATACAAACACTTCTGTTGGCTTGCTAAAACATTCACACATAAACAGTTCTTACGTGAATGTTTATGGTAAAAACAAAAACAAGCATCTTCTCCAAAGTGCATGGAAAAGCAAAGGGGCTCTGCTACCAACATGGATGGATCACTTTGCTGGATTCAGCAATCATGTTTTTGAATACATCATTCTGCTTACTGCCCAGCAGTAAAGCAGAGGGAGATAAATCTTTTCTGAGTATACCTGCCTTAGAATATAGCTGGGGAGATGTCTTCTTCCAGATTGCCATATAATATTGGAAAAATTGAGGAAATGAGGAAAAATAAATCCAAACTCTTTCCTTTTTCCTTTTTTTTTTTAATAAGAGGGACAGAGGGGGAACAAAGCTATTTTAGAAGGCTTTTTTATATATTTATTATTAATAAAAGGTCAAATACCAGCTACTGAATTACTCATGGAAATCTTATCCCTTAATTTTACTTAAGATTACAGTCAAGGGTTTCAGAATCATACAGTTCCACATTATGTTTCAAGCTATTATTATGACTGAGGAAAATTGCACTGCTTTCTTGGAAAAACGTCACTGACTTGGGTGTGCTTCTTAACTGTGGAACTTAGCCCTTCATTGAGGAGCACATTTGGGAAACATGTTGTTGGGATAAATTCAGAGTCTTCAGCTGAGTTTGTTTTTATTTAGGGCTGCACAAGGTAGAAAAAACTCTGCATAATGTTTAATGCACACAAGTCCCTAATGTGTGATTATAAAACTCTGACACTCCTAAAAAATAATTGCTGGAATATCTTCAAATAATTTTTCTCATGAAATACAGTAAAAATTATTAGTCTCAGTTTGAAATTTAATTGCAAAAGCTGGAAAATGCCACCTAAATCTAACTGAACATTTTAAAGGGCTTTCTGAATACCAGCTGACAAGCAAGAACCAGAAAATTAATACTTTGATTTCAGAACTATGCCAAAAGCCTAACATATCGTGACATTGCAGCAGGTATCACCAGATGGCACTGTTACAAATATATTGATTTATCTTGTGAATTGATAACAAGTGGGTGACAATGATAATAAACCTGTTGTTTTAAGAGGGAAATTTCTCCCTCCTTATGATGTGCTCAATGTTTTTCTTTGCTTCATTTGGTTTGTGCCTTGGAAATGATGCTGTCAGAGAAGGCTAGTATGTGTTTGTGTGTACCCACCTGCATGATTTCCTGCCTCAATATCAATTTTTCCTTGCATGATGTGCTGCAGTACTGGAATACTGGGAGAAAAACAACAGCAAGAAATCCAATACAATTTTACAGTCGTATTTTACAGATATGTTCTTGCATTTATTTATGGATTTTTTCCTGCTTACGGCAATCCTGTTAATTACAGACCAAGGCAACTTCAGCACCATGTAACATCAGCTGATGTAGATTTTCTCTACTAGATCATCCCTAACCTAAAGCAGGTTAATTTCCAGGAGGTGCTTATGTCTGTTTTGAGCATTAGAGACATGGTTATCCTTTCAGGTGTGGCCTGTAGGCAAGCAGGATTAGCTTCTTTACACTGATATGGTCTCTCAAGATGTACTTAGGTATAATCCTCAGCAAGCATGCTATGTGCCTCCTGTCTGAGAGCAGCTCAAGGGCTGCCTGGTTGGCCTAGGAGCCTCTCTTACTACCCTAAAATGGAGTTTTAATTTAGATTTTATATGAAGGGTTTTGGCATCCATGTTCCAGAGAAAAAGGCCACTGAGGGAGTGACCACAGGCAGGGCAGAGAACAGCTCTGTTTTGTTTTTACTAAGACAGGAATTGCATCAGATGCAAGCAAAAAATAAAGCAGGGAACATAGAAATCAGGGCAGGGAAAAAGTACATAGTGACAGGAGCAACAAGTTGCCTCCCCTTCCACACACTCTCACTGAACAGGCAAAGAAATGAAAGGAGAAGCACAAAATCCCAAGGAGCATATAAACAGATAGATCTTGAAAAAAGGCATTTTTCTGAACTCACTAGGTCAGGAGATTCTGGGATTTAGATCACATGATCAACAAAACCAACTGAAAGTACTCCCAGTCCAGAGAAGGCTTTAGGAATGCTTTGACAATATGGTCATCCCTGAAAAAATATAACCACAAAGAAACAAGTCCGAAATGCTGAATAATATCAGTTCTCATCTTTACAGCACCAAGAACAGCAGATGAATAAAAACATGCAACAAAATTGAGGCAAAGGGCATGAAATTGAGTGTCAGGAAATACTGAGTGACACGCTTAGAGATAAAACTCAGTGTCACTGATAAATCCTACAGGTAAAGGTGTCTGAGGGAGGCTGATTTAGGAGAGCAGAAAGAGATAATCTGCAGAGCTGCAGAGTCACACAGAAAGGGTTTGGTGCAGTCCTGCCTTGAGAAATCAGCCATGGTTCCCACACCAACCATCCCAAAAAAAAACATGCAGGAGGATTTGAGCCATAGCAGAAACCTCTCCACACCTCTCACTGGGGAGGGATGCTTCCACTAGCCTGTGCAAATTTTCCGTCACATGTACAGCAAATGTAAATTATGTTCTTGCTTTTCAAAACAATAAATTTACTCCAGGAAAAAAAAGCAAAAAAAACAAAGAACCAAAAAACAGAAAAAGCCAGATCAAACCACAAATCCCTAGCTGAACTTGTATGTGAATAAACTCTTCTTGTGGGTGTAAAATAGGAAATTGGGACAACCTCTACAGCACAAGTAAAATCTGCTCAGAGGGTTTGAGCCAAGCACAGGAGCTGAGGTTCATCTTTCAAAAGAGACACAATATCCCAGTCCAGATAAACAAATGGAATGAGCTACGTGTGCTGTTATGGGAAACACTGAGAAATCACCTTAAGATGGCAACAGCTGCAGAAAGGCTGGTCTTTGACTATTTGCCATGGCAGTCCCATGGCCAATGTAACTCAAACACAGCCAAAGATTTAATGCAAAGCAGATATCACAATGCCTGAAACATTGCTGAATGCTGATCACAAACACCCTGAGGTCTTCAAGGAGTTTGCAGAATACCTCTAAGAAATACACATTTATTATCTGCATCCATCGTTCATCCCTGTCATGCACAGCTGTAAAATTTACAGTTGGGGCGACAGAAAGAAGCAAAGGGAACAAGCAGCAGCTAAGGAAACGTGGGAATGTAGGCATACAGCATGACAACAAATAGAGAAATGGTGGAATTCGGATGCACCCAAATTGCAGTAACTGCAGAGAGACTAACCTGAGAGAAAATGGTCAAAACCAATTGGTCTGCTGAAAGTAATTCCAGTAGAAAGGATGGTTACTGACACGTCTGATTGGGTGAAAAAATATTAACTTTGAACTTTTGGCTCACCCAGGGGCAGGAACAAGTTTCATGGCCAAACTTTTGGAATAAGGTCAGCTAGGAAAATGTTACAACAATAAGAACAAAGGGAACCTGCACACCTCACAGCCATCCAGAAAATAACCAATGGCATAGTAATAACAGCATCATGTGAGCAATTCATGTGAGACACTTATCAGTGTTGAAGATTAGAAAGGAATTTCACACTGAGAGATCAGAATTTAGGCAAATTCTTGTGTATGTGACAATTTCAATTCCTCCTCTGCACTGTGTGGTTTGCATTTAGCCACAGAGTTTTAACAGAGGGCCAGGTGTCTCCAGATCTTCTTCCTCTAACAACTCCTCCATGAGATTTTTACGTGGACCCATGCCTTATTGGGAGTTATTTAGATGTTTAACAAAGAAACAAGTGAGCCTTAAGGATATATCAGCCAGAAATAAGAAGTTCTGTACCAGTTTTCTCGGAGATGCTGTTTGGGAGGTAGTTTTCTTGTAGGCTTCTGAAAGAAGAAAGGCAATATTATATTTTCACAGACTCCTGTGGAAAATTTGCCACATCTTGTTACTAGTGCAGTGATAAGCCTCTCAAAAGCAGCAAAATGTGTCTTACACTTTGTAAGGGATACCTTCAAAGGCTTTTGCTTTTCTTTTCAGTTTCTAAGATGGTTTATATGGTTTGAACTTTATATTCTGGCCCATTCCAGGTTCCTTTCCATTCTCCATCCAGCTTGGCCATGAACACTCTCCATGATAGGAAAACCACAACTTCTCTGGGCAACCTGTTTAATTGCTTCACCCCTCTCATATTAAAAAAGAAAAAAAAAAACCCCACCAAAATACAAACAAAACAAACAAACAAAAAAAAAACCAAACCAAAACAAAACAAAAATCCTAAAACCCATTATTTCTTTTTTATGCCCAATCTAAACCCACCCTCTTTTAGTTTAAAACCATTTTCCCTTGACCTAGCACTGGAAACCCTGATAAAATGTCTCTGCTTTTCTTATAAACTATATTTATTATATGGAGGGTCTTATTGAAAAAAGAAACTTCTTTCCAGTTATGTCTAGAATTCTGTATTGGTAAATGTCTTAAGCATGAAGAAACAAAGGAACAGATGTTATTGTCTCAGGCAAAGGCACTGTGAGCCCCAGAAACTTCTTTACACCGCTGTGCCTCCTCCTGTCCCCACAGGATTTTGCAATTAGTTTGCTCCCCAATCTCGTTTCATGGTTCTTCTCATCACCTTGGTGGTATTGTGACATTTAGGAAGCAGTTAAGAAGATAAAACAAAACAAAACAAAACAAAACGAACAGAAAAAACAACCAAAAAAAACCCCCACGAACCAACAGAACCCAAACAAACAAACAAACTCCCATCCCTAACAACAATAACAACAACAAAAATAATAATAATAAAATAATCAACCAACCAAAAAAACCTCAGAAAATTTTACCTGTGCCTTCATTTGTGCATCAGGGGAGGTTTCCTGGGGAAATGCCAGGGACACTGCTCTGCAGCAGCTCCAGAAAAAGCGAGTCCTGGCTTCTGAGCCAGATGTCACAAACATTTAAACAGCTGCCAGAGCCTTCTCAACCTGTCATCAGGTCTGACCTTAAATCCAGCTTAGTTTTTAAATGTTACAGGGGAAAAAAGGTGGAAAAAAAATTTAAAAAGCCCCAACAGGGTAAAGTTACACAGCTGCCTGAAATATTAAATTAAAAGACTGAACATCTGTTCACTTGCTTTTCAAAATTTAATGGTTTGGAGAGATATTCTGTTGTCTTAGATCCTTAAGAACATCTGAGACCCACGCAGCTTCAGCACCTGTGAAAAATCCCCTCTCAAAACACATAGACTCTTCAAAGCTTATTGCTCCTGCTCTTTGCCAAACATATGTTGCCAAACACCACAACAAATTATTAATAATATTTAGGTCGTACTTGGCTTTTGCACAGCGAATTATCTGAGCAAGGACCAAAACACTGCTTAAGTATCAACAAGATTTTATTGCATGGAGTCAGAAATTACCATGAAATGGACCAAAGAAACTCCTGGAGAAGGAAAAAAGAAATAGATAGGAAATAAAAGAAGTATTAAATTGATGTGGGTTTAATTTGCATTTGGCTTAGGTTTTTCTTTTAGCTACACTTTCCTGTTAAGTTAAAAATTTAAACTAATTATTGTTTGCCAGGATCAAGCATAGTATATAATGAACTTGTTAGCTTCCTGCCACAGGATACTATTGACACAGTTAAGGGAATTACGAGTGGCTGTGGGAGGGAAGTATTAGGCTTTGTATTTGTATGAATAAGTATAACCTCTGCAGTAAAACTGTATTGTTTATGGGCAGCCAAACCCTCTGTTAGAAAACATAGGATGTAAAATGGAGAGTAGAAAATCTGTACCCTAAACATCACTGTAATTTTAGAGCTAGATGCTTGGACTACGCTTTTGGGACCAAATATAAAGCACAGAGATATAGTTGGCATAGTTTTGCAATACCAGACTTCAAGAGAAGGCAGAAAGTGAAAAGGAAAAAAAAAAAACCAAACAAAACAAAACAAACAAAAAACCCCCACAAAAAACCAAAAAAAAAAAAACCTGGTCAGCAAGATTTCTGTTTATATTTCTGTATTCATTTCTAATGTGTTTCCACTGGAAGTATTTTTTATCACTCCACAGGCTTTCCTTTGGTTCCCATGATTTACAGCCTTGATGCTCTGAAATTTCAGCTTTAGTTCCAACATCTGGAATATTAGGGTTTTTTTTGAAGATGATCTGAATGTTGGTAATATTTCTTTCCCTATGTAACTTTAAAAAGATTATGCCCAAAGATATGCTGGCAAGAAGTGAAGCTAGACTGCCTTTCTTGCCACTCCTGCATTGCAATGTGATTTTAATGTTTAATAAGATGATGATTTAAATGAAAAAATGCACACCGTTAAAAGTAAACAGGTACAATTAATAATAATGGCAATGATAATAACAGCATTAATAATGTAAATCCCACAAAAGTGTCTTCACATCCTGTAAAGATGAAATGCAATTTTTAAGACCCCCTAAAAATATTAATAAATCTTCATTAAAAATTAAAACAATAGAATCAAAGCAAAAGATTGGAGGAGTAAAAAGCTATTGCACTTCATAAAAGCCATTTCATCAGATCAGAGAGAGGGGAAGCATTTTCAAAACAAATACAAACTGTGAAGAAAGTTCAGGGTTTGGGGACAGGGAGGTGTGAAAAATGGAAGAAATCATATGAACAAAAAGCAGAGCAGAAAATGTTACACATTGCTAGGAATTAATTGTTTCCCACCGAAGGAAATAAACTAATTTCTGGTGATTTACACAAAAGAAGTAGCATCGTTCAACGAAAGGAAAGGTAAATCGTGAATAGAAGGATCTGTCACTTTGCATTATTTTTGAGTTGTAGTGTCTTGCATGCTCACATGCTGTCACACGCACACTTACCATGTAGAGAATACTCCTACAGAATTAGAATCTCTTAAAACTCTCATTTCCTACTTTACGCTAATTCAAAACCAAAAAATCAAAACGTACGGCTTAATAATAGAGCATTAGGTACAACACACTGTGAAAATAATCCAACAAACATAAGAAGAAAATTGATTTAGGAGGACATCTTTCAGGAGAGTAACCCATTGCTGGCTGGAAGCCAAGGCTTAGGTGCAGTAAATTTCAGATATTGAGAATATTTTGGCCTCATACGTGTACACAGCTACATGAGTAGATAGAGGGTGTCCTAATTACAGCTATGGGCTGCATAATGACCATTTGATGAGCCTTGCAATTTTAGATGCCATTCCACATTCAACATTTTTGATGGAAGACTTATGTGATACTCATTCCAACTCTGGCACCCTCAAGTCATATTTCTTCCCTTGTCACAAAGTATTTATTTTTATCAGCAGCTTGTCATTCAAGTGTATTTTTGAAAAAATGAAGAAATGGGCAGCAGGAGGACCTCTATGTGAAATGTGAAGATGTGTCTCAGTTTAGTGCCACTATTTGATTGTCATAGATTAAAAAAAAAAAAATTAAAAAAAATCAATTATCTATTCAAAGACTCCAGACATCAGAAGGGAAAGAGAGGACAGAAGGCATAGGTGATATTGAATTTTTCACTTAGTCTCATGAAATATCCTGTTAATAACCTGGCTCTCATCCCGACCAGACACAACACATTTTTTAGTAGTCTTTCTCCCTGACTCTGTCAGATTTGGCAGCTCTAACAAAATCTGGCTGAAATAGGTTGAAATGTGGTGGACAGCCTTAATGACAGAGGAGATCTTGAAGTTTGAAGCCTAAAATAATAAAGCTAAAGCCATGTTAAATTCATTCCTCCTCTGATACATATAAATACTGAGGGAGGAAACAGAAGTTGCTATAGTAAAAATAGCATTTTTTAATCCATCTTGTACTAAAAAAACCCTTTATATATATATATGTGTGTGTGTGTGTGTGTGCATGTATGTGAATGTGTATAAATATATATAATATAAATATCTATCTATCTATTGAGGAGCAGCTAAGGTCTGCTATTCTCCAAGAAAAATACCCAGAATGATTCTCATCACTGACTCGCACCTCAGCATCTACATAATAAGTTACTGACAGACCCCTAGGTTGTGCATCTTGTTCCTTATCATGTTTGGCAAATAAAAATTCTGAAGTTTAAGATGAAAATTTATTTTTTAATGGGAACTGGGGCAAGTGAGAATTCAGGACAGGACAGTCCTGGGATGATGATAAAGCCAAAGTTCTTTCTGATTTGTTGCTAATCATTCTGGAATGCAACCTGCATGTCTGCATTTCCTCCACAGAGAAACTCAATTCCATCCTACACCTAAAAGTAAACGTTCAGTTTGGCTCTGTCCTGTAATTAGGCAGGAGCACATCCACTGCACACCTTTACTTGTGCTCGTGCTGCAGGGATATGGCTTAGGATTTTCCTGTGGCCAGGTATCCTCATGTTTCACTTCCATCTGCACATATGTCTACGTACCAACCTCTGTCAGATCTTTAGGTATGTCTGAAAGGAAAATTAGCAATGTGAGTCAGAACTCTGCCTTCAGTATCACAGAGGCATTTCATTGCATATTTCATGTACAGCATCTTCGTATTCTGAAGCAAAAAAAAATTGTTTTAACAACATCACACATTTCTTTTAGCTGATGCTAAAGGCTTGTCTGAATAGAAATGCACTCTCTACAAGTAATACATGTACTGAAAATACGTAAGGTTTGCAAGCACATAGCAAAATGTAGTTTCATGATTTATTATGCATTGTAACTCCCGTTATATTCTATGAAAAAAAGAATCAATTAATTTTGTCTGTTTAAGTATACTTTCTGCATAGTGTAGCCTTGTTGGGCACATTGATTATATGAAGCTTGTCACATATTGCAAGTGATGATCTATTTTTTTTTAAAGCTTTAATCTTTCTTCATTAGGGGGTGCCTGACTTGATCGATCATGTAGTGATCTAAGCCAAAACCTGCTGGTTTTAATCCTTGTGACAAACTGCTGCCCAGTTCTGCCAGCCAAAGTTGGAAAATGCCATATTGCTAAATAGAGAGACATCTGACAAGGACCAGAACACGGAGTCTGTGAGTTTCTGCTGCTGCTATGCCTGAGCTGTGGCTGCTGCCTTGCCTAGGAGGCCAAAAACCAGGCACATCTCTTCCTTTTCTCACCTGAAAGCCCCAAATCTGAGGCTGGGGAAGCAGACCCATGGAGGGGCCCATGGTGGTGACTGGTAGCCTTCAATGCAGAGACTAGGATGGGTTTCTGCTGTTGAGGGACATGCAGAAATGCAGATTTCTTCCACCCCCAGAGCAAGGGCAGGTTTGGGTGAAAGCACTCGCGTACTTTCATCCACCCCCAAATTGTCGCAATCCATAAAAAAGAGTTACAGAGGAGTGAACGAGAATGAGGTAAGAAATTCATTCCTCTTTTGCAGTTCTGAGTTTGACATGATAAGTTCTGACAATGCTAGCCTAGGATGCCTGCCTACTTCAGTACATTGCTCAGGAGCTGCAGGTTTCTGATTGAGTGGGAGATGATGCTCTGGTGATAAAAGGCACAGTGTGCTGCTGGGCTTTTTTTGGGCATGTGGGGCTAGTTAGTAGACTACCTGTTTCTAAAGCACCAAGTTGCAAAAACACCCCAATTTAAAAATTCTGATCACCCTCCCTTTAATTCCCCCCAACTTGGCTGTCCCATCTGCCATCCCCCTGCCTCCATTTCCTTTCCACAGAAAATCCCAAAGCATCCCACAACAGCCTGACATGTAACAGGACACCATTATTTGTTGAGCACAAGTCCCTAACAGTACAGTATAAGAGACATTTACAGTGCTGTAAAACTCCGACAATTTGTTTAGTAAATCTGTTTCAGGAGGGGTTACAGAGCATACTGTTTTTACCATTACAGGTTACACATGGCATGTGATGCATTTGACATTTTGGAGTGCGTTTTCATAGATCCTAAAAGGTCTTTTTGTCATACAATTATCTAAAAACCTGTTCCCTTAAGGCGACCTGAAAATGAACAGCCTCACTGTTCACGTGCATCGATCTGCTGGCATAGAATATTGATCCTCACAAGGTTTTTCTTGTTCTACATCATCCTGGAAGGGCTCAAAAATACATACATGTATATGTAAACAGGATCTTCTCCCACCTTAGAAAGGTAATGACCAAGATTGCAAATGACTTTCAGTTTATTCTGAAACGTAAACTTTTGTGCATGCATTAGTACATCCACTCTTTCCTAATGAATCATAAAGTTGTAAGGGTTTAACAGCTACCATTCAGATTTTATTTGTGTCTTTCTGGAAATATCAGGGGCAAGTAATGCACTGGAGTCTGAGCATGCCTAAATTTATACATGTGATTTTATACTTGTGTCTGAATAACGTGGTAATCACTATTCTGAGATGCAAACTTTGATCCTTATTGTTACTAACAACAATATCTATACTAATGTTCAGTGTTCTTAACAAAGCATATCATAGGGAATTTACAATTCAAATACAATTAAAAAGCAATAGAAAATACATGTTTGAATTTGATTTAAAATATGCTCTAAACAGGCAAGCAAATTAAGAATATTAGAAAGCAAATTCCAAATGGTCCTTTCAGAGAGTAGGGCTTTCTGCAGCTTACAGGCAATTGAGGGTCCTCCCAGACTGTGAAATGAGCCTGGAGTTCAGCTTACACATTTCAGGGCCACCCCATTATCCTCACAGCACCCAACTGTTTCATTCTGTGGCTCATTCTCAATGAAAACAGAGGTTTTGTGGTCTTTCAGCTCCACCTTGAAGACTGTATGGTCTTCCTACCCTAGCAGCAAGGGCTTTACCTGATGGCAGCAGATGCTGAGGTTAGATGGGAGATCACTTAATAACCTCTTCAAAAAAACCACATGTAAAAAGTATGACCCCAGCCTGAATGAAAAGCCGTTAAAGAAGGCAAAAAGCTAATTTTTATTTACAAACTCACTAAATTTATGTAGAAACTCCCTGGGAAGCAACCATTGAAACACATAACAGCATAGTATTCTGAGTATCACTATTACTCGAAATCTCATATTGTTTTGCCAGTGTTGCAAATGTTTGGGTTTTTTTCCTCCTTAATTCACACACACATGCAGAACTCCAGTTTCCTTAAGCTTGTTATTTGACCATGCTCTAACAGAGAGTCTGTCTGACGTGTCTGCACTTTGGACATTTATTTTATTTCCTAAAATGAGCTCTGTTTTTTAAAAATGAAGACTTCAGAGTATTATATATTTATACATATATATATACATATAATGAAAAATTTAGAACAGACTGCACTGCTTCATCCTAGTCGATAAATTATACATCATGATACACTGTAACTCCTCCCAGTAGTACTCCAGATATTATATATTGGTTTTGCATATAATCTCCTCTTGGGAAGAATGCTTTCCACTTGTGAGTTTAGCCACTATCTCCAGGAGAAATTACACAAGATTAGAAGAATATAAGAAACACAGACAAATAAAAAATTCTGAAGAAAAGTTTTCAGGAGAAATTAATGGAATAAACTTACCAATAGGATATTGCTCTATAGACTCACACAAAACTTTAGATGTGGACCATCCCTAGGCATGAGGATGCCATTTGAGTTAACAAAGACACGAAATGTTGTTGGACATTCCACAGGCTTCCTGTTCCTGCGTTCACTGTGTTGAAATATTTTGCTAACTTTTTTTCTGACCACTAGTTTATGAATTCAGTTTCCACCCTGGACTCATACGCTCATGTCTAACTTACCCATATTTGTTCAGAAACAGAGTGAAATTCTCTTAGTGACAGCTAAAATGCTTCAGGAAGCCATGTGTGTTTTGCTGGTCCTGTCCTACATAAAATAAGCAATAAGGGAAAGTTAGGCACTGGTTTAGTTTGATTATGACATATTGTCTCTGTTTCACACTGTAGGAGGGAGGTGAGCCTTAGAAAGAATAAAGACTTTGTTACCTCCTCAGGGGTAAAAGGCAAATGTAGTTCTTCAACACCTGAAAACTATTCTTGGCAATTTGTTGCTTCCCTGTATTTTACCCTTAATTAAATTTATTAAGATTTCCAGAATGATGTGGTTCCCAGATATTGTTGTGGCAATGACTATTATTTGGTAAACTCTCAGGTCTTAGGATGGGATTGAGGGGGTCCCACACTTTTTGTGTTTAAAACAGAAAATCTACGGTCTGGTGATTATACAGAAGAGTTCCATTTGGTTCAATGTCAAGCATGCCCATCCATGTTATGTCAACTACTCTGAATTTTTTATATATGCTCTACATAATTTTTCAACCAGGTTTAATGCCTAGAAATACAAATGAGTTTTCAGGATGATATAGGGCTCTTAAGATGACCTGCGAGCAAAGAATTTGAACACTCAACAATGTCGGCCTGTTATTATGTATTATTCACTGAAGGAAATTATTCCTCAATTGGAATGGTGGGAAAAATAGTTTCTGCCTAGGTAATATCAAAAAAATTATTGTAGAATAAAAGGGATTGTTTTCTTTCTTTTATGTCTCCTTTTTGGGAAGTAGGCACACAACTGCTTGCTGAGGTAGATGAACCCACAAATTTCAGCATCTCAAGAGCTGACATTCACTTAAAGAAGTCTAATTTTTTCCCCTTACAATAAATATGGGCTGACACTTGATAGTGGTCAATAAGATTTTTTTTTTTCCAGAATCCTTTTATATTTGTGTCTTTAACACACTGCATGCCTGGGCAAGGTAGCAAAAAAATAGAGATAGGAATTTAGTATCACCTCTCCAGGAGGGTGGATACATTTTGAGCCTTACAAATGCAAATAATGCCAGCTACTTGTTGAGACTGGATTAGACTATATTCGCTTAAATTGATTCTAGCAAAAGTAAATATTGTATGCTGGGAAAAATGAGAGAGGGGAGAAGAAAACCTGATACAATTTGGGACAACAATAGGACAAAAGTTGATGTCGTGGTGTTAATTTCAAAAACTGTTTCTGGAGAACCACAGAAGGCAGATAAATAACTTGACTGAGATCAGAACAGATAGGAAATGTTGCCTGTCAGTGTTATAGGCTCTAGAACCAATACTAATATATAACTTGAACCATTATCTAGCGTTGTACTGTCCCAAAGGTCTTTGGAAGATACATTTATACAGTATAGTCATCACACCCATATTAAATCGTGAGTGAGAACCTATTTCAGTTTCTTTTTCACCTTCAGCTGTTTGAGCACTGACCACACAGACATGATTTATAAATCTCCAGGCTGCTCCTTATATCAAAAGGGTCAGACTAGTCCCTTGTTGACATAAATAATAGAGACTTCAAAACCAGTCTAATTTTTCTCATTAACCCACTGGGCTAGCTCTGCTCTACTTCCTCTTCCATTTTATATGTATTAAGATGTTACAAATACAACATAAAAATTAATTCTCTTTGCACCATGAAATGATTTTTCTCCATTTCCAAATCCAATCTATCAATTAAAAGAGCTGAAAAACAATTTCAGAAATTGCCCTTCCACGTCCCCACCCTGCCGCTACCAAACAAATATAAAGCATTTGCTTCTAGCAGTCTTAAATGATGTTTGATGCTCCAGAGAGCCTTCAACATTCATTATAGAGTCAACCAGAGCTTCATTAAATATTAGTCTAGCATGTGTATATGTGGTGCTGAGCACTGGCCCCAGGACCTCCCCTAGGCAATTTTCTACATGTTCCTTTCATCTGTCATTTTGCTTTGACTTGGGGCGATTCTCACTTTCATCACTGACAATAGAAAACTCATTCCTGTGTGCATTTAGTTTTCATTATTCCTTGCCCCGTGAAGATGACTGACACACACAGATTCTTTTTCATCTTTTAAAGCATTGTAATGAATCATTTTTAATTCTTGCCTTGGAGTGTTATCGTATTAGCATTAGTGTATGAAATAAAATTAAAACTGTGTACTGGTGCTGAGAGAACCTGGTGGGTTATTCTGGCCTAGCAGCAAAAGACAAACTCTCACAGGTCCACAGAATCACACAATCACACAGAATGGCTCAGGTTGGAAGGGACCACTGTGAGTCTCCTGTTCCAACCTCCCTGCTCAAGCAGGGTCATCCTAAAGCAAGTGGCACAGGATGACATCCAGATGGTTCTGGGATACTTCCAGTGAATAGAGAAACTGCACACTCCAGGCAGTCTGCTTTAGTGTGCAGGCACCCACACAGTTAAGAAGTTCTTCCTCATATTCAGGCAGAACTTCCTGAGCAACAATTTCTACCTGTTTCCTCTTGTCTTGTTGCTTGGCATCACCAAGAAGAGCCTGGTCTCTCTTGTTGACTCCCTCCTTTTGGATTCTTATGAAGTTGATGAAGCCCTTTCTCAGTTGTCTCTTCTCCCACTCCTGCAGGGCTTCTTACAGAATTATAACATGTTCAGTAACAAGTTCCAGAAGAAATATTTGGCATTCTTTTAAAATTTATTGAAAATGTAGAGTTATGCATTTTACTATATCTCTTTTAAACAGCACTAGTTCCAGCCTGCATTGGTTTCTTTTAATGCCTAATTTTAAGAAAAAATGTGTAAGACATAAATCAAACACATTTTTGTACAATAACCTGACCACACAATCCTGTTTTACGATTAAGCCAATTTTCTTTCCATCTCTTTGTAATTTTTGAGGTGATGTAGAGATGCTAAACTTCTTAGTGTGTGACAGTTTCTCCTGAAATATTTTGACACCTCATATTTCCAGTCTTTTCCTATATAATAAAAAGTTTTGGCTCTCTTCTCTACATGAAGACTTGCAAAGAAGTCCTGAGAAGACAAACTACTCTCTTTTCCAGAGCCAGTCTGGTGAAGCCTCCCTGGAGGCAGCTTTTTGGCTTCTCTTACATGTGAAGTAGGGATAAACCATGGCCAGACATTTCAGAGACTCTGTTTCTGTATCAGTCTAGTTCTATTTGGGTGTAACAGTCTCAATAAGAAGTGAATGCTTTGCTGTAGATAAAATAATAAATAAATTCCATGCAGTTTCCTTTCCCATTATATACGAGATTAAAATATATTGTTGGTACTGATGATGTGTCAGAATGTACAAGGTATTATGTTCAAGCTCAAGATATGTCTTGAGCTCTATTTCTTTGCCAAGCCACTGGACACCATACTCTTGATCTTTCACTCTCCCTCTAAATTCCTCCTTGCAGAATCTGGATAGCTGGAAATTGGGCTGGTTGGAGTTTGCTAGGTGAATGCTTTGTGAAGTGTCTTACTTTGATTGGATGTTTGCTTTATAATTTTCCAAGTACCTTTTTCTCTAAAGTTTGAGAGTGAAAGTTTGCTATTCAACCTCCTGAGAAGTTTGTAGTTCTCTCCTGTGTGCTACTCAAGGGTATCAAAACACCTAAGCCCCTATAAAAGCTCACTGGGTGAGCCAGGAGATGTAACACCACTTTAAATAGCAAACTGCTTTAATAACTGTAACCATAGGTCTGTGGGTAAACTTCGACCTATGCAAAGACAATTTTTGAACTTTTATTCCAGTTTATTCTCGCCTATAATCAGAATAAAACTGCTTTGGAATATTATGCTAGCCATTCTCAAGTATCTCACATTACAGCTCCAGAATCTTTGCTATAAAGCAATAGGAACAACTCCGACCCACAGCTTGAAGTGCAAAGACCACCACTTAAAGCATATTTATCCATCTTAAATAGAGACACATTACATGCTAGGCTGCCTGAAATAGAATAGTTAAAATTCTTACAGTTGCAATGCACAAATTTGAATTCTTAAATTTGCATTCTAGCTGAAAGGGCAGCAGAATTTGAAAGAAACTCTTTAATAAAGGTAAAAAGTTGTTTGCCATTTCAAATGAGTTTTTTGAAGGAAAGGGAGATTAAAATTGTAAAGCATCATCCTTATCCAAGCACTGAAAACAAGATTCATACCATTTTAGTACAAAAAGAATCTCAGTTTTGCACCCAGACTCATCCCGACTCCCAAGGAACGCCAAATGAACGCGGTAAGGAAGGGTTCCTCACACTACACCGTTTCCACAGAGGCTGATTGGATACATTTTATTCAAGGAAAATCTCACTTCTGAAGATTTGTGAAGCCAGATGGTGCCCCATGAAGCTGCCTTGGAGCAAAGTAGTTCTTCTATCATTTGAGAAATGCCCAATTTTTGTAGTTGCATATGGAATCTGTTTTGCTTTCAGGACAGCATTTGGCAAGCATGGTACGCCATGTCTCTTCATTGATCCCAACTGCCACATTTATTTCTATTAGTCATCAGAAGAACTAGAATCCAGTAAGGAAAGTGTCAAAGAAGAAGCATCCATTTTTAAAAAAAAAAAAAAAAACCAACCAAAACTATTAATTAAATTTTCCACAGAATTCAGACTTCATTTTTAAATTCTAGAAAATATAAGCCATACAGTGAGTGGTCTGTGTCATCCTTCAGTGGCCAAATGCCATGCTTATGAATGAAGTGAAGTAATTTAAATATTTGCTGTTCCTTAAAGACAAAATGTGTGATTCTTCTGTGTAATTTCTTTGTTTATGGTCTCTATGAATGGGCTGAGGTGTGCATACAGTGAGGAACCAATTCACCGGAGACCTCACATCAGTAACACTTCAGTGGTGATTCATAGATCTTAGGGAAAAGTCAAGAGGAATTTATGATGGCTTGTAATTTTGGCCTGGTGCCTTGGAAACACAACCTGTTGTATTTAAATAGGTCAGCACCGCCAGACTTATGGTGTAATCAATGTTGATTAAATCCATGTAGGACTGAGAAAATAGGAAGTAACAATAGGTTTGGAACTATTTCATATGTGACATAAAAAGTCATGACACAGAAATCAAAATGTTTTATGGATGGCCAGACTATGATTCAACCCTGATTGAATTTTACTTAATTGTTTGCATATTTAAACATTTTAGGCTCTTATTTTGGTGTATGTGTGGGGTTTTTTGTTTTCTTTTGTTTTTTTAATTAAATATGACTAATACTGGTAACTGTTATTAACTGAGAATTAACTGTTCAATAAATAAAATAAATTAATTTGAGGAAATGTTGCTAATATGAATTATGTATAATCAATTTAGAATGAAGCAAGAAAAATAACCCCAAACTTCTGTCTAATCATCCAGCCAAATAAAGTCTCTTAAATAGGCTAAATATTTGGAAGATATTGTGGGAGAAAACTCTTTAAGCAGAAAATTAATGTAGCAGGAATGATTTTGTGCAGACAGTTCTATACAGCAAACACTCCTGTAAAAGCCAATTTTCAACATTGGTGGAGTTGGTGTCGTACGGGAACTTTCAGAATAAGACCTAATCTTCCAGAATAAGAGCTAATAAGTCAAAACTATTTTGTTCCCTTTTATATTCCATTCTCTCTTGTTATGCATGTGCTCAAAATATGTAGCATTGTGAGTCTGCCTCCCAGATTTTCAATAATCAGGAAATATTTTCCTTTTAACTGTCTTCCAGGACTTTTTAGGTCTGCCTAAATATGTGTCTTCTGCTCTTAATTTTCTCTGTTGTCACTGAACAGAGACAGGACCTACTAATCTTCCTATTTTGTCTTGTCTGCATTATTATGCAAGGAAAAAGATGTGTAAAGTTACATGTTTTTCCAATGAACAGGCTATCAGCAAAGGTCAGCAAAAGTCCTATCATTATGAGGGGGGGAAATAAAAGGACCTTTTGGTACAACAACTTACTTTTTCTCAGGTCTGCTATGAAGTGGAATTAAGATATAAAAAGATGTAAAAATCTGAGTTAAATTGATCCAGGTAGAGTCATACACACTGTAAGCAGAGTCATGATTAAACATTCCCACTTCAGATCACTGGGAGGCGGTTGGCTCATTCTCAAGGGGCTACAAGTTATATTCAAATCACAATTTTTTTTTGTTGGCTTTGGCTTGAGGAAACCTCTCTGAGCCATTTAGGATAAACTGTCACCAGCTGATTTGGAGGTAGGTTCATTTTATTTGAAACCCAAAGAGCAGACACTTACTGGATTTATTTTCCATTTTTTACCATGGAAATAAGCTCATCACCGTTCCATTTTACATTCTGTATTAATCAATTGATTTTTTGAGCTTGCAGTAATTTTATTGGTTCCAATAAGTAAATCATACACTGTTAATGATAACATAAACCAAAAAAAAAAAGAAAGCCAGAATGTGGTTAAAAGTAGCAATCTTTGAACATTTTGACCTGCTGCCACTATTCTGTGTGAATGGTGTGGATGGAACTCACACCACTTTAAGCACAATTATTTGTGAGGGTCAACTTGGCACAGTGGATTACAGCTTCAGGGAATGATTGTCATAAATATCGTATGAGAAAACATCTATAACCTTTTGAAGAGCAGCAGTGCTATAATTTTCTATATGTGTGTGGCAAAGCCTATATTTTCTTAGATCTGTCTACCAGAGGTGCTAAAGGGAGCTGTCAGTTTTTCTAAATTAAGGTCTTAATTTAAAAAGAAGAATATCTCAAATATATGCAGACAGTGTCATGAAAATATATAAAAAATAGCGTTAGAAAAGCAAAAGAGTTATAGGGATTCTCATTAATCTATGAAGTATTTCAATAACTTAAGAATTTTATTTGATCTTCAAAATTCCAAAAGAATTTGATTTGATCTTCCATTAAGTATTTTCATATAATAAGGACGTATTAATCTCTTCCGAGCTGCCATTTCCACGCAAACATTGTTTGCTGATGAAAACAACTATTTTAGAATATGTTATGGAGCCTTCCTCTATGGAGCTGACCAAAAGATAATATCACTGTGTTTCTAGAGAATTTATTCCAAAATTCCAACATTCCTGAATATTTTAATGTTAATTTAAATAAAAATATGTACATCTTGAACAAAATGCTCTCTCCACTGAAAACCCTTATAAGCATAGGTATGCAAATGATTTGTGATACTGGTTAATATTAAAAACATTGAAATTACACTTAAGAAAGCTCTCTTCCAACCTCTGCTTCTCATAAAAGGTGGTGTTTCCAAGTCATCACACTGGCAATAATATCCATAAAGAAATACTTTAATACTACAGCTTCAACAGAAATTGATAAGAGTACTAAAACTTTCTCATATTATATTATTTTATCTTTTCTTTTCGTTATACTAAATAATATCCGGGCCCATGCTGTCACGCAGACACATAATTAATGTGGAAATGGCAAGAGAAAATGACCATTTTTTCTTGGTAGACAATAAATAGCACCTTCTACATCTCTCAATCAGAATGTTTTTTTATTATTATTATTTTAAAATTACTTTATTACTACTTTAACTTTTAAGTAAGTTCTAAAGCTATTTGTTTTGTGCTCCTGCACAAGGATTTTTTTTCACTCTTTTTTATAGACTTCTCTGGCCATCATTTATTCATATTTATTTCATATAGCAGTAGTTAAAGCAGCTAGCAAAAGCCTAAAAAAAGTGAGACTGAACTGACCAGACGTTGAAAATATGTGACATTTCCTCAAAGGAAAATGCAAAAAACAATCACCAATGGTATGTTCATAACTCTTATCCAAGCAATGATTAGCATCTGATAATGCTGATAGGTTACGATGAAACAAAAGAATCAAATCTATAGAGATGGCAAGGTTAGTTATTACTTTGGTGGTGAAACTACTACTGTCTATAATGTATATATATCTCTATATGTAACCTCCTTTGATTTCCAATTGCAAAAGCAGAGTGATACTTGAAGTTTAAAACTGACTTGTGTGTGTGTGAGAGAGTGTCTCATTGCAGTTCAGCAGAACCTGTAATTTTCATGAAAGTTATCAATTTCTAAGGCCCAAAACATCCTTATTTTGACGATAAATGCAACTAACAAATTGTAAAGAGTTGTTTTTGGTTTTTTTTCACCTGAAATATCATTATTCTGTGAATTCCCATTAGCACATGGGATGCCATTCATTCACCATCCTTCATAACTGAGGCAGGTGGCAAAAGTAGCAGCTGGCTGCATTGGTGTAAGGTCAGGCCTCCAACTCTCATCACCCTGCAGGTTCTCCTCTCTTTTGGACCTTTCTCTGCTTTGGTAGTGTCCCAAGAGTGGAGGAGGCCTCAGAAACAAATAGCTGAGGATGAAATGGTTTTTAGGTACCTGAATTTAGATTATGTTTTAGAGCAGACAGGTGAAAATTGGAAATAGTAAATACAAAGGCTCTAAGCAAATAATCTGTATTAGCAAGAAAGGAGAAGGTCCCAGGTTGTTCTCTCTGTCACTTCAAAAGGAAAGGATAACCTGTTGTCATATGATATCCAAAATAACCTCTCTTTTTCCAATTAACAGGATTGCATTAGAGGTTCAGATTTTCCTCACTGGAAATACTGAACTTAATTTCACAGATGCAAATCAGATTCACTCCTTATCTGAATGAATTTAAGATTTGCAACAGTATAACAACAGAAAATGTATCTATATCTATTATGCTAATTTACCTTACATGTTGGAAGTTATAAGCAATATTTCATATAATGAATGCGCTTCACAGTGTGCAGGTATCATACTTCCAGCATTAAAATGTTGCTAAAATGATCCGCCATGTAAAAAGAATATTTTTGTTCATGTTTTCCTTCAAAATAACTTTGTAAAAAATTCTTTGAACAGAGTGTCCTCACCATAGTGTTTTTTTTTCCCTATTTCTCCTTGGAAGCTTTAGCCTCCTAATCTTCGTTAGCACAATATTTTGTAGCTAAACCTTTTTTTTTTTTTTTTNAACCATCTTGTTTTCTGGCCTTCATTCTTTATTGCTTCTGATGACATAGACTATTAGCAGAGGAGGCTCAATCAAGTGACATCAGGGTATTACATCTGGCCTGAAGAGCCCTAAAATGTTTTTTACTTGGTCAGAAGGGGTTTCAAAGTGCAAAATCATTTCTAAAAAAGTAATTGACTGTTCAAATTAAATGACATGATTGGATTGTGTAGTTAGGTACTAATGTTACTCTGAAAACGATGTGTTTAAAGTTAAAAAGTGATATTACGCCCCCTTTTCCTAATCTGAAATGAACACACCCTCAAGAGCTAACTAGCAGTATAAGAGCACAGATAGTGACCATCGAGACTCCCTTAAGGCATAAGAAAATTTGGAAGATCCTGTTTGGGGTAGAAGAGTGAAAAAAGTGGCAGGCTTACTATGCTGTTGGTACAGAAGGGGATGGCAACAGAGTGGAGGAACAGTATATTTTTTAAGAGATACCTTTTTTCTCATTGTAGGATGTTTAGCATCTCCTGCTTCCATTGGGAGGATGGAGGGAGGCCTGGGACATCTCTCCAAACTGGAAGCATCAGCCCAAACCTGTGGCCTTTGTCAGGCTTCCTTCTTTAACAGTGGTCAGAGAAATAATCTCAAATTTCATACTTCCCCTGCTTTTCCAGGAAGGTTTTGTGTCCAGAATAACCCCAGCTGCAGGACACAGGCTACGAAGGTGCTTGCTCATCATCTTACTGTTGTCTTCCTTTATTGCAGATTAGCCTTGGAGAAGAAACTTTTGTTCTCATTTATGTGAGCGTTGAAAAAGTGATTATTAAAAAGCCCATATGGATTCAGTTCCTCTCAAGGTGGCTCTTTTCTGTTTAATTGCCACTGTGGTTATTTTACTTTGAAGCACAAATTATTAAGGTTAGATTGATTAATATTTGATAATAGTAATAGTAATTTGATAAGGTAAATTGATTGTAAAATTATTTGTTGTATGTTCCTGCACAAGGATTTTATTTTGGCCTTTTTCATACACTTCTCCAGCCATCATTTATTCATATTTCTTTATTTCATATAATAGTAGATAAAACAGCTAGCAAAAGCCTAAAAAGCATGTGACTGAAACATGACATCTGACCAGACATTGAAAATATGTGACGTCTCCTCAAAGGAAAATGCAAAAAAACATTAATCACTTACATTAATTTGATAGTTATTTGATAAAGACTGGACAGTCAAATAATATTTCTACAATATGAGTAAAGAATCATTGAAAAGATGGGGAGAGAGAGCACTGAGACTTGGTATCAGATATTAATGATCAGCTTTATATTGATCTGGAAATAGCAACATGAACTACTACTTTGCACTAATAGTTGCATCCAGTATACTGAGTTCAGACATAAAATATTTCTTCTCTGAACGGACTCAGCCCATAGTGCAAATGAATGTTGCCCAAATAAGTACCAGCCACCGAGCACAAAAATGATATGGCACAAAACCTGAGTTTGCAATGACTGTCAGACACACAGTTGAAGCCAAACGAAGGCCAGTTGGAAGCTGCTCAGAAATTTGGCAGTTAAAATACATATTTTAGGCCTTATGGCTGCATTCATTGCCATATGTTGAGAGCTGTCCCTCTCTATTTATGTGTATGCTTAGAATTGTCGACCCCTATTTATTTGCAATCCCTTTATTTAGGCGTAATGGCTCAGCTACTAAAAGATATTAACATATTGCTGCAGATTGAAGGCAGAACAACAGACACAATTAGAGGTTGAGAGGAGGCTGAACCATGTCAAAAGATCAAGTCTTATTTAGTCACAGAGTGATAACTGCCTTATAGAGCTGTTCTTGTCAAAATCCATTTCAGCCTTTATTCTGTATTTTCTCTCAAAAGTAACCCTAACACGCTGAAATAACAGAAAAATCTGATTCAAACTGCAAATGTGTGATCTAAACTCACCTCAGTGTTCCTGACCAAGCTTTTCACCAGCGACACAACATTTAGTTCTAAAAAGGGAGGGTCGTAGATTGGACACTGAAATTACCATGAGCCACTCTTCAGAGGCCAATATTTTGGAAAGGGCCTGTCACTGCCTTTTAGAGATGGCATATCCACAACTATAGCAAATGAGAGAAATTAATTTTACCACAGTACCTTTGTTATTCTGATTGAGAAATGAGTCCCAGTAGAATGAAAGCAGAGGGGAAATTAAATGGCATTTTCCCCTCCAACTAATTCTGACAATACTTGACCCTTTGCTTCCAGCTTTTATTGCTTCCCCAGCATGTTATTTTTCTCCTGATTTTTTTCCTCCTGTGCTTCTTTTCCTGATTTCTCTCTAACATACATTGAGTTCAGCCACCAAAGAAACACCACCTTTTTTGCAACACAGCCATGAGACAAAAAGCAAGCAATGTTTTAAACAACATAAGGCTGCTAAAAGTTTGCTGACTTTCAGAGTGGCTGATAAGCCATTACACTGTGCCTGTAGCATCCCAGTAGCAAGGCTGCAGGGGAAGGAAATTCCAGATGACAGAGAGAAGCTGCATTTTTTCTCCTTTTTGTTTTTTTTTTTCCCTATTTAGCGAGTTTGTTTTGCATTAAAACACATAGAATCAAACATCAGCAGGAAAACCCAACACTTCAAAACTACCTAAGTTGCCTCTGTCTTCTTTTTCCTCAAGACAGATTTTATTACATACAATTTAAACAGTCTCTTTAAATTATGGTTTCACCTAGTAAAATACTTCAAAGCTTAACAAGAAGGAATGATGGAAACTGTCCAAATTAAAAGTCTTATTTAATTATGTGCAAGTTAGAGATTGTTTTCTGGATAATTTTAAAGCTGGTTATTAACAGGTCTCGTGCTGTCTGTTAGCAGGAGAGGAAGCTGGCTGTACCCAGATACAAAGCTTATAACAGGAAAATCATATCCCTACAGACAGCTAGCTGGCCTCTTTTATCATGGGATGCAGGACAGTGGGAGCTCTTTCTAAATGCATTTATCCCCATGAAGTTCCCAGAAGCCAGAAAAGACCTCTTGTCACCATTAGCTGAGGTATTTATGCACCCTAAGGACTAAGACAAAAAAGAACTTAGGTGCTGAAGTCCAGGAATTCAGTTCCCAGATACTCCCTTGCTTATTTTAGTACAAAGGCACTTAGAAATTGGTAGGCTTCCCCATCTTTTCCTCTTCCATAAAAGCCTTCCTTTTCAACCAGTACTGAAAAATTTAGTATTTCAAATTTTTAATTGGTATCTTCAAAAGAAGTCCCTAATAGTTGCCACGGGAAAGATGGAAGAGTGGCTAATGAGTCAAGAAGTCCCACATGTGCTGAGAGGAGTGATAGGGCAAAGAGCAAGTCAGGCTCAGCTCTGTAGCACTTTGATATTCACAAAACAGCCATCAGTCAAGATATTTTTTGCCTGGAAGCATGCCCCTTCTAGAAATGTATACCTGAACCTCGAGATCAGTCTGATCTTTTTTGGTAGGTTTGATTTGCACTCCACCTACTCTCTCTGCCTGTGAGGAAAACAGCAAGTTTTCCCCCTAAAATTCATATTATACAGTTATCTTCTTTTTCCCCTTCCATCATGCTTCCCCCATGGCATAACATCTTATTTCATGTAGTGCCCTGTAAATACTAACTCTGCTGGGTAAGGCTTCAGGGAAAACATTTCAACTTCTGCAGCATAACGAATTAGAGAGGCACTGATAGGCTTCTCTTTTTTGAAGTTGCCAGACTAACATCTATCTGTCTGTCTTTTATTCTCAGATAAAACCTTTTTCTAAACCTTTCCAAAGGCATGAACCCTCCTGATAGAAGTAGTCATTTACGTAGCTCTGATCAGCAGGATTTTGAAGTGAGTGTCTCCCATGCAGCTTCCAGAAAGGATTAGGGAGAAATCAAACAAAATCTGAGATTTGCTGTTAATTATGGATGTCCAAAAGGAACTGTGGAAATTGAAGAGAAAGCAAGAGACAGTTCCACAGCTTTTAAATAAGACTCCAATATGACTCCAAAACTAGAGGCTCAGAGTCAGGTGTCCTGCAAAATACTTCACAGAAAGATTTCCTATGAGGCAATTCATTTTATATCTTACATTTTCAGATTATTGAAGAGAAAAGCAGAGAAAATAGCTCACTGATGCATCTCTGGAGAAAAACCTTTAGAAGAAATGTTAACATTCAGCACCAAGCAGAAGTATTGCAGTATAACCTAAAATATTCCACTTGGGTAGGTTATTTTATTGTCCTGAGAGAAAAATAAAATTTCTTCTGACTCCATAGAAGGAATTTAAAGATTCCAGAAGGCAATTGTATGAAAAATGCTAACTGTGAAACACATTGTTTTTCTATAGCGTTGAAATATAAATTATTAAAAAAACTCCATCAAGTTTTCATGGGGTTGCTCATCTGGTGATTGCACTGGGAACGTGCCAATATGTACATTGAACATACAGAACACAGAAAACAGCAAGGACCAGCCCTATCAGCTGATATTTTTACTCCATTTCCATTGGAACACGAAGCAAAGGAAAATTTTGGCTACTAGCAACGTCCTCATTAAAATCAGTAGCCTGTGAATACCCAAAAGTTTTCTCTCTGTGTCGTAGGCAGTAAGAAGCTTTGCTGGATCAGTTGGCCCAGGATTTCAGGGTGGGAATTATGACGGAGATGGGCAGGGAATTGTGTGCAAAGAATTGCAATTGTCTGTAAGAGCCACGTGCCAGTGCCACATCTGAAAGCAGTGCTGGAAAGTGTGGTTTGGAATGAGGGCTGTGGCTGGCACCTGTTAATAGGCCAGGAAGGGCAGAATTAATCCAGAAATATAAATCAGTTTCTAGACTGACATTTTAAACAGCTTTGTGCTTTCTTTCAGTGAAAGTAACACTTTATTTTTCAAAACATAGAAAAGCACTCACAATTGCACACAACTCTGGACTTACTGATTTTTTTCTGATTCTTTCCAGAAAAATGTGTATCATAATTAAGTTTCCTCATGCAGATATCCTGCAGGACATTTATTGTTGAAGCGATTATGCAATTACACACATTTGTTCATTTACAAAAGAAGCATATCTATCCATTATTCCAGATGCATCTGATCATGATAATTGTAGCGCCCTGAGCTCTCAATACTTCCCAAAGCAGGTTCTCTGAGTCTCATTTAAATATAACAAGTGTGTCACCACCTTTAAATTAAATTTGCACTTAAAGCTGACTTTTAAGTCAGCCCACTTGGCAGCTTTTGCTAATACAGTTGTCTTTTCCTCACCTACAGAGACACCTTTTCTTTACAGAGTAAATCTTATGCAAAGGTTTGCAGAAAAACCTGGAATTTCTGTCAAAGCAGAAGCCAGGGAATTGCTTGATTCAATCTGACATTACAAGCCTCAATTTGAGGCTTGAAATAGATTGATTTACAAATAAACAAATAAACAAATGAAGGTATAAAACTAAAAAAAATGAATATACATCATGCCACATATTTTCTTGGAACACCAAAGATAGCCCAGGGTAATGAATGCATCCAGGATGAATATATTTGGATTAGCAATGCAATAAAAATTGGCATGCAGATACCTCTCAAGTATAAGAATCAAAGCCAGAAACAGAAAGAGTATGGGTGACAGCAACTGTTTCATGTCTTGTGCATGGAGGATGGCAATACAGCACATTCTTTCAGAAAATGTAAGAAATACATGCGGTGTTGTGACAGATTAGCTTTTTAAGCAAATGTATAGCAATTAGACAAATTAAATAATGTTTTCACAGAGACTGCAGTTTGCACAATGTGTATCGGACAGGAATGGTTTATTAATATAGTTTCTTAGTAGGATGGCAAGAATGATTTAAATTGCACTAAATTAACACAAGGTTTCTTAGTTAAACAGCATCTAGCTGAAGGGGCCAGCAATCATGATCAATTTCAATACGGCACAAAGATATCTCTGCAGTATGTATTGAAAAAATCATGTATATTATAAATATTCAAGAAAGTTAAGACAGCAACAATTGAAAAAAAAAAGGTTTAGATATTACATTATTTCATTAATTTTTTCCTATTCTGGGAAAGAAAAACAAAACTGCTTCATTTTCTGACCTTAAGATTTACAACTTATTCGCCCAGTTTGTTTAACATCTTTTCTACCTTTTGCATATAGAGGATACAACAGCTGGAATAAGGAAATATTTTGACTGCTGTTACATCTACTAACATTCACCCTTGTCATATTTTGCACAGTACATTAAGCAAAAACATAACAGGCAGTTATTACAAGCCTGCTTTCTATTTCACTGAATCTTTGTTAGGCGGGGGCAGGAGAGCAAGGGAATGAGATGAGCTGAAAAAACAGCAAAAGAAAAAAAAAAAACCCTCAAACCAAAACAGAATAATTACACTGTACCATGTCAGGAGCAGTAGTAAAATTTTTCAGAACCCCAATGTACTGGTTATAAAAAGCATGATAAATGTAACATTAAAGCAAAACAAAAGAGAAATACTCTGTGAAAGCAAGCAAAAAATATTGTTATCAAAGCAGTAATCTAATCACAGGGATTTAAGAGCAAAGGGGAGAGATTTCCTGTGCCAGGATGCACTTTGTATCCCTGCAGTGGGGCCACAATACAGTGCCACAAGGCATGAGGTGAAGGGTGTCTTTCACGTGCATTTTACATATGTTTCCATGCATCGTAAGCATCTGCAATATGTTTACCTTTTTTTTTTCCTTGTTGAATTTCTTCTTATTACATAGCAATCAGTTGTACTTCGCTGAGAGCAGAGGTGGTACAAATGTTTTACTGTTTAGATGGTGCCACTCTGGAAAGACGAGATAGGGGCCATTGTCAAGGGTTGTTACAGCTATGTGGAGATAGAAAAGAGATCTCAAGTTCAGTGAAATGGATTTCAAAAGAAGGGAGTTAACAAACACCTCCTTTTGCACAAAAGATATAAGTGAAATTGCGAAAAGGCTAGTCCTGTGCAACAAGATGACTGAAGAAGTACTTTCTTACTCCTCAAGAGACCAAATATATATTTTAATTATTCTTAATGAAGTAGTGTGGTTCTTAGTCATGTTTACCAAATTTAAAGGTCATAATTAATTTCCAGCAGCTAAATCTAATTGCAGATCTTTTGAAAGCTGTAGCTTCACTGAAAAAAGCACTCTTAGTTGACATAGGAAAGCAGAAATGCCAATCCATAGCCCACTGAAAAATCCATGAATATATTCCTTATTTTGGTTGTAGATAAAGACTGATAGTATAAGAAAAAATCCTGAATTTTTTAAAATAAACACATACATCTATATCTGTATATATTTTTTAATATTTGTTGCCATGCCCCATCCATATTCCATGTGAAAGAGAAAATATTAAAAAGCACGATTCGTGATTGCTTTCTAAGTACACAGGAGATAGCAAATCAAATCAATGGTCCTTATCTTGGCAGAATATTGAATTCTCCAGGAACACAAAGAATTTCCTGGCATCTCCTTGTATGAGAAATCTAGTATGCCATTTGTACTCCCACAAAGGTGAACGATTATAACACATTCTTTAGCCAAATCTTACTCACTGATAAGAGAATGTCTGGGGAGCCAGAGAAATCCATTTCTTCTTAGGTATAAAACAAAATGTCATCCAGAGAAGACCATCCACCTTCATTACAGAAAATGGTAGCAAATACCAGCAACATCTTACTATCAGTCTATTGTAATTCCAGTTAGCAAAAATATATTCATAGATATACAGGTAAATGCATAAACAAAATCAGATTCTGATCTTTTCTGTTACAAATAAGGTTTATTGCTAGGAAAAGTATGGGCTTAATATTTAATCTGGGAGGGCAAGGTAAAAAATTTAAATACATGGCTGTGAATATTGGACCATATACACCTTCATCAACCTCACTAGAGAGATCTCTGAGCAAGAGAATAGAGCACACCAGTTGTTTACTCTTGTCTGGCACTGAAACTTATCTAGGAATTTCTTCTCTGAAAAGGATTAAAAAAAACACGATCTTTCGAGTGCCATTCCAATTAATTTCATTGAGATGAAGTGCTCCTTGGCTAAACTTATAAACTTGGTTCTGCCCAGGACAGGGTAAATTTTGCAGTAGCTGGCAGAGGGCATTGCCAGGAGGTTATTCCATAGCACTTCATGTCTTGGCTGGGGGCAAGGGAAAGGGACAGCCTTCAGGAGAGACAGAGTTCTGTCTGATGGAGAACACGTGGTGGAGGCAAATGTCTGGGATTATCTGTTACTGGGGCTTTCTGTTTTCTCTGTGAACAGTTTTGGGGTTTTTTTCTCATAACTCTTGTAATTAATATTGCTGCTGTTACTGTTTGTTTCAGCTCATTGCTGTTTCTTGTCTCAGCCTGTGATCATTGCCTTTTGTGACTCCAGTTGGAGGGGTAAGGGAGTGGTATATGGTTTTATTGGGAGTACTAAATGGGAGAATTCCATTTCTGAACCACAACATTATGTTATTTATCTATTATTTTAAAAGAAATTCTCTGTTTAGCCTAATCCCAAGCCAAATAACAATACTAAAACTCATTTCTGTTGTAAATAATTGTTTTCACAAATTAAAAAAATAATTTTAAAAAGTCCCAATTATAGCCGACTTAAAACCGATTTTAGCATCCATTTCATCAAATTTCTGGATGACATATTATTTAGTGCAAGAAGGAAAGAAATTACTTTTTAGGGTTACTTGAACTCAATATGGAGACAATAAAATCTTGCAGACCTGATGCTGATAATTGCAGTGACAGAGTCCAAAGAAAATATTTTGTAATTATCACCAAAACCACTTAAACCTTTGGATACATGTTCTTGTTTGTTGACATCCAGAGTGAACTGCACAGTGCTATCAGAATATTATTTCCCCATTATCACCTGAGCAGTTTAAGAGCCACACTTCAGAATTTTCTTCACATACAGTCTAAAAGCAGTCAAAAAAATGGAGAAGAGATAAACATCGGGTTCTATGTGACCAAGACATGCATAGGGTTTTGTTTTTTTTCACCTAAATATGACTTTACTAATGTAACAAGATCTGTTTTCTGATCCTAAGAAACATGTGTAAATCCCCCAGATTTTTGAGAAAAAAACTGTTGATGGATAATGGGACAGGGGGGGTTATTGTTCCTATAAGTTTTTTCAGCTGTTTCCATTCTGATTCTGTTTCACAACCTTTGCCTTCACTGAGTTCTGAATGAGGTTTATCAAAGGGACCACTGGATTACAATTGTATCAGAGAAAATCAATAAATAATACTGAGAAGTGTCACTTCCTAGAAAAGACTACTAATAATTCTTTGGGGTCTGTTACATAATAGTCTTCAGTACTATAAATTCATTATTTAGAAGCCAATGCAGTTTTTGGGTTTTTTTTCCCAAGGATAAACTTTCAGATTTTTTTTAAACTGTACTATCAAGGGAAGCTTGAATTACAAACATCAAGAAGTGTGGTTGCAATATTTAAAATATTAGAAAATTCAACTAGACTGGAAACGCAAAGTGAATTCCTTATGCTTGGGAATCTCATTCTGAATTAAAAATCTCCCTTGGCTGTTTCTACCCACAAGTCAATAAGTTCATATGTTAGGCTAATTTCGAGTAATGACAGCGAGCAGTCCCACACTGACAGAGGCTGACATACTGTACCACTAACACAGAAGCAACGTGGAGTTTCTGTCAGTAACAAAATGCATGTTTCCAGTTGAAGTCAGTACCTGCTATCATGCCAAAGTGCCAGCAGCCAGCTCTGAGCACACTTGCTGCAGATTTTGAAGACTGTCACATCGCTAAATCAAAGTTGCTCAGTGGTTGCCAAATGTTAGCTCATTAAGCTGGAGGAATTACTGAGTAGCCTCAGAACAGAAAACAAGTTGAGAGAGAAGTATGTGAATAAGACAGTGTCTGCTGACTTGCTTATATGGAGTCTGGTACTTCAGCAGCTCCATTTGCTCTGTCTTGAACAAGGTTTTCAGGTTTAGAATATTCAGGAAAGCATGAGAGGTTGTTTTCTTAGCTAGTGCTGATCCTTCTAAAAGCAATTGCCTCCAATACTGACAACGAGGTAAGATTTTTTTTCCAAAAACCAAAAAGTAAAATCCTTAACTGAATTTGTTCCTGGAAAAAAATATCCACATAAATAATAAGAACAGAGTTGTCAACCAGTGTGCTTAGGGAAGATTTTTGATGTACTATGACCAACAGAGAAGTGATTTCAGGTGCAACACTTAAAACTGCCAGATTGGTATATTCCTTTGGGATTTTTTGATTAGCTTCACTCCCTGATTTATCATCCAGTGAAAACGATTATTTTTAGAAACCCTTAAAACGCACCCTAATACTGGCAGAGATGTGGAACCCCAGGAAGGCAGGGAACACAGGCCGGGAGGAGTGAGGAATAAATGGGTCAGTGGAAGTGCAGGACATGTACGCGCTTACTGCTTTTCTTTCCTTTTCTTCAACGACAGGAAAAGGAAGCTCTTCATCTGCTAATACTGTACCCAAAAATATACTACAACCTCAGTTTATTTTATTGAGTGTACAAGTAGTCAACATTAAGCAGATTTATGGTTTTAAAAACTGTTTTATTGTGTGTGTCTGAGGAAATTTCTCTCTTCTAGATAAAGCTGCACTTCAGCTACACAAGGAGTGTATATGGGAACAGCTTTATAGGAACCATTTGGCAAATGCTCTGCTTTTAGATTTGTGAAAGTGAAATCACATTTGATGGCACTACAGCTATAATTTAAATCAGCTCTTGGCCTAACTGTGATCTGAAAACAGCTGCAGCATACCATGGCAATAGGAAAACACCACCTGACATTTCCAATGGTAGGATATAAATGTAGGGTATCACATTAATAGCAATCAGCTTCTCTGGACTGAGCTGAAGAGAGTGGAATTGTGGAATTGCGGGGTTGGTGGAGCTTTGTGGAAGGTGAAGGCTGCAGTGGGGATTGCTAGGAAAGAAGGCAGCCAGGGATTCATTTTTAAGGGCCTGTTTACAGGGTGTGAATGCAGTTAAAAAGTCAATTTTGTTTCAATGTGACTTATTTCCATTGCATCCAGAAGGAACTGTGTGCTTTTGCCTCTCATATAATTGGCTTTATAATGAGTGGGTTTGGAATACAATGTTAATCGACCACATCTAATCACAACACTTTTAAAAGAAACCACTCTGATTAGGCAAGGTCACATCTTTAAAGTTTTTCTTTACAAATGTCTTCATGAAGATCAGATTTTTTTATTTTTTTTTTTTCAGTTAGACCAGTATGAGTTGAAATAAACCTGCAAAGAAGACGACCCAGGGAGAGCAGGCCCTCTCCACTTTTACCAGACAGATTCAAGGAAGTATTTTTGGCACGGCTGCGGGAAGGTTTGCAGGAAGATGGCTCCATCTACAGACAGAGGCTAATGCCATCACAGCCTCACTGTAGCTCGGTGTGTGGGCTGCAAAGCCAGGTGATTTCAGCCAGGCTCTCTAATCCACATGAGCTAGCCAGAGAACACTCCCTCGAGATTTTAGGCTTCAATGCATTTCATGAGACATAACATCAGCCCGTTTTCACAGATCACATCTGGCCATGTCTGTAGCCTCAGGAGCAGAAAAAGGTCTTGGCTTTTCCCAGAACTAAACTATATTCCAAGCCCCACAAAAAAGAGTATTAAAAAAGCTATTAATCATAGCTTTTTGATTTATCCATTAACCAACTTTTCAGTTCCCTCCTTTCATCCCATTTAATTCCTTAATATCTGGGCTACTTCAGCAACAGCAAGTCACACTGGATTTATAAACACACAGACCAATCAAATTGTCACAAGAGCAGACCACAGGTGGAATTACTGCATTGGGGGAAACAAAATAGTTTAAGACACTGACACTTGCTAACTCAGGAATGCAGCATGTCACCATCTAGGATGAGATTGTGTCTGTCAAGATGTGGAGTCCAATTCCTACTGAAACACGTGATAAGTCCTTTCTAAATGTCTCGGTCACCTGCAGAACCTCTTTACGTCTGATTTACCAGCTGTCTAAATCTTTGTGTGTTCTCGTAGATTGCTGTCTGTCCAAATAAGCCCTGACAACTCACTCTGCTAAGCCCCTCCTCTGTGAGAGCTCAGACACCCTTAAATGAAAGTAAAATGTACATTTCTCACAGGACACATTCCCCTCTGAGCTTCTCTTGGGCACGTGCAGGTTCTCCCAGATATTGCTGCTGTGAAAGGTGAAATACCACTGTGTTGTCTGAAGCTGTGTGGGGAGTAGAATTGGCTGAATTTAAACTGGAAGAACTTGGGGACTGGTGTTTAGTTCTCATACTGACAGATTTGTCTTGGACTCTGTGGAAATAAACTCTACATGAGATAACAGGTCTTAATTGTTTGTCGCTGAGTTCGAGCAGAAGCGTCTTCACCAAAGAAAGGATTTCAAATTTTTTTAACAATCAATTTTGAAATGTTTTTTCAATTGCAGTTTTTAAGAGTGAAAAAGACATCATTATAATATTTCAAATTTTGAAGTCCTTCTGCTGAGAAACAATGAGTTCTGCTGCCCTAACAGAAAGCTCTGTGCCAGGGCTATGAAATATCCTAAACTGCTTTCAGTCTTGATTTAGAGATCAAGTCAATCATTGTAGTGTATCCAACACATGTCAATGACAACTGTTGAACTGATGACTCAGCAGACTCATTATTTTCAGATCTACTGTGAGGTGAACCTGGAAATATCACACTTCTAGTAGTGATACTACATTTTATGTATTTCTTCTACACAAAAAATATAAGCATACTTTCCCAAGGCAGTCAAAAACTGATTATATTTATTTTGAAAATATCCAGATCACTTATCTATTTGCATTCAAGCAAATTAGTTTATTAGCAGAAATATTTGCTGAAATAAATGAATTCAATCTGGCAAATTTGCAGAGTGATCATTTAAAATTATGGATGTCAACACCAGGAAAAAAAATCTAACAGCAATGCTTACCCAGTCATGATAAGAATACTTGTACATGCAGTCTAAAAGCCTAGAACACAAATATTCTCAGTGAATGCCTTAGCAGTTTGCTACTAATCAATACATTTCTGCAATACTTGAATTTTAAACTCAGAAAATCACAGAGCATGAGCAGCTTTGAACACAAAAAAGCTGATGCAGAGAGAATACAGAAGCACTCACCCATCTTCTCAGAAATAATGCTTTTCATGCATTCCTGTCCATCACTGTTTAGACAATCTATTCTGGATACGCAAATTAACACTGCTCTCATTTTGCCCTGATGAATTTCCCTGCTTTAATATCAGATTCTTGATTGCCTGTGTAGCACACTCTGATTTTGTGCTCACCAGGAAAAGCAGCTGAGAGTCTGCTGCCAGTTCATAATGGCCAAGCATTTTGGCAATTGGATGAAACACTGCAAGACCCATGAAAGTGGCCCAATGTTATTGGCTGGTGATCACTTTCTTTTCAGAGATTGATTCTTTTTTCATTGTACTCCTGGCTGAGTGCAGGTGTACAGAATAATAGCCCACGGCAACAAAGAAGATGAAAGTCAATTACAGCTGGAGATGAGAAAGAAAATTCATTTTTGGTCCATGTTAGCTGTTGCCCCTGTGAACACAACGACATGCTTTTATCACGTAAGAGCAAAGAAAGTCAAGGTGCAATCTTTTCTCTTTAACGCCCTTTCTGCTTTATGCAATATAGAAAGGATAAAATTTTTTTTAATATATCTATATGTCTTTGGTGCACGTCAAGTTGTCTGCCTGAAAAGCAACTCAAAAACATTATTTTGTGTCACAGAGTACAGTTTTGGCAGAGTGGATTTTCAGTAGGCCTGGATACAGATTTGAATTCTATTTCAACATATTGACCTTCCTGGTCACAGATTTTTTATGGACTTTATCCATTTGAGAGGAAAGGACAAAAAAACCCTAGAGATACTGGAAATTTAAAGTTTTCCTAGAATCTCCCTTCCTTTCTCCAAGCTTTTAAAATTAAAAACAAAAAAAGAAAGAGAAGGAAAATCTCCCTGCACACAGGACTCTGATAATGTACCTAAATTTTCCTCCCTTTTTTATTGTGTCAATAGACAATAAAAGTAATCTTTTAAAAAGCTGAAATAGCACTTTATTTTCACTCCTGAATGGAATAATGAAATGTCTACTTCCTTATGGAAGTTATCGCAGCAAAATGTTATAAATTCCCTCTTATAACGGTGTTTTCATGTAGTAATACACCAATGTGATATATAGTGCACATTAATTTAATAGTAGAATAAATCACATTATTTTTATTACAGACTGAATTATTATTCTCCTACATGCTTTCCTATTCCATCAGGCAGTTCAATAAACAAATGCAGTGAAGGTTCTTGGTTTTTCCCCGAGACAAAATAATTTGCTTTAATTACTAGTTTCATTATTTTTTGCACATGGCTTTCCTGCATATTTAAGTAGTAAGCACTCTTGTCCAAACTTTGTGATTTCCCACAGAAAGTATTAATGTTATACATAAATTTTGAATAAAATACATCGTGAGATGTTCTGAGTAAGGATGTCTTTTCCTGCATTTTATTAAGAATTTCAGAAGAAAAAATTAACATATAGAAGTCAGATTTTTAATTAGAAACAGCACTGTAAAATCATTAAAATTATTAGAAATGTTAATGTTTCTCTGACTTACCTGTTAACCTATAACTATAATCTGTTCCTGAGGATACATGTAATGAACCAAACTGTACTCAGCAATGCTAATTTCTTACTAATATCTAAAGATGCTCACTTTCAGTTTGAAGCCATTACCCCTTTTCTCATCATTTGTAAAAAGTCTGTCTCCAGTTCTCTTGCAGGTCCCCTTTAGTCCACTGAATGCATTTTCTTTTTTATGACAATAGTCTCTTTTAGACACTTTTGACTGTTCAGCCAGGCTGAAAAATGACATTTAGCTACCTAAGCACACGGAGAGCACTACGCTTCATTTTGAATGTCAATTTGCACCTGAATCATATAATTATATTGAGCAAACCATACAGTGGATGAAACTTTCCATGTTTAGTATTATGAATTTTGTTTAGAAATACGAGATAAGCAAGGAGAGTTCAATAGGAGATGAGAAATTGAAAAAAAACCTGTTCTGGTTTAGGGCAAATTTGGGAGGAAATTTCTGAATGGGGTTTATTGGAGAGCAAACTTAAATGGCCCCTCCCTCTAGTTGGTCCAGGAAAAGAACTTTTTCGGAGAAAAGTGGAAAAAACTATTTATTTAACAAACAAACTACCTACAAGAATAATACATAAATAATATAAAATAATTAATTATAATATTATAATAATTAGTAATTATAGTAATAAATAATAGTATGAAGAAATAATGAATAATATGAAATAAAAAGAGAGATGGTAAATCTGAGAGAAGTCATTGCTGGGAGTTAGCTCAGCTCTCTCAATTATGAAACTCACTTAAAAAAAGCCTCCCAAACCAGATTACCTTGTTTTATTAAATGTGCCACATACTATTTTATTTAAAATTGGCACAAGATTACAGTGCCATGGTTTAGGAATGGCACCCTTCAATTTATATACACCCCCATATACAGGCAGGCAAACCCCTGAGATTAGCAGGGTCCTGTACAAGGCAGTTTATGTGCTAAAATTATCCTAAATATTAAGTGATTACTTCAAAGGCAACATTAAAGCGTCACTGAAGAAAATCTGCAAGCAACATAAGGCTTGACAGACTGGTAAGTACTGAGGAGGTAGGTAGAGACACAGATCAGGCTGCCTTTGGCAAAAATAATTCTGTTTAACCAAACCAAAAATGTCTGCAATACATGCACACACTAGGTAGGCGACTGTTTTAGAAAACAGTGATAAGGAATTTGGGAGCCACAAGAAACAATAAGCAGAAAACAATGATTGTACAGCCAACAATATCTTTCTTGGATCATAAATATCTTTCACACCTGGAGAAGTTATGTTACTCCTTTGGATGTAACTTATGAGGGCTTCTGTTCTCCCAGTGCTTACCAGAACTCCTTTCCACCTGAGTCTGAACACACAAACTTCTCTGAGAAGTTACTTTTCTCTAGTTGCATCCTCCACAGCTACTTGCATCATGACAAATTTAAGATGTAAGTAATGAAAAAAAGCCAGTTACTTTGACCTGTCACAGATATTTTCCTAATGATAAGGCTGCTTCTCCTTTGCCAAGAAAAAACAGCCCTTTGTCCTCAAAATATTTAAGTGAAATGGCACTGAAATAATGTCAACCTAGGCTTGGGGTCAAGACTATGAAAAAAACAATCTCTGACTAGAATAACTTTTAATGTCTGACTCATTTCTCTGGAATACCTTCATTAAATCACAAGTTCTAAACACATCAGTGGTCTTGATTTAAGACGATTTAAAGGGAAACACCTTAAAATGAGTTCTCTCCCTTTGTTTTAACCAATTCCTTTCCACTAATAAAGGGAAACAAAATAAGAGGAGATATAAGTGATAAAAATAACAGTCTACTAGCAAGCAAAACTGTAACAGGAAAAAAATAAGACTAAACAATCACTAGATAAGACATTGCTTAATCTCACAAACTGAGAAACTTAAAATGGTGGAACACACCTCCCTTCCAAGAAGGCGGCTCCCTCAGCTGACCTCACGGCCTGAAAGACAAAGAGAAAAGCCCCAAGATGGCAAATTTGCTAAATTTAACCAACCACTTCCCAAATTTAGGTGACACACAATACCTATGTAGAGGAATCTCTGAGAAAATTTAATATTTACTGCTATTATTTATATTCAAGCTTCAAGATTCTTTTCCAGTCCTTGCTGAGTGAGCTTCATGTCCAGCCAGCTTCTGAGACTGGAAATAGGGATGATATCCTCTCCTGCAATGGAAATGGTCAGGTGAGTGTCACTCAAGTGAATAGTTATTCATTTATGTAGAGATTTTGAGAGTCTTTACAGTACTGGAGCTACTGGACACTCTCCTGCCTGGAACCCCAGCTTTGCACCAGGGGCTGCCAGAACAGAGAATTTTTAAGTTTTGCAGGGCAGGTGTGATGCTGAATGGCTCTCTGTGGCTCATTCTGCCCCATGCAGTAATATTCCCTCACTTCTGATGGGAAGAGGACATGACATACACATGCAGAAAAGGTTTTCAGATCTGCTCACAGCCTTGCTACCTTGTTGATTATGATTGAGGGAACTTGTCAATAGGGAATAAAATTAAATACAACTTAAGCAACCATCTAGTTGAAATTATCTAGTGAGACACTATAATAAATATAGAAGGCAAAAAGTGAGAGATGAAAGTGTAAGGCCCAAAACTACTTACTCAATGTAACTTTTAAAAGGGCTTACACTTGTTCATGTACTCTGAGTTAGATCTGTTGGAGAAATACTGACAAGATGTTCTCAAGAGGTCAAAGCAACAAAAAAGACTTGACTAGAAACATTAGAGAATCAGAGAACTTTGGCAAAAGGTTTAGACCAGCATTCAGTCGACATGAAACACTTCCCAAAGCATTAACTTAACCCATTCAACTTTGCTATCTCTAAGCCCATTCTATTTTAAGTGACTCTAAAATGCCAAGAAGAGGGAATTAGAAGAGAAAGAGAGAAATAGAGAAAAGATATAGAAAAGCACACATACATCTACCAACTCCTGGTTTCCAGCAGTGTTCAGCTGATGGAATTTCCAATAGGAGGCAGGGTCAAGACATGTTCTTGCCTCGTGCTCAGCCTTTAACACCCCTTGACCTTCATGGACCCTTTCCCCAGGTGGGATTTCAGGTCATTTGACCACTCAGGAGCTGGATTGGTGTTCCAGAGGTGGGTGTGAAGCATTGCCTCTGCTGTGCCAGGGATGGGCAGCCACTGCCAGACTGGGATACAGGTTCTTGGGCAGGGCACTGCCTCACCTGGGCAAGGCCTGACTTTCCCTTCCCCCTCACACATCCACCCCTAAATGTCTCAAGACATCTGTCTTTCCTGATTTCCCTGATCAGTCTTTCACAAAAAGACAGTTTAAACACCCTGTATTAGATGTCTCCTGGTACAGGTCATATTTGTATGCACTTGTATGTGTGTACATGGAAATATCCCAATACTGATCCAGAAGATTTGTAGGAGATAATCCAAATGAAAAAAAATAATTAGTACATGGAAGGAGAGACTAAGCCAAAAAAGAAACATTGAAGGATACTTGGTAAGGGTGACCCACTTCTCTGAGGAAAAACGTGTAAACTCAAAACCAGACCACACTACAATAATATCTGATGACAAAAAACCTTCTGCTGACTGGATGGACACTCACATTGAGAAGCCCTTTAAAATGAAGAAATTCCCTGTAGAGTAGGTATGCTCCTACACTGAGGAATTCTTGGGGAAAAAAATGATAACAGCATCAAAAAGACAAGATTCAAAATTACGAACATATCACAGAAAGAGAACAACATGTCTCTGCAGAGCCATCCCCTGAGAAATACTCCTTATTTCATTGTTTTCCATGTCCTGAGCTTTAGAGAACACTAAAAATCTACCCTTTCCTTTGAGAAAATGAAAGTCCTCATTACAAAACACAGATGATATTTTTTCTGCACTACATCCCCAAACCTGGCAGGTGCATCCCATAGGGAGGTGCTAAGATGGGCAGGAGGCTGTTTGCTCCTAGAGATTCCCAATAACAGACACATCCCCTTGGGTCCAGAAATCCACTCCTATGCAAGATGTTTCTGAAATGCATTCCTTTGTGGAAGCCACGCTGAAACCCTCCCTCCACTGCTGTCAAAGGGAATGGGGTACCTCCACAGGGGTCAGCTGGTTCAATCCTCCCCAACTTCAAGGTACATACTTTCTTCTGGAAAGTTTGTGTGGCACCTCACAGCAGTGATACCAAAGAGTTGCTAAAGGAAACCCTCAAACTGCAAAGTCAATTATCAATGTAAATTAATTGTCTACACTGAGATGATGCTTGTTCCTTCATGTTTGGTATATGCCATGGTATATTTTCAACCCACTTGCTCAGCTGGAGTTTTGACCTGAGAGCTATGTCTGACTTCTCTTGTTCACATCTGACAACTCTCATGAGAACAGGGTAATAATTCACAGAAAAAGCTGGGTCATCCTTTTCTTTGAATAAGTACAAGTAATTTTTGACAGCTCTGAGAAATGCTTATCTTTCCTAATAATTTTAAAGATCTAATATTTTTTAATAGTATTCCTTTAAAGGAAGTCCGTCCAAGAGTCTTTCTCTTGGTGTTTTCTCCTGCAAGTGGGATAGTATTTTCAAAGCTATAAAATGGAACTTCAAGGGAAATACTTTTTTATGGCTTCTTTGATAACTGCATATTTCATGATAATAGTAAGAGTGTTTTATTCAAGGCAAGGAGGAATAAAAGCCCTCAAGAAAGTAAAGAGAATATGGAATCCCTTGCCTTCCTCCAACACATTTGGCAATTTGGATGCTACAGTCACTGTCAAGATTTCTGTGTAAGCAAGTAGGTTTATGGGGAAATCAGGAAAGAGGTACAGATCCCTTCTCTGTACTCTCCCCAACTCTGCAACATGAGAGTAGCCAACACAGTGGCTCATTGCACACAATATTTATGAATATAACCTCAGTGGTGGCATGCATAAAATGTGAACATGATTACTAAATGGTAATGTATCTTTTTACATGAGAAGACCCGACATACTTTTGAAAAAATATTTTTTTAACCATTTTGTGCAGTCTGAACCTGTGCGGAGCTGTATTAGCTCCCGCCTGAAGTTTCATATTGAATTCATATGCTAATTGCACAGGATGTGCCCTAGAAAGCCTGGGAATCATATGAAAAACCTCTTGACACTTGCTAAACTTTGCCCTTGTGCAACAGTCACCAAGGGTCTTGGCACTTTTCCTGTCAGGTATAGTAGAATATAACATTGCAAGAGTGATGGATATAGATGGAAAAAGATCTTTGGTAAGAATATTACCTTTTCACAGGTTGATTTTTTTGTTCATTTGCTATAGCAGTTACTCAAAACTTTGTTCATAAAATGAATCGAATTTGCTCCAATGAACAAAATAGTTAAAATGTACCTATCTACTATGTAGATTCATGGCTTTGTGGGAAATATATCCACCTAAAGTGGAAAGCTATAAATCCAAAGAAGTAAATTAAGTTTTTAGAAATTAATTTGTAAATTTCCAAATCCCTTCCAAATTTTAAAATTTGCTATCTTTTGTCAAACTGGAGTCTGAAAGAACTCATTGCCTATTAGGTAGTTCTCAAATTATATTTATATTATTATTACAACCTGTCAGAAACAAACAAATAGTTTTGTCTGGATTTTCCTTTTACTAACCCCCTCCTAAAAAATTAGTCACTCTTCTCGTGAATAATTAGACACACTTTGAATCTCCAAGGAGCTCTACATGCAGTTTTCCTACTTCTTGAAATGAAAGTTACAGTCTAAGCATCTAAGCAATTTAAACATCAGACTCTTCCTCCGACATAAATTCTAAAACATTCTGCATTAAGAACCTGCTAATCTGCTCGCAGGTTCACATTAGTTTCTTACTGTTATTTCAATACTTGAAAGTTGCAGTGTTGGCTCCATAAAAATCAGATTTATGCAAGTTTAATAAGCCCCATTGCAAGTAATTTCTCAGATGTTCGTGGTCCAGTTATCTTGGAAACCATGCAGGAAAGAAAACAAAAACCATCTCTAGCCCTGTGTTCTTGCAGCAGCAGGAACAAAGGCAAAACAGTAATTTCCTCTACCATACTGTAGAGAGAAGTCAACATTTTGCTCATTTGTCAGAAATCAGAAATGATGTACAGCAAAAGTCAGCATGGGGAGAGTGTGAAAATGGGAATGACGGGATTAGCAGTGTTGTTGTTCAACACCATCAGTTTTTTCCCTCACTGATTGTTTAGTTGGTGAATGGAAAAGGGGAATGTGGGTGTTATGACCAAATGTCAAGGAGTTCTAGTAGCCCCAGCTAGTAACTGCTGTGGAAAAGGGAGATGTAAAGATCATGATTAGATGATAGAAAACTTGATTCTGTCTGGGAAGCTGTAAATATTGAGAAGCGTTGAGGTTGGAAACCAGTTACTATTGTGGTATGAATCTCAACCTTTGAGAAAACATAGCAGCTACCTAAACAGGTAACAGCTCCACTGAACTAGTCAGAATGAAGATTGCAGTTCTCTTCGTTATATTTCTAGTTCTTTTGATCTGTTTGAGTATTTGTTGAGGAATTATCCTGCAGCAGCTGAGCATCTCAGATTTATATGCACGACTTAAAATATTTTGTCAATATTTTAATATCTTAATATTTGTGCCTGCTTCATGGATAGAAAACTATGTGAAATTACATTAAATATAACGAGGAACCATAGCAATGCTCACCTAATATGCAGTATAAGCTGGTTTTCTTCTCAAAGCCTACACACTTTCTTAGTTTCCTTTTGTTGTCAAGTAATTGCTATTTGCAACTTCTGGCTTTATTTTGGATTAAAATTTCTCTAGAGAGCAGACTTCATTGTCTATGTTTTTACTCTAACACAATCAACAGAACAAAATAAAAAAATATGTAAATGTGAAGAGTGAAGGTTCCTACTTGCTTCTCCTTCCTTCTGAGAGAAAATCTCAGTTTTGTATCTCTGTATCTCTATATCTCTGCTCTGATACTGGCAGAGTCAGAAGCATGTTGATTTCCAGGTGCAAACACCCCCTACTCCACAAAGCAGCCTGTAGGTCCCCACTGTGCCACAGTACAGTGCCTGCTTCCCACACAGATTTGTAATTACTGTTCTCATGAACGCCACACGTGAGATTTGTGCCTTGGTGCAGTGTGTTTTTCTAGTGGAGACAGCCTCAGGTAATGGTGAGAGTATCAATGCTTTAGTTTTCTTTGGTGCCTAGAAACCTTAAATGTCCCAGGAAGATCAAAGTATGCACAACCCATTATTTTATATTTTTTTATTATTTTCATATTGTGTGTTCCAATTATCCTACCTCTTTCCATGACTAGGGCACAGAAAACTTTTTTGTCTCTGGTTTTACTCGTAATGTTCTAATTCCACTATGGCCCTATTCAGTTTTCATAAGGCCTGACTGTTGTTCTTCCATTAGAAAAATTGATATTGTCATAGAAATTAGTACATGACTCACCGTGAAGAAAGATAAAGACTGAATAGGGTGCCAGGTGTTCTTAGGTCAGGTTCAGACCTCTTCTCACCCCTTTGACTTTTGAGAATGTGATTGTCGTGACACAAATTGACTTTATAACAATGATCTAAAAAAACCCCAAAACCAACAGAGAAAAGAAATAACATTTCCAGAGTTATGCAGGAAGCATTCATTGGGTAGTGCTGGGGTCTCCCAAGTCCCAGCCAATGACTTAACCTCCTGTTCATTCCTCATCACTTAGAGGGTGGCTTAGAAAAGAGCACGGCTAAGAAAATGCTGGAGTCTTTTGAAATGCAAACAATTGGGTTCAGTGCTGAGAAGTATAACCCCACATTCCATCCTCTGCAAACATCCATACCAAAAACCGTCTTCTCTTTGAAGATAACACAATGACTGAATATAAAACTTTTGGTGCTTTCCTTACCTGAAATATTTACAAGCTACAACTGCTGGATAAGTGAAGACTGCAAATGATGCCCACTCAGTCTCCAGACAATTGCCATACATGATACAATGTGACAGCTTTGTCACATTCCAATGAATGTATTATAATTATTGCTATCAGTACCACAACTGCACTGAAAATGAAGCCAAATGTAATTTTGATTGGAGCTATCTCTCTGAAGGTGGAAAGAATTCAATTAAACTTTTCTCTCTTAAGATAATATTTAATTACTGGGGTCAATATGAGAAAACTATTTTGAAAAATGATGTTTAAAACAATTTGAAGTGCTTGGGCCTGAAATCAAGAGATTGATGCTAGAGAAACATGCTTTCAAAAATACGGATCTTTATTTAATTTTTCATGCATCTTTAAAAGCAAATAAAATTGTGAATGTCTGAAAAGTAATGAACAGCACTTCAGGCTTACTAGCAGGTGTTTATTTGATTTTCCAATAAGTTAAGTATTCAGTTTTAATAACACACAAGTGCTCAGAATTTACAGATTTAGAAAGAGAAAGTGGTTTAAAGCGTGTGATTTAGGATCTCACAAGCTCGGTCAGGAAACTTTTGTATCATAAAGTGAAACACAAATAGGCTCTGCTAATAATTACAAACTTGACAATAGTTTATTAGAGCACATGGCATATTCAGTAGTGTCAGTTTAATGTATCTGTCATTTCGCTAAAATACCACGTGGTAAAAAGAAAACATTTTTTTATCATGCTATCATTAAGCTAACTCCTAGCTGTCTTGTCAACTAATAATTTAATGTTGTTACATTTCTATTGGTTTTATGTGAAAAAAAATTCTAAAAATACTTCCTTTATTTGAAAGAGAGATTATTTTTTGACTTGTGATGAGTATCTGTGAAGAATGTGGAAGCACATGATAAGTGCATGCCTTTAATATTTTTTTAAATTATAATCCATTATTATTATCATGCTGTAATCAATTTCCACTATTTCTCTGTGTTTCCTCTGACTCAAGTTTAACAAACAATCACTGTCACTACCTTCCTAAAATACAGAATACTAAATCTATTATATGAAAATGCAAGCCTGAGTCAATAATTACATTGTGGTAATTTCCAACACCTTTTTTTGATTCCTGTATTGCAAGAAATGCCTGAAGGCAGTATTTTATTTTTCATAAATTAATTTGATTTCATAACACATTCCTACAATTTTTCATAGCCTGTATATCACAACAATTCTTCTATAAAAACAATATCAAGTGGATTCCAAATACATCTAAGCCTTGAAATTTTATTGCATTTTTCTTGTTCTTCACAAACATAAATTTACTTCCGAGTATATTACTTTCTATTAAATAATTTTGTGCTTTATCATTAATACCCCTTCATCATTTCAATAAGCAAAACTAAATATAGTGTTGGCTGTTTGGCTCCATACTTCAGTAATCTCACCATGTGTCAGACAGCTGAAGAACAATCAAATAGATGACGGCAACACACTATTGTTTTAATTTAAAAATTAAATTTGAAAGTTTTTTTTTCCATGAACCATCATGTATTTGTCTATAAATTGATTAATGAATTGCCATCTTTATCATGCAATACCCAAATCTGCAGTTTATTAAGTAATGTGTTTCTTGTACAAATTAGCTACCTCATATGTGCTAAACACATTACATTCCATAATTATATTTACATTTATTATTAGCTCTTTTTGAGTGTGGCACACCCATTAAATGTAAGAGCAGGATATTTCAAAGGGGCAACACTTCAAAATGCAGCTGAGCATCCTACATGAACATCATGCTCTGATAAATGTGGGGACCTTCAGATGTTGTGCAGCATTGTTGTATATTACATTGCAACAGTTTGTAGAGAGATTTACACTTCCTTTACTTTTTTTTTACTGATTATATCATCTCTCAACACAATTTGAAATAATGAAAATTTGATTTACAGTGTATGAAAAATACATGCATGTTCAGAGCCATCTTCTAATTAATTCCTTCACTTGATCTAATGTCAGCTCATAAATGTAACTTCTCTCCATGTGAGCCGAAGGTGTGAGAACAGTGACCTGTCTACCTGGCCAGCTCATTTGAAAGGCTTGGGAAAACTTGCTCTGCCCTCACGAAAACAGAGCCCACCATGCTGCCAAGTACATACAGGGTATCTTTCTGCTTTTCCAATTAATTCTGCTCTTTGGTGGCCTCAGTTCCAGCTCACCAACCTCTGCAGATGGCAACCCGAATGCCATTGCCTACCACTTAGAGGAGCAGAGGCAAACAGTTGTTTCCTTCTCAAACATGAGGAAGTCAATAAAATCGTTAGAGAGATCATGCACCGACACCCAAGTAAGTGGATTATGTGGGTCCTGTTCAAGTCAGCACTTTATAATCCAAATTTCCAGGTTGTTGATCACTCTTCATGATTTTTAAGGCAACATTTTGGCAGTCTTGAGTAAGCTTTGGTAGGAATTGATTGAGACATTATGGTTCTTGTCTCCAAAAATCCTATTTCTGATTATAAACCAATATCATTATCTAACCATTGCATCCACAACCAGTTGCAAGCATGTTTCTTTGTCAATCAGCCAGATTTCCACATGCCTCAGAAATGTTTGCTGACCAACACTACAAAACATTGGACTCATAGGCATCTATATAAAAATCACCCCTCTGAAGGTCACTCAACACTGCTATGCCATGCCACTGGTATGATGTAGAAATCATGGATTGATTTAAGTTAGAAAAGACCACTAAGATCACCAAGTCCAACCACTAACCTGACTCTGCCAGGTCCACCACTAAACCATGTCCCTAAGCACCACATCTACATGTGTTTTGAACACTGTCCAGGGACAGTGATTCCCCTGCTTCCCTGGGCAGACTGTTCCAGTCTTCACAGAATCACACAATGTGTAGGTTGGAATAGACCTTCAAAATCATTGAGTCCAACCCAGCCCTAAGACCTCAACTAGATCATGGCATCCAGTGCCACATCCAGTTTTATTTTAAACACATCCAGGGATGGTGACTTCACCACCTCCCCGGGCAGGCTAGTCCAGTATTTAATCACTCTTTCCATGAAAAACTTCTTCCTAATATCCAACCTATATTTCCATTGACGCAGCTTAAGACTGTGTCCTCTCGTCCTGTCAGTTGCTTGACCACCCTTTCTGTGAAGAAGCTTTTCCTAATATCTAATCTAAACCTTCCCATATTCTGAACATTTTGGAGAGCTCAATAAATACACACAAATATTTGGATTTTCTATATCTAGCTACAAATTAAATGATGAAGTAAGAATCCTTCTTTTTTTAGAAGACCTTCTACGTGTTCCTTAGCTGCTGTTGTTGAGCATAATAGAAGTGGTTGTGGCAGAGGGCAGTTGCCTGATTTCAGTGTAAAAACTTGAAGTTGCTCAAAGAGCTAAATTTTATAACAGGAGTTTGCATTGGTCATTTCTCAAATGCAGAAAATACCTGACGTGGTTTTTTAATTATAATTTTTTTCTCATTGTTCCATTAAAGTCTGGCCAAGGAAAGGGATGGTAAAATTCTTTACATCTGTAGCAGTGTGAAATTTGGTTTTCAATGTTTTATATGCTTTGTAACATGT
>VZDJ01000057.1:3966678-4041257 GCA_008694505.1 Cyanoderma ruficeps | reverse complement strand
TTGCCCCTCCCAACGCTCTTGATCTTGCTTAGGGGGTTCAGCCTGTTCACTTGAGCTCCTGAACCCTCTGCCTCCCTGAACTGACACCTGCACGTGGGAGGAAATAAAGACCATCTAAAACCTAGCAGGAGCCCGCTCTTTCATTCCACGCTGCAATTCCATGCTTCAGCCTGAGATTCAGGAACAGCAATACCTGACATATAGAGACCGAGGGGCAAGCTAGCCGGTAAGCAGCCCCAAGAAAGCGAACCTCAATATACATCTATAGTTGTCAAAGTTAAGGAGACACCGGACATCTTAGGAAACAAACATGAAAAACTTAAAACTGACTGATGTAGTGGTAATGAAGGAACAAACCAAAAAAGGACAATAGTGCTGTAGAAGAGAGCAGCCTGCTCACATCCTGGGAAAAAGTACCCATTATGTGATGCACTTAAAGAAAATACTCAAAATTGACTTTCTAAGCGTACTCAATCTAAAAACAGAGCTAGATACTGTATTTTAATCAACAAAAACCCGAGTTTTTCCAACTTAGCAGCTCATAAGGTTTTAATCTGCCACCTAAGAGACCACCAGCAGACAAGTATTTCTGCATAATGTAAAATGAAGAGCCTGTATCTTAAATTTACCAAAGAAAACAGAGTAACTCTTTTTAGTCAATTTTCATTGTGTATGTCATGCAGGCCATATCTCGAATACCTCAGAGCCATTGACATAGAAAGTAGGATTTTTGAACACCTGTCTTGAAATGTTTAGAATTGTGTCTGCAGTGCACATTCTTATATTCTTAACCAGGCCTAATGTTAATATGACAGTAACATTTGGAGTGGAAATAGTAAATTATAGGTTCTTCCGGTTGTTTTTAAATTACATTTTACAACAGTAAACAAACTAGACACCAAAAGAATTTTCATAAGGCTGTTCTTTCAGAAAACGTGAATTAAAAGAATAGAATCTATGACTATAAAAGGAATAAGTGTAGGCTTATCCCTGAAAATAAAGATCTGTTCACAGGTAGGATACTTTTTCAGTTTAACAGCCATACTGTAGAAGGAGAAAACATTATCTGGGGAAAGTCTGAAGGAACATTTTTTTTTACAATTTGTATGAAAATATATATATAAAGTTATAAAAAATGCACATTATTTTTAACATACAATGTTTTTATGATGAAAGCTGCAGAGCGAGGCAACAAATGAAAATAACGTATGCATTCAGCAAACTCCCCTGCTTCGGTTTTTCCTGTTGTTCACATTACTATTACATCAGGTTAGAATCTGCAGGTTGATGTGCTGTGTTTGTGTAACAAGGTCTTCCAAATAACATTTTCATTGGCACAGAGGAAGAAAATATGATGAATTTTTAGCCACAGCACGTATCTCACTATGTCACAAAGAGGGAACTCTGAACTTGCTCTGGCAGCAGTACAGTTTGCCAAATGTACAGCAGTTCATTCTTACAGGCTGTAAGGTTTTATCATTTTAGAAAATTACAGTGGAATTGAACACCATCAACTGTGGTCTTACTTTAGGCACTGAGTGTGCTTGGGAAGATAGAAAAAGTCTCAGGATGTTGAGCACTTTCTTCATTCACAAAATGTAATCCTTTGAGCAGCTCCCTCTTGCAATGAGAAAATAAAGCTAGGGATGGGACAATTCCAAGTACTAAGGGGAGCTTTTAGGACAATGTAGATGATTCTTTGAAAAGTAATTGCTTCAAAATCTAGATTTTGTAATGCTTGGAAGAGGAGTCTATATCCGAGCTGTCATTGCTTGCACAAGTTCTGCCTATCACTGAAAAAAAAATTGCTGAATTTCAGAGGAAGGGGCAACTCAGTTTTGCAAAATCAATTCAAGACAAAGTTCAATATATTAGATTTTCAGATCTGACTCTCAGAAAATGTCTTTGAAGTATTTCCCTATCTGCCCTTTGAGCCAAATGATGTTGATCCAAGTGCACAAAGAATAGTTAAGTAATTAGTGAATGCAGTTACTCCATCAATGGGTCATTCTGAATGGATGATAGGAGCAGAGATAAAGCAGAAAATCAGTGTGTGTATCTCAGGTCCTTGCATTACCACTGTATGTTAGATGTTTTATAGTACAACATGAAAAGGAAAGAATACCCACTAATGATACTTAATTGGCTGTTCAGAGTCCTTGTCTCATTTTCTGACTAAACTTTCAATGGATTATTGACTGGTTGAATCACAGAAATTGCTTCCTCTTCCTTTTGTGCTATTAAACTTCTATACTTTGATGTCTTTTGTCTTTGAAACTGTTTTATTGCATTTTGGTGGTGGATTGTTTTACAGTTTTGGTGGGATTTTTTTTCTGTTATTATTGTTGGGGTTTTTTGTTTCTTTTGGTTTTGTTGTTTTTTGTTGTTTTTTTTAAGTCCAAACGCCTAATAGCCAAACCAATGCTTTTCAGTGAAACTATATGAAAACAGGAAATATAAGTGCTGTGCAATTTTGTGCAAACAGCAAATTAAACAAACTTACCAGTGATTCCAACTGTGTATCTTAGGACAAGTATAACAAGTTTAACATATAATTGTAGATAACGAGGTCCTGGAAGATTCCAATTAGTCTGTGCAATCGCAATTATTCTTAAGGGATTATGCAGCATTTTTCTACCTGGGAAAAGAAGAATATAATAGTAATCTGATTAAAAAAAAAAATCTCGTTATTTCAAACAGTAAGAAGTTCTCTTTCTTTTCACCAAAGAGTAAGAAGTAGTAAAATACACTGCTGATTTTTTTTCACCTATTTTTGACACAGAGGCCCGTAGCTGTACTAGTAGTTAGTTTGTTGCAGTGACTTATAGACTTTTGAAATTCTTTGAATTCTTTGTATGAATCATTTCTGTCCATGATTCATACAAAACAAATTCTTCACAGACAAAGAGCTAGCAGTGTTCCTTCACATTTGTTTTAAAGGCTGATAATTCATATTTATTCAAGTACTTGTGGCTATCTTGATGCCTTAAGTTTTAGCTTCCATGTTTTTCAGATTCTGTGTTGCCCAGGGGTGCAGTTCTGAGCCTCATATTAAGTGGCAGTAAGCTCTCTTCACAGAGTAGGTGGACAAAACAAATCCTTTTCTTGCTGAAGACCAAGGACAATGAGTACGAGTTTCAGGCCCAAAAGCACAAACAACAGTGGACTGAAGGGAGGAACAAGAAGGATGAGACCTCACAACCTGAGGTTGAAGCTGTAATTGGACAATTAAACCCCAAGATGCAAATAGACCAAAACTTATAAAAATGTAAGACCTCATGACCGATTAGCCATCTTGTGACCATTTTTTGTCCACCTTGGGCGTAGCCGTGATTAGGCCCTGTCCAGCCTAAAGTGGATCCTAAAGGCCTTTCAATAAATACCTACTTTATTCTCTAGCTCTGTCCACTCTCTGTTTCAGGTCAGCCTTCCCAATGCATCAATCTCTCTAAAAATATTCCAGACGGCACATTCGTCTCTCATGGACACATTCCTACCCAGCTTTGTAGAACGTGCTGCAGAGCTTCAGCAGTCATGGTGGTCAGTGGTGTCCAACAGCTGTCCAACCCACACCACTCTCCCCAGCCCACAATCCCAGGGGGACAGGGGGAGAATAGGAAGTGCAAAAACCAGTTAAACCCATAGGTCAAGAGGAAAGACACTTTAGTAAGTGAAGGAGATGCAATAAAGTGATGCAAATGTAGCCATTTACTACCTCCCAAAAGCAGAACAGCACCAAAGCAGTTTCTGAGAACCAACAGCTCTGCGCAGTTCTTTGCTGATCATAATGTGATCTGGCACGGAATATCCCTTTGGCCAATTCAGGATAGCTGTCCTGGCACTGTCCCAGCTCAATTTCTTGTCCAACCCAAGCTACAAGCTGGAGGGGACAGAGCAATATTAAAATAAATCTTTGACACGGAGCAAGCACTGTTCAGAAGTCAAAACACTGATGTGTTACCAGCACTGCTTTAAATAAATGAAAACCTGGTCTAGTGGAAGATGCTCCTGCCCATGGCAGGAGGATTGGAACTGGTCTTCCAACCAAAACCAAACCAGCCCAAACCATTCTGTGAATCTACAAAACCCAAACCTGGCTGTTATGAGGAAAGTTAACTTCATTACAATCAGAACCAAGACAGCATTGCATCTGAAGACCTTGGCCTATTGTACTTGTTTGCCCTGAATATAGTTTGTGCTCTATGAAGTAGGTGTAGTCTGACACATAATACAAAAGGGGTTTTTTTCCGGTTTTTTGCTCCCTGCGAGATCAGTATAAACTCAAAAATAAAAAACTGCATTTATACATCAACAAAATGTGAAAAAAGCTCTTAAAAACTTACAAGCGAACTCTCAATTTCTAACTATAGATTTTTATGCTGCACTACAAACAACAATGAGTTAGTTTTTCCCAAGAGTCCAGAAGAGGGGGTGAAAAAAAGAAAAGGAAAACTACCAAATCTCCCAGAACTCCTGAGTATTTGTTTCCAATACTGAGAACATTAGATTAAAACAAAGTTAGCAGCAGCATCAAACTTTTACAATTATAGTGTGACATACATAGAGAATATTAAAATATTTTCTGGCTTTGAACTAGCTAAAGCTGGTACACTTTATTTTTAATTATATCTACTATAGTATTCTGCTTTTGGTGGTGTTAAATAAATATTTGACATAACCTGTGCCTGACTTTGAACTGAATATGAACATGTTCTCTGCTAGGTACTAAAATAGCATGGATTTTTCATAATACTTTGCCAAGGAGATACACAAGGTCCTTTATGGAATGACAGAGAAGAGCAAGTAATGTCAAACTTCAAATTCCCAAAGCATCAGTGTGCCCCCTGAAAGGGCAGTGGCTGCCTGAAGGGCCCCTCCACGCCTGCCCCATGGGATGGGAGCTACTGGGGTGTGGGTGCTCAACAAGCAGGAGGGAGCAAATATGCAGCCACTCCTGCCAAGTGTGGGATAGGAAGAGCCTGACTGATCTACAGACCTGGTCAGAGCCCTATCAATACTCACATCTTACATTCCATTTGTTAGATTAAGTTTGTGGATTGTAAGACAGATGGTGTTTACCACCTTTTTTTTTGTTTTGTTTTGTTTTCAGAAATACCTTGTGTTCAAGCTGTACCTATCCACTTTGAAAGGTAAGTGCCAATTAATGCGGAATGCCATGTTCAATTTTCCTGAGTGATCCCTACAATTATCTAGAAACATTTAAATTAAATAGCCTGGCAAACATAGGCATGATTTTCCTACTTTTCTCAGCCAGCTTAAAAACTAAAACTTAAACCTGCAGTAGTAGTAGTTTCCAGCATTCCCATCATGTCATGTCTGTAGTATAAAGGAATGAAAAGGATGAGAACAGACTAATGTCATTACTGAACTTGCTCTTCCTATTCCTTCTCATGTTTCCTTTGAATAGATAGCTTTGTCCTGACTGATTCTTTTGGAGATTTTAGCATATCTGCACCTTCTTTGAAACAAGAGTGAATTTAGCCCGACAATAAAACAGACAGAAGAGAAAAGGTTGCACTGCAAGGCACATAGATTTCATTTAGATTTTAATTTAGATAAGATACTGATTATTTTCCCAGACATGGTGCTTCATGATCCTCCGTCTGGAGCAAAATTCCAGAACAATTGTGGAGGTCCTAAACAAACAAATGCCACAAATTTCCAGAAAGGTCTTACAAACCCCTCAGTGCCATTACTCTCTCTTTCGTGGCAACCTTGTTAAAAACAACCCTGCTGATGAGGAAATGTGCTATGAATGAACAGAAAGATCACTGCTTTGTCACACATTAGAGATGCCCTTCAGGCACTCCTGATTACAAAGGGGAGCCATATAATTTCTCAGCAACAACAAGGCCAAAGTTATAAAATAGCCATCATATAAAAATATGAGAAACCCATCACTTCCTCAGTAGTTCAGAAAAAATTTGGTTTGGAGCATACTGTCAGTTAGTAAACTATCAAGACAGTTTCTGATCATTAATTCTCAGTTATCAAAGCTCCAACTTGTCTATCTTGTTGCAAGGAAGAATTCTTTTACACCACAAAGGACTTCAACAGTAAAGTTTCCCAAAGTCTTGGGGCCTCTAGATGAGCTACTCCTCAGTACCTGTAGCGGGTGCAGCAGTTGACACGCTGGAGTGAAGTGACACCATCCTGAGGGACCTTGACAGGCCTGGGGGTGGGCCGAGCAAACCTCATGAAGTCCAACAAAGCCAAGTGCCAGGTCCTACACCTGTCTCATGGCAATCCCAGAACACCAACAGGCTGGGCAGAGAAGCGATTGAGAGCAACCCTGCAAGGAAAGCCTTGGGGGTGATGATTGATAAAAAAGAGCATGAGCTGGCAGTGAGCCCTCAAGGCCCAGAAAGCCAAGGAAATCCTGGGCTGCATCCAAAGGAGCAGGGCCAGCAGGTCAAAGGAGGTGATTCTTTCCCTCTGCCCTGGTGAGACCCCACCTGGAGTGCTGCTAATAGTTCTGGTGTCCCCAGCATTTGGACACAGAACTGCTGGAACAAGTCCAGAGGAGGGCCACTCAATGAGGAGTGAAGCACCTGTCCTGTGAGGACAGGCTGAAAAAGTTGGAGCTGTTCATCCTGGAGAAGTAAAGGCTGTGTGGAATTGCCATAGTAACCTTCCACTATTTGAAGGGGCCCCACAGGGAAGTGGGAGAAGGATTCTTCATAAGGACCTGTGCCTCTAACTTTGGCATCCTTTCCTAATCCCAGCTGCCTCAAACCATGGAAAAGTCCTCTGTACTCACAGAAGGCTGGTTATAATGTGAGTAACCTTCAGTGGCAATGTATTGATTATACAAGGTCATAACAGTACCTCATTATTCCTCCCTCTACCCTCCATTCCCTGAATGGTGGACTGAAATCCTCCAGCTCTCCTGGAGTCCTTTGAAATCATCTCAATCCCTGAAGATGTTTAAAGGAACTATGACAGGAATGATGAAATGAATACATGCTACTCTTCCTACAACATTCTTGAATGACCCAGATTACAGAAAGAAGAACAGAAATCACCTCTTGAGTTGCACTGTAACCAATGCACTAAAGAAAGAGGGAAGGAGAAGAAAGACAACAACACAGTCTTGACCCAGGGTTCTCACTATAAGGACTCCATAATCTTGTTTTACCTCGCATCAAGGCTGAATGTCTCCTTTTTACTTCCAGAGAGGTTTCATTGCCTTTGATATTATTTTCTCTGATGAGATGATGAACTAAAATCCACTTCCAACATCAGAGCAAGGTAAATATTTCTGTAAATTTTTAACAGATATTTCAAGAACATTAATTGCTTGTCTGGGAATGATGATGCTTTCATGTCTGCAAACATGTGTGCAGATATAATATTTCTGCATCAATGGCACTGTACCAATCATAAGTGAATAAATATTGTCCCCAAATTACTCATTTTTATTTTTTTTTAAGTCTGGGTTTTGCTTCCTTCATTAATTTATTACAGTACCATAAGTTAAAAAGCTAAACCATATAAAGTGAAATTAATGATATTTTTAAATAGATTCAAATAATCCCAGCCTCATTGTGTAGCACACCGCTTCTAAATTATGCCGTGAAGCCACCTGAAAACATGAGATTGCAAAAACCAGAGCACACTTAAAATTGCTTCTGAGCTCTGAATAGACATAAAGACTGGCTGCAAAATTCAAAACTGAAAGGTATTTGAATTTGTGATTTAGAATAACTCAACTGCATACTTCACTGTAGTTCTTGTGCAACCATGAGAGCAGGACGGCATTACCATGGTTGCAGCAAGAGACAAAACCTTTTACTGAAGCAATTGGCGAAGGTGAAAATCATGGAATTCTAGCACAAACATTTCTTAAATTTGAAGTAGAAGATATAAAACAAACATAAAGTTTGAAAGAAACCTAAATTAATTATGTGAAACAATTAAGTAAATCAATCTATGTTGCCACAATTTGACGTCTCACACACTTAATAGTTGCTTTTGGGAAAATGTGGTACAAATGTGGTACAAATTATTTCTAATTAGTACAAATGTGTTCAGATATTAATCTCAGCTTCTACTATTAATTGTTTTTTAATAAGATACAATTTAAAAATTTTTTTTTGACATTCGCTGTAGAGAATTAAACTAATTTATCAGTGACAATAATTACTAAAACTATATAATATTAAAAAAGATAGAAACACAAAACCATTTAGCAGTATGATGGTACCCTTTTTTTTTTTTTTGGAAAGCCACCACTGGCATATGCCTAATAGACTTATGATTTGTTTCCAAGCATGAAAAAAAAAATTCATTGGGGAAAAAAAAAATTTTGATGATTGAATTCTGCAAAATGCAAAGAGTCAACTGACATGACACCTGTTTATGCAGCACTTGAGCCACTTTGTTTGTCTCTCTTTAGTTAGGGATAGTAGACATTTCTAGTTCAACTGTCAATAGCTAGGCTTTCCTTCCATTCTTTGCGGAAATGCCCTAACTTTCACGTTTACACAATCGTTAAGCCTTCTGTACATTAATAGAAGTATTCAGTTTCATTGTCTGAGCAGTGGGTTTCATGTGAATGGGACAGGTCTCTGGTTCTCACCTTTTCTCAAATACATGGAAAGTAGTAAAAACAATGTCAAATATTGATTTTAAACTTAGTCTCAGCCAATGAGCTGAACCACTGTATTTAAGGCAGATGAATAAAGAACTAATCAAGACTGTTTTTGTAAGAATATTCATACATTAAAATAAGTAATAAATAAATAAATAAAGCCTTGCCAATGTTTACTTGAATTTGGGCTTCACCTAATAGCATGTCAAACATGAATATAAACTGCAAAATATATAACACATAATACAAAATTTCAAATAAGTGTTTCATATCAGGACTTCAGGAAGGAGAAGGGAACATATATCTTTTGAGAAATATATTTTGAAATACTACATGCACATGTTGAAATACCACTGCAGCAGAAAAGGTAGGTCTTATGCATTGCTTCCTTTTTTCATAAACCAGCTACCTCATATTTTCCTCTGTTTTGGTGTCTGGGAAATTCTACTTTGAGGCAATAAATCTTTGTTCTGTTTCCTAGGCTAAAGATTTAATGGCATATATGTTCAGAAAAGGTGACTGGAAGAACAAAAATGAAAGATCAGCAATCCTATTCCCTGTTCAATTTTCACCACTATCAGCTGAAGAAAGTTATTATCACCCTGGTAATATGTGAGATTAGTGTTAGGAAACATTTTTGGGTTGTAACCTCAATTCATCTGGACTGAAGTTTTTTAAAGGAAGAAGTATATTTTCTAAGAATTCGTGGGAAGCAAGTTCGTTCTGTAAACTGAAAGCAAATCCTCACATTTCCATTAAGGCAGAGGTAATATACATCACATTTCTATCAGCCTTTAACATTCTTTTTGTAAGTAAATGTCTCCTGTCTGTGAGTTTATATAAAGCAATGTTTGTTCATAAAGGGTAGGTGTTTACCTTATCCTACTTATGAAGTGAAGTAGAAAAAAATTGCCCTGAAGAAGTCTCTTAAGCTCCTAGTGATATCTAGCCTGGGGTTTTGCAATCTGTTCTGCTATTTAATATGTCTGTAAAAATCACTTTGTTTCACCTAAAGCAAGACGAATTCCAGTCTCCACCGCAACTGATGGCTGCCAGGGGGTGCGTACAAAACATCAGGTGTGAGAGCGCTAAATCACGAGCCTATGGAATTAATGCCAACATCCAGCATCATACCAGATGGAAAATGCGGCATTAAGGCTCCATACACTGCTCTCCATACTCCTCTCTTAAAGGTTCAGCCTGTTGATGGGACAATATGGTACTGAAGCACTTCCAGATCAAGTATGTACAGCCATAACCGTGTCATCTCCACCATTAGTCTCCTCCATTTCGAGCCCAATGCTTCGTGATGCATTTCTGCCGTACACGGTCCCCTTCTGGCCACCTACACGTTTCCAAGAGACAGAACACTGCAAAGCCTTGTCATAAATATTACCTTAATTTAACAGCAGCAGAAGCTGTGACAAAGTAAGAGCTTTATTGATTTCAGTGCTAATCTACACAAGCACAGGGTCTAGCACATTGACTTCTGTATTTCTCCCAGGAGCACTCTAATTTCTAGAGCTGCTCTGTTGGAACTGATCTTAATTCTGATCAATGCTCTGTGATATTTTTAGTCTCTGAATTCACTTCCTCGGTATCTCCCATGTCATGCAAGCAAATGATAGGCTGAAGACTATTTCTAGGAAGAGTTGCATCTATATCTTGGATACATTTTTTTTAAAATCAGTTCCATCAAATGAGATTTGATTAATATGTGTTTGCAAAAGTGACACACTATTGATTTGAACAATTTTTCAAATACCAGATCAAATTCTCATGTTTTTAATTGCAGTGGGATAAAATTTTCTGAGTCTCTCCAACATTCAAAGCAGACTATGATATTTTCTTCTATTTTACTATTACAAAGCAACAGCCAGACACTTCTGATTAGATTTGTATAAAAAATTTTCTGCATATTGAAAGAGCTTGGAACCAGAGTTTTACTCCAAAAAAATATTCACTTGACATCTCATCCTCAAAAAATTTTATAATTACCATTTATGTAGAAATACTGTTAAGAGGACAGATCCAGAGCTTAATTTTAGAGGCTTAGTACTCACAAGACTTTTTTTTCCTTATATTGTTGTTGGCTTGGGAACTTTAAATATGGCTACTGTTACACTGCTTCAAAGTCAAATTCTTCATTCTCATATGGAATTAACTCCAGCAGGAAGTTCTTCTATTGCCCTGATTTTTTTCATCCTTCTGATGTTTGCATTTTTGTAGTGGTTTCTTACAGACTTTCATGTAAACAAGGTGATGTTTTTATAACTGTCCTTCTTGTTTATCATTCCTCTCTTGAGGAGGGACAATCGATGGACTTCTAGGTTGACCAGTGTGGTTGGAGAGGTGTCAACCTCATCCTCTAATCCATAGTCATTGTCCAAAATCTATATAAACCAAAGTAGAAAAATAAACTTCCCTCTTTTTCCTTGACAACTTGACTGTGTGTGTGTCTTTGGTTTCATGTCCTATAGCGACATTCCTGTACTGGAAGCACTCAAAAACCTCATCATGGGGGAAAAAGGGAACGTACCATAAAGACGGACTCAAGAATTTGCTGTTTTCCTAATTCATGTTTTAGCAGCCTAATCACACCACGCTGAGTGATAGTTATTAGTCCAGTTTTAATACTACCAACACCTCCCATCCTGAATGATAAAGCCTCATTAGTGACAATGTAAGTTGTTATATAAGAAAACCTACTAATAAACTGCAAATTATGGCTGGGGTGGCACTCCAGATTCCCTCCTGGCCCCAAGGTTGATGTCATCAGCCTTCCTCCAGGATGATGCGGGCTTTCATGACAGAAAATTGTTAGGTTTCCTGCACACAATGCCCACATGAGGTCTGCAACTTGCATCAAATTTTAAACCAAATAACCACAATTCTTCAGAGATCTTCCAGATCTGGGCACTGACAGCTTTCTTTCATGTCCAAAAGCAAGAGGAAGGGGCTGGGAAGGCATGCTCAGAGGGACAGCCAGTGTGACACGCTGAATATCTGTGTGGGTGGGATGAGGTACAGCAGAGTTATTTATTCCTCTGCCAGGCTTGGTTCTCTCCATTTCCACCATGCTGCTTGTGTATACATTTACCCTGGGATGAATAAATTATCTGACTCGCAGTATATTACAATTGAAAGGGGAGTATCTAATTGCAGGAAAGCAGATGGCCTTACCCTTTTGAGTATTTCTGACAAGAACAAAAAAAAAATTACTGGCCTACAGACGTAATCCCACAGGCAGCGATCCTGTCAGATTCCATCAGCCAGGGAAATTTGGATATGATGACTGGCCTGTAAGAGAATTTTTCAAGGAAAAAAAAACCAAAAGCAAACCCAACACACGCTTCTTTTTTTGTTGTTGTTTTTTGTTTGTTTGTTTGTTTGTTTTGTACCAGTAGGATCACATCTGGATACCACAAAAGGAAAGAAAAATTCACACCCTGCTGGTCTTTCTTGCTTATACCAGTTTAGCCACAACTGTGTTGATTATCTCTATTCCTTCCGCTTCTCATCTTTCCTTTTTGTTGCAAATAATTAATTTTATCATTTTTATGGAGAACTGATTTAATGGTGATATAAGAAATCAACAGAGCCTGTTAATGAGAAACTGGGCTAAAGATAAACTGTAAATATATGCAAATTATTCTAGTAGGTTTTTCAGGGTTATATTGATATATTAATCCCCTTAAGAATCAGCATCTCCAGATAGTTTTAAAATACACTAGTCTTTTTATAGTTGTGTTAAAACTTGACATCAACATTGTAGAGTATACCAAATGGTCAAATATTACAGAGGGGAATTATGGCAAACCAGATAATTGAATTTGTAATGGGGAACATAAATGGCTTAGAGTTATAGCCACAAAAAATATTTTGAAACAGAAAAAAACTGACATAATCTTTTTACAAGAAATTCACTTAAGAGAATAAGATGCTATCAGCACAGGGACACTTTGGATAGGAGGGAATCAGCAAAACAACTTCGCACAAAACAAGACTGCTTTCAAAATACTTGGTAATTTATATAACATCTGACATCAAGGAGGTTTTCTGACTGTTTAATATATACAGAAAGAACAGTCCAGTTTTAGTTAGCACGCATGGACATAATTCAAATAAAGGGTCTTCCAGAGTACAGGTTATTATTTAACAACATGACAAATGCTCCTGTGGAATACACAGTTTAGGGCTGACCTTCCTGCTCCATTGACATACAAGCCCTCACAAAACACGAAGAGTCCAAAACAATGAGAAAATTATATATATATATAATATGATCAGTTTTTGGCAGAGTCATGGTCTCCTGTAGAGGCAAGGACACTGATATGTAGCTGACATATTTTTGTTCTTGCTGTTATTGTCGGCATTTAATCTCAGAGAATTTATAATTCCCATGTTTAAGAGCTTCATGACCCACTCAGCACAAAGTCTGATTCAGAGCTTTGCTGCCTCCTTCCCTGGCCCTCCCCTAAATACAACCTTAACCTGGGTGAAAATAATCCTTCCCTCCAAGGAGTAGAGAAGATGGAAGCTCCCTCACCCAGTGTGGCTTGTCCCCTCCTCTCTGTTGCACAGATACCTCAGGGACACCATCAGTTTGATAACTCAGTGCAGGATTAGTGGTCTACAATCCTCTACCAGGACCTAGGCAATTATTAGAGGCATGGGAGAGAGTGAGACAGAAATCCTTACCAGTCCTCTCTAAGTGAAGGAGTTGTTAATGCTCCTGGCTCCTTGAAATTAATCTGACAGGAAGAACTGTAAAAAGCCCAGACACATCTATCCTTGTGCAGACTCAGAAAGCACAGGAGAACACTGCAGCCTTCGCTGTCAAACAGGGTTTATTGAAACAGGACCACTTGTGTGAAGCAACACTCCTTCAAACCGATAATCCTGCTGAAGTGAAATATTCCCCTCCTGGGAAAAGACAGTCTGCACTGATAGTGGCAGCAAAATGAAGCCCAAAATCATTTCAGAAGATACTTTACCTCTGGCATAATTTCAGGCCTGATTAAGAAGTCTCTAGAGAAGTGTTCAGATATTCCCCTGGTTTATGGGCCAAGGATGAAGCTTTCCATGCTGACACCTCCCCCTGGACAGGGTGAGCTCCTTTGCCTGCATCCCTTGCCCTATCCCTGGTTATTTTGGTGCCCATGTATGGCAGAAAGCTGCCTCAAAACAGTAAGGACAAAAAATTGCACATTTTATGCTAATTTAATATACTGGAAAGGGACATGTCTGTGGAGTTAGAGGTGATAATTCCAAGGATGTGGCAAAAAACAGCAAGACAAAGGGAGGAAATAATAGATGAATAACTTTTTATAGTAGGTGAGCATAATAGCATGAAAATTCAGGGAAGTAAAGCTCAATAAATACCCATAAATTTCTACCACTTTTTAAAATGTTCCTGGTCATCATAGCAATACAATTAATGCTTTTATTGGTTCCTCCTTGGTCCATTTAGTAGAATTCTTTCCTATACAAAATATGTTAGTACATACAGATAATGAAAAGAACTATACAATTTTTTAGAATAAGCAGTCCTTTTCTTATACTCTAAAGTCGATTTAAAAAGGTTTCTAAAATCTTGCTAAGTAGTAGTTCTCTAGTCCTGGTGCTAGCTGATATTTTTTGCTAGGTAACATTAGATTGTGGAACTCTATACTGATAATATATCAGAAGCAAAGACATTAACTGGTCACAGTACCCTTCAAATTAATTTTATAAATATTTTTAATAGCAAGGAGGACTGCTTGGCTAATAAAACACTTAATTATTTCAGGATATCACTGGTATTACATTAGTTGACCATGTAGAAAGCTTCAGTACTAAAAGATGTTGATCAGAACACTTTCACTATTATCTTTTTCATGTCCATCTCACACAGTCACTGCTCTTTAAGGGATGAAGAGCCTGCCTGGACCTTTAAAAGCACAGTATCCTGAATTCCAGCAAGTGTGACGCCCACATTTTGAGCATCCTTAGAGGACTCAGCAGCTCAGGCAGCACAAAATCTACCTTATCTTTCATTGTAGGCTTCTCAGGCCTCTTTTCCCTCACCTTGCACATAAGGAGTGCCAGATGCCCCTCTAATTAGGTGATCTACACTGCTCTCGGAGTCACGAGGCCTTGCCAGGCAAAATACAGATACCAAGATTGTAGTCATGTCTTTGAGTGATGAAATCGAGAGGAGGAGTCAAGATTTAAATTGCAGTTACAGTCAAGACACATGTCATGGGGTTTAAGATACACAAAATTGAGATGGCAATGACATGGACTCAGTTATCTCTACCCTTTGAGACCAGTATTTGACATCCACCCAAGTTCCCACTGTGGAGCCATTTACATACCGGTATGCAATCAGTGCAAACTCTAGAGAAGAAGATTCCAGGCATAGTTTTATCATCTGTATAAATCCTGTGGAGGGAGGAAATGTCACAGCCTTGCCCACAAGGGGACATCACCGCATTCAAACTCATCTGTGGTGGTGTGTTTTTACATTAAGTTTGCTATGAGTTTTATAATTGTTCAAAATGGCTTCTCCTATACCTTGTTCTTTGTTCACTGTACCCCAGTTCTAATTTTAGCCCTAAGTTGATACATGTTATGAGCTTCTCCCTCAGCCTGCCCTAGTTACAGCCCCTGATTGGTTCATTTTTCCCGCCTTGGTTGTTTGTCAGTTAAATGTTCAGAAACCTCCCCTCCCTGTCAGTCATCCCCAGAGCTGTCCCCCAGGTCTAGAATCTTCGAGGAGAAACTGTAGATGACTGGCTGAGTTGTATCCTTTCCCCTCCTACCCCTTTACTAATGTCTGTTATGTTAGCAGCCACTCCCCAGTTCTACCCCTTTGGTCATGTTCCTACCCACCCCAAGACCCTCTTTCTGTATAAAACCCCCTCTCACTCTGCCGACTGGGTCTCTCTGAGGTACCAGTCTTGGGGTGAGAGGTTCCCTTCCTGGTCCTCAATAAACCCGAGTTCTCACTGAGCCTTGGAGAGTCCCATCTCTCCTTCACCATCGCGAGCGCGGCAGGGCGGGTCGGCTGCCAAGAACCCGCACACCAAGGTCCTGTGGGGGCGTGTCGGGGCTAGCCGAGCGTCGAAGGACACGCACCGCCGCACTCATCCAGCAATGTGAACGTGAGCACGCATGTTACCAGTCTGGAATACACTTGCCAAGTTTCATGTTTGTGTTTTAACTCATTGTCAAGCTGACAGAGACTCTTAATAACCTGTTAATGCTGAGAATAAAAATCATTTGAGAGGAAAATTATAGTCTCAAAATTCCAGCTAGGCTTCAGACAAATAAATAACGTTCCAGAAAATCAAGTTTTACTTTGAGTAATGATCGATTGTGTTTGCTAAAATTACATTTACAAAACATTATAGCATTTCAATCATTCACACTCATATAACAGCTACAGTGGATTATAAAGTTCATTTATGAGTTCTAAGAATTGAAAGATGGTAAATAACATAAAAAATTATTTATAGCTACTCATTTAAATAAAAACAACGTATCCACTTCAGTGGAATCTCTAAACTCTTTTATTCATTTCTTATGAGTAATCAGGTTAACAAAATTCGTTTTGCAACAGACTTCATAGAAAGAAGTCCCATCATGTGAATATCCACATTAAAAAATTTACTAGCTATAAAACTAGTCAGTCTTCAGCGTCCTTTGTGGACTTAAGGATCATCCTCCTAGGGAAGGGTGTTGCCCTTTCATAGATACCATGGCATTTTCACAAAGTGAAGGGGTAACAGAAGACTCTTGAGAAGTTAATAAATGAAACATACTCTTAAAATTTAATTGTTTTTTAATTGCAATGTGGTATTCTTTTTTGATTTCTTTTTAATTCTTCTTAGTTAGGAGTGATTAGGAGTGATGTAGGAGCTGAACACCTTCATCCTTACCCAATGAATACACTGACTTTTGCATAGGATATGGCAGAGGGGAAATCTAAATCTGCAGCAGGTAAGTTGGAAGAATGGGTTTTATTTAACCTTTTCTGAATTAGGCCCTGAAGGGGTCATTTTTTCTGGTGTGAATCACAATTGTGCTTTAGTAATATCCTGAATCAATGTAACTTCCCACATTTCTGTTCTGCTTTGCCAACATAAGAGTCATACTTAAATGCTCTAATAAATCTACATCCAATAGCCTTGTAATTACGGAAATACAAAGGCTTTTCCAGCACTGAAATAGTATTATTATTGTCTTCACAGCTCTCTAGGTACATGCAAACTCCATTCAGTAGTAAAATTCAGCACCTTCTAGCCCAAGAGGAACAGAAAAAAACCCTAAAGAATAACACATATGATCGTGATTACTGGGGCAAGTCTAAATTTAAGACTGTAAGCCATTGCAGTTAACTGGACTTGTCCAGAATAGCAGGATATCCAAGGCTTCAATACAGCAAAGTGAGTCAATCAACCAAGATTCTTAGAGAAATCCATTGTGATAAAGAATGCTCAGTAGGAGAGATTTCAGCAGCAGATGTCCAAGCACCAGAATGTGAAGACATTGTTACCTTCAAGGTTTTAGTGAAAAACATTATGGAACAATAGCACAATCAAAATTTGAGTTTAGAAGCACACGAGAAAATATTGTTTCTCAGTCTTTAAAAATGAGAGCATAATAAAACATATTTCTGCCAAAAAACCTAAGTAACAAAGAAGATATCTCCATTATAAGTTTCAAAAATGAGCCATGAAAACTAAATGTTCAGTGAAATATTCTTTGGTTCAGGCTGTATTCTACTTTCTGAGCACAGAACATGTCTCTGAAATCCTGTGACAGCTGATCATTTTGAGTAAAGGATTTAATACACCAGCTCTCCTCCAGTACCACACTTTTCAAAAGGAGACTGTTGACCTTGTTTCACCACAACTCCATCACCAATGCCAGCCACAGCATTCAGTAAGCCTGGTAATAACACAAGGGTTTAGAATGATACCTTATGCATACATTTGTACCAGAGACCCTGCACATTTGTCTTAATAAATTAATCAAAGCATCCAAAAATTTTTTTTTAATTCATTTGTTTAAATATAACTTTTGGCCTAGATTCTGGAAGTTGTCTAAAATAGGAATTGAGTTACCTAAACCCATGTTGTAGAGTACCCCAAATCAGAAACCTTTGGTTTTAACTATGCTTAAGTTCATTCAGGACTTAGAGTGGCCATCACTCCAGACAATCTTGTCATCTTTTTGTGCTTATTTTCCATCATTATCTTTAGAAAAATAAGACTAAAGATCAGTTTTCAATATTACAAAATAAGAGATGTATTGCATCATTGGACACAGTTTACTGATTATTTTAATTGCTTTATACTCCAGGTCACTGCATAAACTAAACAAAGAGGTCCAAACCTCTAGAATAATTTTATTAACTTAACATAGAAAGAATTAAACAGGATGGGTTTACAGATAAAATGATTTAAAAGATAGAAAAGTAGTAAACTCCTTGTAAGCATGTAATACTAATTTAGTAAAGAAGAATTTGAATAAGTGAATAAGGTGCAGAAGAAAATTCTTTATAATAAAGTCAGAGTAACAAATTAAATATTAGAATGAATTAGATTATTAAAATAATTTTTAAAATGTTCTTACACATTAAGTAAGAAGACATCAAACCCACTCACCAATACACACCTTGCACAAGCTGAATTTAATCACTTCCAGCCCAGTCATGCTAAGAGGATGCCCCACAGGAATCACTGCAAGGAGATCACTTTTGGGACTTGACATAAACTCTAATCCTCATTTTCCTTTTTTTCTCCTTTTTATAATAAGGTGATGCAAACAATGCAAACAAGCCCTTAAGAAAATTTAGTTTTGAAAAGCACTTAACCCCCATATTGAAATTAGTGATAATAAATCTGACTATCTGCCTTGGCACTCTGTTTGAATTCTAGTTGTAATAATGCCTTCAAAAATCTGGTCCTCAGTGAATAAATATAATGTCTTTTTAACAATATGCCATTCTACTGCCTTTGAATCTACTCTGGAGCAAGGTTAGTCTTTTTTGTGTGAGCAGCTCAAACCTTCTGGATTCTGGATACGGTTTGGGTTGTCATTTGGTACAAATAAAACAGAATACGACTAAATATATGTTCTGGAGCCTGGGGTACTTGCTTATAGATTACTTTGCCATCAGCTTGGTATTTTTGATAGAAATGAGTTTGCATCAACATCTATTCTTTCCAGCTTTAAACATAACAGTGGGACTCATGAGAACAGAAACAAAAACTTTGCAAATGTTAAAGGAATAAAGCATGTGGCAGAGATTTTTAACATGCTTAGGAAGAACATATCCCACTGGACAAAACCATTTTGTTGTTAGGGAAAAAAAAAAAAAGGTAATTCTTCTTTTAAGACATTTCATAAGACTGTAGCCACATGCACTGTTCTAATAGTGAAGAACTAAGACTTGTTCAAATATACAGTTAAGTTTAGACTCATAGAATCATTAAAGTTGGAAAAGACCTCCAAAATCATCGAGTCCAACCTCATATAATCATATAATTCAAAAAGAGTTCAAGCCATGCCAACCCAGATGATATAGTCTGTATCCATAACAGGCCACTTCCTCCAAGTAGAAATTTTCCTCCTTCACCTGAAAGCAGAAATCAAATTCCTTTCATCTGCTACTTCCTCCTCAGAACCCCAACTTATGGTCTCTGTGATCCACACCAAAGAGTGGGGACAGAAGGTGGGAGAGATTCAATAGTGCACCCTTTTCAGACTCCACATAGCACTAATTGAAAGGTCAAGATTTATGTATGGGTGCCATTTGCCCTTCTCCTCTTGGACCAGATTTCTGGACAAGAGTATTTTCAGCTCAGAAGAACATTTGAGGTAGAAAAGTTCTCATTTTTCCTGAAGTACAAAGTACAAAATACGAGGTAACTGCAATGGTCTAGAGAGAGCCTGGTGTGAGAAATGGCTGATTTGTTAGCTACACTCTTTTTATTCTACTTTCCTAGGGTAAAGGAAAACTGCCAATCCAACAATCACAAAAACTTGAAGCTTGTTTTTTTTTTTAATTTTAAGATCTTGGAAAACCATTATTATTATTATTATTATTATTATTATTATTATTATTATTATTAGTTGTGTGGTAATGCTGCTCAAAGGTTTTAGTAACTGTGGCTTGGTTTTTCTCACAGTATTGCAGAGCATAAAAGAAAGGATGAGAATCATGCAAATTATTTTATGCTCATCAGTAGAGCTGTAACTACTGCTCTTGGTGGCATCTGTAGAGGAAGGTTGTAAGGCAAGATTAAGTGACAGTGCAGTGGAGAAATGCAGTGGATAAAAGAGAGATAGTTACAAGATAGTTATAAGAAGGACATGATACACTTTTACTTTCTTTTGTTAACCAGTGATTTTAATTAATTCACGTGAACAAGAAATATTAATTATTAACTACTCACAGGTCAGTTACTATATCATAGTCTTTATAAATCTTCCATTGAAATTGTGTCCCAGATAATTCTTCAAACATAATTTGAGAACTAAGTAGCATTTATGGAAATCTATTTGGAGAATTTTTCGGTTAAGTCTCTTTTGAATTGCTAAATAACTTTTCTATGCCTAAAGGCAACAAAACTTGGGAAGAACAGGTATTTGAAGGCCATAGAGGAGGAAAGGCCCAGTAATCAGCACACAGTCAGAGGATTCAGACTTCATTGCCTTTTAATTAGTGAGAGAACAGGTTTGTGAATAGATATTCCTGGGAAACAGGAGAAATTGCAGGGACCTATGGAATGAACTAATTTGTGTATTATTTAAATAGTGTGAACAACTCATTTACTTCAGGGTCTGTGTCAAACTATTACTAGTCCTTCTCTATATGCATGCAAACTACAGATACATATATGTCTGAGGGAAAAATAGAAAGTAAATATAGTTTTCATATATAATTCATCACAAAGTCCTAATTCAACAATCATTTATGAATGTAAGTACAGTAAACCATTGGACTGGGACTAGAATTGGCTAAAATATTTAAATGTATTTTGAATATAGTTTTGGGTGAAGAGAGTACTGGGAAACATAACTGTTTTAAAGCCACTTTTTCACAGAGAAAAACAGGATTTTTCATAATATTTTAACCAAAACTGTTGTCAAAACTTCTATCGAAGCAGAAGATGACTTTTACCTTTCCTGACAGTAACTACATTTGTGATTAAGCATACAGAATATATAGTTAACTTTTGATTTTACCCTATTTCAATAGGAATTCAGAAGTATCAGTAAGTTTTTGTGCATCAGATGTCCTGAAAGAAGTAATAAACTAACATTTATTATAATTTACAAGTTTTTCAAGATAATCAAAAATTAAAATAAGTGGGGAAAAAAGACCACTATGATAAAATAGAAAGATACAAAACCAAAAAGCTATATTTCCTTCTTAAAAATGAAACCTCTTTTTATAGGACTGGGACTATCACTGATGACAATTTCATTCTTATTTTTGACATGACTACCTTGCATGTTGTGAAAAAGTAATTGGTTGATGTGGGTTGAAGAAGCAGTTTGTGATCATATTAAATGTCCTGCAAAGTTTAAATATTGAATTAATCCATCAAATCTCCATCAGTTCTGCTGGAACACTTGTGGAAAATGCTTGATGTCAGGTAAAATGCAACTAAACCTTTCGGTGTTCAGAGCTCTGAAGTTCCAGAGAGCAAAGAGCCCAGCTCACTTTTGGAGAGTGATATTTCAATGCTCAGCTGAAATTTCCCTGATGAACAGAGAAGAAGGTTGGTTCCACACCACGTCCCTGATGATAACTCATCTGAAACTACTGGTGCTGACTGAAGAAAACCCGGATCTCTCCCAGCGGCCAGATCTACCTGGAAGCAGCACGGAGTGTTGGCATTTGGCACCCGCGCTGGTGGCGAGGTGTCAGAACAGCACGGCGCCTTGCTGATAGCGGCCATCTGCTGCCTACACTGATATTCCCGTGAAGGTCAGCCTGGGGGACAGCCCTGCTTCCCAGCCCAGACAGAGCTAGACTGTAGGAATGCACTCCCACACCCGAGCAGGTGTTTCCAAATAAGGAAAAGGGGGTTCAGTTTTACGCCTGACTATTATGGAAAAGACCCAGAACTTTCCATTCTTCGCTCATCAGCATTGACCCAGCACCAGCACAGGGGCACTGGTTGGGCTTTGGAAATGTTTCTCAAAACTTGTAGCTGTTTCTATTGGCAGCAAGCCAATTTGTCCCACCAGGACCATTAAGTACTGTGAAAGACCACACAGAAGTGCTGGGGGGGTTTTCTGGACTGCCTTAGCCAGTGCTGAGTTCTATCTGCACTGCGTTCGACTCATATTTCTTTTGTTTGATACTGTTTGTTATCTTTGTCATTGTTAAAACCTTTTCTTTTACAAAGCATGTCCAGAGAAGTTGTCTTGCAACCTTATTAAGTCACTCTTAGAAGTTGCAGATCAACCCTCAGACTTCATACAACATCAGGAGGTTTACACTCTGGCCTTGTATAAGACTGTATCACTAGGCTCACCTTTATTTTGTCTCCAAAGCGAGTGGGATTTACGCCACGAAATTGAGTGGGACGTCTGTTCTGTTCCTCTTCTCTGGGTGTGGGGATGTCTTGGTCTGTGCTGGAATGATTGCTTTAAACAAGAAAAGCAGTATTTTGAGTATGCATTGAGAGTTTAACTCCTCTGTGCCATTAAATTCTTTAGAACTTTGTTATGAGAACTGAAAAGTTCCTAATCTAAGCAGCATATCATATTGGGCATTTTTCAGCTGAGCAGGGTCATTTTGATTTCTTTTAACTGTTAGTTTTGTTTTTCATTCAGCCCCCTCATGTATCTTTATGATTAACAGCACTGAGTGTTATGATGAAGAATAACTTTTAAATGCCTCTACCTAGAAGAACAAAATCATATCTTTTTTAATGAAGGATTTTCCTTTGAGTTTTCTTCTTACAAAAATGAAACAAAACACAACTTTGACTTTGTAAGACTTGCAGAGTAATGATAGCCACATGGTATATTATTAAATAGTCATCAGAATTGTTCCCACAGTGTTAGCACTGGATTAAACTGAATTTCTAAGAGATCCATCAATTTAACAAGTCAGGTCAATTTAGTAGAACAGCTGCTTGATGGCTTCCAGTATCTTTATAGGAACTTTCTATTTTAACTTATTGCTGCATCATTTACTTAATGAAAAGGATTCATTCTTAGATAGGATCTTTTCCATTATCAAAAATATTCATTAACAGTATTTTCATAGCAAGTGAATTCCAAAAGTTCCATTTCTGGGAAATGAATTTTAAAATTCCTGTGAATATTTGCTACTGATAATCTTGGTGGCATCAATCTAGGAGGAAATCAGGAAAAAAAAATATACATACCATTGACTTACATTACCAATCTAATGGAATAAGAGAGAATGTGGATTGAATTTCAGGTTCTACACACTTTTTAATCTAGAAAATAAAATAACCTAGTAGAGTAAAGTTAATGTAGAAGTGATTCTAGAGAATATCATTCAACTTTTGGATATTAACTTATTCATCAACAAATGGTTGCTTTCCCCTAAAGCATGAATTAAACTTTTCAACCACAGAACACTGTTATATCTGAATTTTAGCAGAGATACTGTTTTAATTCTGTTATGAGGTACAGACTTACTGTTATTAAGAAACTAAGAGGAAAAGCATTTCATTTGATCAAAAGTAAGTCAAGTTAGTGTGTTCTCACTGGCAGCTGTTACTGGTGGCTACCTAGGGATGTATAAGAGGAGAAGAAAATGACGGTACAGCCACCATATATTCTCCTATCCTCTGAAAAGCTACAGTTCAAGGGGCATTTCTGAGACATTTGAAAGCACTTCTATTATTTTTAATGACCCTCAGCTGGGTTTTTCCCTTTATGAAGTTGTTAGGTTGGTTTCAAACCTATATTGGCATTTAGCACTCAGAGCATTCTGTGCAAAAGCTTCTACAGCTTAATTGGTCATTACATGAAGAACTAGTTCCTTGTATTGAATATGTTCTCTCCTATTTTCTTTTGATGAATCCCAGTTATGTCTCCTAAAGCAATGTAAAATACATAAATTAATACTTACCAAGCCAAATTTCTCTCTAAAAATTTAGTGAAGGTGCATTATTTCTATTTTCTCAACTAGATAGAGAAGTGTCTCCTTTATCTAACAGAGGAAAAAAAATTGTAAATATTAAACAAAAGGAAGATCAACATGTCTCTAGACTTTCAAGTTCCCATTTTACCAGAAGTATCCAAAGTTATACGGATACACATGGAATGAAAATACCAGTCATCGCTGTTTATAACTCCAACAACAACTTCACACAAAATTCATTTCATAATACTAGGCATGACCTTGCTAGTTTGTTCTACATGCGTCAGAGTCCACATGGAGAATCACAAACTTTTCTTTTCTTAAAAGCTATGTACTAAATCATTACTTTAAAAATTATGTTATGTTGGAAAGATAACGTCACAAAAATCAGGAGGAAAACAGTGACAAAAAACCCCACAAGAACTTGTGGTGAATTTTTATTTTACTGTAAAGAAGATAAATACTTTTAAAATTAAATATTCAGGATAAAATTTCAAAATATATGACAGTGCAAAGGAGACTACCATGGGTAGTTATAGGAAGGAACATTCAAGATGTTCTGATGTTTTATTCTCAAAATATGATCACAGTTTTCATAGCAATTACTTTTTGAATAGGAATTTTGACATTCATTGGTTAAGCATATGTAATTTCTACCTTCTTTTGAACATATTAGTCACAAACCACACCACATAAATATTTTCTCAGTGCTTCTGCTGAAATTCATCTCGTCATTTCTCCATCTAGAACATTCTCAAGTAAATTTTCCCATTCTGACATTTCTCTCATGCACTGGCTCTGACCACTCTTTTTTACAGTAATTCTCTGTTCTAAATAGGTGTGTCTAGCTCAGTTACTTCTGCAAAAAAAAGGCAGCAATCAAAATCAGGCACATCACAAAGAAAATTGCAGGACTTTAGCCAAAAATTTTGTCTGGTGAAAGAAGAAAATATTTTAGTGTTTTTTTCTCCAACAGTCTTTTTCATGCTTTTCCCCTCACCCTCTTCTAATTCTGGAATATCTATTTAAAGTACATTCCGGGTGATTTTGACCTACATGTAGCCATTTTGAATTTAGGAAAAAATGTTCAAATTCATCCTTCTCGACTTTCATCTCACCACAGACTCCTACTTAACACCACGTGTCTGAATTATTTTTCCTTCCATATTCTGAATAATTCCATTCACTCCTAGCACAAATTTTTGTGTTGAAAACATATGTTACAAATGCTCTAAGGAACTGTAAAAAAAAATCAATAAATAACTGAGTTGAAAGCTCAGGCCAAATTGAAAGAGGATCTAGGTGTTTGAAGAGGGAGATCATACCAGGCAAAAGCCCTCTTGGTGCATACAGAAGAAGCAGTGCCTGAGAAGAAGGTGTGTGTAAAACCGTGTGATTTTGATCCACTGGTCAGTTTCTCATTCCAGACCCGTTTTTGTGGTGCTGCTTCTCTGCTTCATCACTGTGACAAAGCACTGACCATCAGCTTCAGTCACATTCACATGTAAACCTGACAGAAACACAGAATTGTTGGAAATACGTTCGCTACTTCTAGCTCAGTCGGTTTGACTATAGTTCCAATTCTATTAAAAACTGGTATTACAGAAAAAATAAAAAAGCACCTTAAAATCTTTCACAAAACAGTTAAAGCCAAAATATTTGAAAGCCAAAGTTTCATATTCAAGTATACATTGATGGATGTAGGTGGAAAATTGTTTTAGCTTCTTCTTTATAGATTTTCTAATCTATATTAAAAATCATTTTAATGGAATCTCTCTTTCCTTGTTTCCACTATTTTTTACTTTTGCTTTCAAAAGCTTGAAAATAAGTTAACAGAGATCGACAGTAATCTTTCATTTCTCATGTCCCTGAACACAATTCTTTCATACACATACTTTATTATTTTTTACCTCATTTAAAAAAAAAATCTTTTTATTGTGTTTTACTTTCTTTTTTTTCACTATAATTTAAAATTTTGCTGAAACAGATTGCACACAATTGTATTGAGCTCGACAGATGTTTAAATTGGACACATATGTCTAAAGTATTTAAGGTATTGCTCATTAAAGTTATACATATGCCTAAGAGATTTCATGGATCATGGTTTAATGATAGTTTCTCTCACTCTCAATGAAGTCAGTAATAGCACTTAAACACAAGGTCAAGAGGCACTGTTAATATTCACTGCCCTGTTTGCTTTTTTCTTCTTTTCTCCTTTTTTTGGAGTGAGCTGTTGTACAATGTCCCCTCATTCTCTCCAAGAGTTCAGATGTAATTACATATGCATGGAAACGATTACAAATCCACACTATCCTTCTGTCTCATTAGTCAGAAATCTGAGGGGGAAATGTCACTACTAATATGGCTTAGAACTCACTTGGCTTGATTTTTGTCAAGTTTTAATCCTATTACTTGAAGCGATTATTAATTAGCAATGCGTGTAGTAATAACTCTTGCATATGTAATAAAGTGCAGCTGTTTGTGACCCTCTGAAATACATCAACTCTCCTAAATTATGTTTAGTTATTATGTATGCTATTAACTTTGATTTTTCTTGTTAAATCACTCATTGCAATTTATTTTATATTACCATCGTGCTGCCAATCATTCAAAAATTGTTTTTTTTCCATAAAGAGCAGTTGTGGCCACATTTCCTTTCAATGTGGTTTATTGTTTACATACTAATTCTCCCTCCAGGCTGTTACTCTAATCAACATTTAAGACTGTACATGAACATATGAAGCAAGCTTTGTCCTAACCAGCCTAAATTATAAACAATGTAATAAAGGAAAAAGCTACCATTAATAGTTGTCTTTAGCAGATTGAACTGCAGTTGAAGAGTGCAAAGTGAATTAACCACAAAGATTTCACTCTTCCCAGGCCTTCAGCATCATTAAAATCTATAACAATAAACTCCCTCACCAGTACAAGTGGTATCCTAAGAAACTGTCCACCACTTCAGACTTATTGTCATCTCAAAGCAGTGCTGGTCTGTGAGCCAACCATTAGCCCATGGTTAACAGAGCAGTTAACCAAGGAAAAACCATATCCCCTTGGGAACTGGAAGGAGAAAATACAGAGTACTCACCACATGGGGTTTTTTTGGACAGTGTTTTCTCATGTAAATTTAACACTTTTTTTTTTTTTTTCAAAGGGTAAAATGTTACCACAGCTAGTCTTGGCCTTGCAAGCATTTCCTTTACCTTCCTTTTCAACCTAACACCCTTGCAACTGTTGCACGCCCTGCCCATTTGCAAAATCAGATACAACTACCATCAAATCTCGTTTTGAGTGAAGCTGGCTGCCCTTTTCAAAACTGGTAAGGAAGACCTCTATTTTGTATCATCACATCACAGTAGTAGTAAAAATGAAATTCCCATGGAATTTCTTCACAGAAGAGAAGGGTAGAATCACCTCCCTTGCCCTGTTGGTTACACTTTTGGTTCTGTTTATTCTGTTTAAATAAAAGTTTTACAGCATTACTAAATTGTGTTATTACTATGGATTTTTAATGTGAATTGGATAATAGAATAAATATTAAGTTACATAACCAAATATCTTTATATTAAAGTAATTTGAAGGGACATTAACTGTACTACCTTTCCATTTAGGGTCAAAATTCATTATGCTTATGTGATCTGTTCCACAAAAATCTCTGTGGGTTTAGGTTGGAAAAAGGGACAGTCTGATGCTTAATTTCAGTTCCAAGGACCTGACTTACAGCATTCTTACAAGACAGCTATTGCTGACTGCTATTAATTATTAATTATCCTGGGTTTTGGAATGTTTCCAGTCTGAAAGTTGGTCTCCTCAGGATCATTAATGAGATCCCAATTATCCTGCTGAGGGGCAAGTGTGAGTAATGGAGTCACACAGGCTCCACCTTCAGGATGTCTACAAAATTTAATGGACTGTGTGATTTAGGCTAAATCTCTTCACTCTGCGAAGGGCAGACAGAAAGGTTTAGGTGATTCAGGTAAAAGCTGCAATCCTGTCAATTGTACACACATTTCAAAAGATAACAAAAACAAACAAAAATAGATTTTAATGCCTATGCAAATGAGTGGGTACCAAATATATTGCAAGATGTCTTTTCATGTAGAAAACCCAAACTTGCCTATATCATAGCCAGTGTAATGATGGCCACATTCTCACTGTGTTCTGTTTCTTTATAAGGTCAATCCTTTCCTCACTTTTATCTTAAACCAGATAAAAATATATTTCTCTTGCCAAAATCTATTATTTTATTCACTTAACAATGAAACAAACAATCATTATTAATGAGCCATGAGGCCAGTTCGTTGTTCTGAATTTGCCTCTTTACAGCTCTGCACAGTTATTCTCACACTTTATATATATATGTGTGTGTATATATATATTTATAAATATATATATAACTTATAATATTCTCACACTTTTTCTAGCAAGTGATGCTTGGGAAACTTTGAATAAGATCATGGTCAAGCTGAGAAACGCTGATTTATCCTGTGCAAAATTATTTTGGTAAAGGCACAGTAGATACTCTTAGGACAAAATTCAAGCAAACAAACAAAAGTAATAAATTACTTGATTTTTTTTTTTTTTTGAAAATATACTTCTGCAACTTCAAAACAAAGGCTTTGAAGTTTTTTCTCCTCCACCTGTCCCACTATTGTTCTGGTGCTAATATTGAATGTAACAATCTGTTTCTTGTAAGTCATTCTGCTCCCAAAGCATCTCATGTGATAAAGAAGTGTTCAAAATGGTAGATATTGGCGGGAAAATTATTGTTAAACAACTGACTTGAGATTTTAAGTAGCCTGGTACAAAAAATCAATATTCAGGGTAGCATTTTGATTGTCTTGCATGTTTACGAGTTCAAAAGGAAATCATTATAAAAGAAGTAACATGGCAAATTTAACATATTAGTCAGAAGATAGTAGTTGAAAAATTCATAATATTGCAAACAATGATAGATAACCTATTATGATAGATAATCTATTTTATTAGCCTTATGCAACAGGTGGGCAATGGCACTGGGGACAAGAGAGATTTCAAAATCCTAGGTCCAATTTATCTGAGCTCCTGAGCTTTCCTTATCTGCTGCACGGCCCTGCAATGCCATCCCTCCAGCTGCCATATCCAAAGTTTTGACAGGCAGCAGTGGAATTCTCAGACAAACTGGTCTGGGAAGATTATCTGTTGATAGTTTCAATCTCAGATACAGATTTTTGTTTCATCTTTGGCAAGTAATGGAAAGAGAGAGAAGCCACTTCTTAGTTGTATGTGTAAATAAATGGAGCTTTTTTTAAAAAAAAAGAAGAAAGCACTATTCTAGTACTGCAGTGAGTTTATTTCATTTGGCAGATTTTAATTTTGCTCATGGCTTTTCTGAAATATATGAGTCTGATTCATTAAAAAAAATATTTAAATTTGTCAGATAACACAGTAATAGGCTATTATTACAAAAAAAGCCTAATGACCAAAATAATTATTTTATGGCATTTAAACACAGTAAGTAGATATTTAAATACCAACTAAGCAAAAGAAAAAAAAAAAAATTGACTGCTGAGGGAATGAACCTGGGCCCCAGAGAAAATGCTGACAATACTGATCCAAGTGTGCCGGTATGTTGTGCTAAGCCTAGAATATAGCAAATGGTTTTGTAACTCAGAGAGAAGGAAAATATAACTACAAAGTGGTCAATTTTGGCAAATGCTTCTATTATCATTTTAATAGAAAGATCTAGATTCCTGTTAGAAAAGACTTTGATTGCTTAAACCACTTTCATAGCTCTTAAAATCTACATCTTGCTGTACTCTGATGATGAGGATAATGAATAGTCTGCAACCATGTCAAAACATCTGCACTTTAATTCGTCACATAGAGAGAGAAGAGGAGGAGTGACTCAATTTTTAATTATCTAAATGATGGAATCAAATTTGTGAAAGAATGTAAAGCAAGAGTAATTTCTTTATCTCTCTACAGTCTTCAGGACTGCACTGAAGAAAAGTTAGGGATTTTTTTTTTTCTGTCTTTATTCATTATAAACCACAAAATTCCAGGTAGGAATGTGCTCAGTTCTTGCACCAGTTACCTTGTTTTCACATTTTCTCCCCTGGAGGATGTGTTTAAGGCACTCTAAGTCTTCTGCCAGCAAAAGCAGGAGACGTCAAAAAATCTCTAAGGTTGTAGGAAAGGCATTCTTGGCAGCAGGGATCAGAAATATTGGGCATAAAAGTGACGGGATATAGGAAAAGAGGTAGACCACGAGAAGAAAATGGATGCAGAACTCTGACACATTTTATGTTCTGTATGCTTAAGTAAAGTCTTGTCTAGTCACATTTCTGGGTTTTTTTTTTTCAAGTAGCTCACAGATATTTTTGCTTGCTAACAGAACCACCACAACATTTTATTGAATATATTCAGCCTTGGACTGCTTGCACATGCCCAAGCCATACTCAAACCTATCCACATAACTTTTGTATCATTCATGCCAGAAATTCAACACCGGTGTAGCAGAGTGATTCTGTTTGCAAGAAAAAAGTAAGGATTATCCAATTTCTTGAACAGAAGAGTCTTGAACACAAGAAGACGTATGCATATGGAATCCTAATAGGTAGCAAGTTGACCTAGAAGCAAAAATAGGATTGAATTCAACAGAATCATTCATTCCTTAAAATACCAACTCAATTCAAATTCTGAATTCGATCTTACAATTGGGTTGGTTATTTCCTTGTAGATTAGTATTATTTATGGCCATTAATCCTTACTAATGCCACTATGCTTTTGTTTGTTACTAACAGTAATGAATGCAATAGGTCTTCACTATATTTTTATGTTAACTGCATAAGAATGTCCTTGAGAAGGTACAGAAGCAAGATGATTTACTTGAGAGTACTTTGATGCTCAACTAAGAAACTTTCTGGCCTGATGACAGAACCAAACAGAGGTGCAGCACTTATTCTCTCTTTATCATTCCCTTGTCAGTAAGACAGGGAAGCTCATTCTCTTCAGGCTATGTGACATGCTCAGAAATGAAAACATCTCAGAACTAACAACTGTCCTGAATTTAGTGTTTACATTAGCAAAGACCAGGTTCCCTTTGGTGTTAAGCAATTATAAAAAAAATCTGCAAACAGTTGAGTAGCCATGCAGTGTACATCCCGTTTTCAAAACAGTATGTGAGAGTGAGGACCAGGTTTTTATATCTCTTTGGAATAATTTTAAAACACCATATGTGTGTTATAAATAGTTCAATAATTGTTTTATGAATTGGTATAGTTTTCACTCGCTTGATAACAATGCCAATTATGGCTATGGGATCTTCTGAATACTTAGAGGGATGTCTGCCAAAGTTTTGAATTAGCGAAGCAGAATTTATTCAGAATTTATTATTGAGCACAACATTTGCTTATACGTCTGTCTGCATCTTGTTCTGCTTATGCTTCTTTACTTTAAAGGTCTCAGACTCTTAGTTAGCTTCACCCCTTGGTATTCATGATGACAAAGTGCACCTTCTATTTGCACCTGAATGAATGGGAGACAGTGAGCTGATTATTTCTGACAGTCAGTAAAGTGGGAAGCAAACACAATGACAGAAATTGATGTGCAGCACTAAGACATGAAGCGGAGCAAAAGGTAACCTGCCCGAAACGGCCAGCCAAGGTACTTTTACCAAATGATGAGGAAAGGATAGCACCTTAAAATGTTATTGTCAAATAACCACATGGTCAAATGTGTCAAATAAATCAAAAGCAGGCAGCAAATAATAATAAAAAATTACCTTGGGAACCAGCGTGCACACAGCTTCTTCACAAAGTGACAGTGAAAGATGACACTTACTTCATACATCATAGCTGTTAGTAAATGAAGAATGGCAGTTTATTCTAATTATGTTTTTATAAGTAGCCTCATGTTTCTGCGTGCATATTCCTCTGTTTACAGTACCTTGTTTCAAAAGACTGGCTCTACAAATGCAAATTTACCCTCTCATTTGGATCATATGCTTTGTGTTTATGAAAAATGTTGCTTCTCACTGCAGTATTACCAGATATGTTAATTTTACTGAGAAAATGTAGCTAAAAAGCAGAATGTCTACTTTAGCATAGAAAAAAACAATGAAAAAATCCCAAGAAATAAAACTCATGCTGTGTATGTTTCCATCTCTGATAGCTCATAATGCATTTTAACCACAGGAACCTTCCCATCATGTATTAATTATGGTCTACAAATAAAATCATTATCATTATGTAATGAAAAATGTGAGTAAATTACTTTTAATATCATGTGCACTAGAAATTCAACAGAACCCATGAAATTTTTATATTGGAATTTCTCATTATCACATTTTCTCCTACCTGCTGTGGCTGTTATTTGGCATTTCTTTTCCCTTCACGACAAACAAACAGAGATTTACAGAAAAGTCTCTCGGAATAGCCGTGCCCGGCTCTTACGTATATTAAAGAATAGTACATCACCTCTCCAAAAACGATCTCTTTTTGCCTCTGCTCTCAGTTCTCTTGCAAGAGCCTTGAAATTTCTATTTGTGCTCAATTGCTCTACTTGAGTGGATAAAACAGCTTGGCAAGCAGGGCTCAGTTAAGCACTTCTAGAGCTTTTGCTAAATAAAACTCCCTTTCTTCTGGGAGTCTGCAAAAAGACCATTGAGTGCATTTCCTCCAGCCAATATAATCTAAGTACATATTGACATAGCTATGGACAATTTTGGAGAAAACCCTTGTTTAGAAATTTGCCTCGATTTTATCCCTTTAAGAATCCCTTGAAGATCCCTTGCATGGAGAGTGTTCAATACATTGAACATGAGACTGAAACCTCAATTTTGATGTGTCAAACATGTCCTAGCAAATGCAAAAAAAAGTGGGTTCTGGAGCAAATATTTATCATATGTAATGATTAAATCACACCTTCATAAATATATTGTAATTGGTTTCTGCCACAAAAGAGACTATGTGGAGCTGGCAACAGAAATTCCATATGCAGGGATCTCTAGCAGTACCGACATGCTTGGAGGGGAGGAGAGGAGGCATTTCTGTTGGTCTATACACATCAGAAGCCTAGATTGGTCTATAATCAAATTTAGAAATTGGCCCATAAGCAAAACAAGACTCTTCACACACAAAATAAGAAGGAAAATATATGGAGTGGACTTGGTAGTGGATTGGACTGAATTATTTGGAGCATCCTGTGTTCCTCTAAACTAGAAGAAAAAAGAGAGATTTGTTGCGGTAAATGATTAATATTTCTGTATCGTAAATGGTTCTTAGAAAGGTTGACCTTACATGTTTCCTGAGGATGTAACATGAAACATCATATTTCAGCTTAGATTGCATTTTTCTATATGAATTTGATCTCCCTGCATACTTTGCGTTCTTTACCTTGGCTAAAGGAAGATCTTTTAATCAACTTTATGACATATTCATTTATAAATGTTCATGGATACATTCTACAATGTACCTAAGTATTTATTCATGAGAGAAACAAATGTTCCTCAAGAATCAGAAGAGAGAAATCAAGGCTTTAGATGATTTGAGAAGAAAAACTTCAAAAAGACATTATTGAACTAAAAAATCCTGGACAAAGAAAGTTTCTTGATATCATACTTCTAAAGGATTTCTCTCCCAAATACCTTTCTAGCTACCCATCTTGTAATACCCTTATCTAAAAAGATTCATGAAAATATTAATTAATACAAGAATTTATTTCCTAAAAGTGTTACTCCATTAATAAAAACACAAGGCTGGACTCTCAGCCAAAACTGGGTTCCTTTGCCATCAGTCATGTGTGCTGCGAAAGACTCCTACCTGACAGAAAAATTGCTAAGTTTTTTTTTAGCCCTTTTGCAATCCAGGAGGAATTTGCCAATAACTTCTTTTGAGCCAGCACACACTTTAAAATACTGTAAAGATTTGTCATGCCTAAAAACCCTCGGTGGCATGACATAACATTACCCTCAGTATCCACAGTATATCTCTCATCTCCCCTGCCTCTGCATTCAGGCACTCTAGGACAGGAGGTACTTGAGAAAATGTGGCGGTAAAAAAAAAGGCACTGAAGGTCTGACTGGAAGCACAGAAAACAAATGAGCCGTGTGAAAAATTTCTCTTTGTCGTAACATTTCAGAATAAAATTAAAGATGAAACACATGCCTGGCTCTACTGCAGATGGTCTGATAAAACATTGTTTTAAGAGACCCTAATCACATGACTATAGTCATTATAACATAAATTGATTCAGAAGAGATTTAATCAATTTAATAAATTAATTTAATGCTTCTGGCTGTAATTATTATTCTGCCTTTATTATGTAGGATTTTTATTAGCTTAATGGTTTTATACATTTATCAGATACTCACTGAAGAAAATTTCAGTTACTCATAAAGAATCTGAATAAATCAGCAATTACTTTTTCTTTTAAATGGTTTTATTATAATGATTTGCTATTTTGGCTTGTAGGAGTCGTGACAAATTCCTTCAGCTTCATTGAGAAAATACTCTATCCAACAATATCATCTAAAGCCACAAAACAGATTCAACTGATTGCATTGCACCGTAAATTGTGTTTAAATATCTTTATACTACAACAATTCCTCCAGTGGTTTGACGTAATTCAAAAGAATCGCTTCCATTTTATACATTTTTTTAAACAAACAAATCATTTTAACTGTTTTAGAGTAAATGCTAATGCCTTTGACAAACCTTTTCATTTCCATTTTCTCACTGTTCTAAGGCATGTCTACATCTCTTTTGTAGTCCTACATCCACATGGAGCAACCATGTAAATTTTATTATTACGGGCATTTGACATTTTATGATTTGCTTTGGCTTCTCCTCAAAAGAAGAATATTTTCTAAAGAAAATCTTCGCATTTTAAAAATTTGACTGAAAAAATATAGCAATTTACAGCAAAATGTTAATTTAAGTCTAATCTTAATTTATCAGTATTCACACCGTGAAAAGTTGACACAAATTTTGAAGTGCACAGTTGATTTTAGCTAAGCTTGGTCAAACTGCATTGCATAGGAAGAGTCACTCAGTAAAATTATGTTCTTCCAGCTGTAGCCCAGACTCTACATGTCCAAAGAATACAGCTTGCAGGAATTTGGCAAAATGCTTTTTTTTTTTTCTGCTGTCTGCAGGCTTTCCTGATATTCTCCCAGGCATCCTTGTGAGATGCCTGTGGAAACCAAATCAGAGCTGGGCAGTCTGCAAGCTTTCCAGGCTGTGCGAGGAGGAACTGGCAACTGATCTCTGGTTGTTTTACATTCGAAAGGAACCTGTCTTTCCATGGATTAACCTTGCCAGTGCATTATTTACTGCTGTCGCACAGAAAGGTAAACAGAAGCTTTTGGAGTTAGTAGAGCTTCATTGCACTTTGCATTCACCACGCACTCTGTTTTGACTCAAAGCTTGCTTAAATTAACTGACAAAAAATGACCTGAAGTTGGCTTTTGTAAAAAGGTGAGTGTTCTGAAGTATTTCTTTCTCTTGAGAATGGTTTGGGCTCTACATTTTCTTAGAGAATTAAATGGTTCTTTTAGGATGATATCTATTTAGACACAGTTTAAAGCATTAGTAATATTTAGGCACCAGTTTTAAGAATATTTCTGACACAAAAATGGATTTGTTCGCATGCAGATGAGCTCCACAGCAATCTCATCCTTTCCAGGCTGCTATTGCTATAGCCAAGATTAATTCATTAGAAATATTAAAGGTAGGATTAACTCTTGGAATTGATTCAGAAATCATTAGAAACCTTGTAGCTTTGGCACACAAATAATTATGATTTTCAAAAGTTAACATTATACCAAAAATAAGTACTTTAAGAAACCCAAAAGGCTGGCAAGGGCAAAAGGAACTATAAAATTTATAGACTATTAAACTATAGAAAGTTCTTCTAGATTGTTCCAGTTGGAGTTTAATTTTTGTCCATCTGTTTACATTTCCTTTGTGCAAGAATGTGTAGTTTTCATGAAGTCATTATCTTCATTGCGTAGCTCTCCATCTCACTAGCAAGAAGAGTTTTTTAACTATTAGTTTTGTGGTTAAATGGTGAAAAATAACCCCACTGCAATGGAACCAAGGCAAGAATGACTGGAGATGGCTTCCAAAAATATGGTAGCTCAGAAAGTCAGAATTTTTTAAGTCTGTATCAAAATTTCATCTAGGGAAGTTTTCCCAAAAAATGTTTCAGTGAGATTCTCTATAAACAAGAGGAGAGTCACTGTGAGTATTCTCATATATCCAATGTAAACTTCCCCAAGCATGGGAAAATGTGAGACACCTCAAATGACATTTTTTCCAGAAGAAGACAAACACTGATCCATCTTGGAATAAAACTAACTGATAAAATCATAGCATTTTAATTATTATCAACGGAGAAAAAAAAATTAGAAATCTTCAAAAATAAATGAGGGAACAGGGGAAAACTTTGCTTGTTAAAGTGACTGGCCAGCTAGTTTATTAAGAGAACTAAATTTAAGAAAGACTTAAGCAAGTTACTATCAATGTGTAACATAAAAACAAAAAAAATCTCTAAGATATTGTTTAGGATTTAATGTATGTGAGAAAACAGTGAAAAAAACAAGGACATTTTCTTTTTCAAGTTTTATTCTTAGAAAAACATTAAAGACAAAGGAGAACTACCTAGAATTCTGAATTCCAAAAAGATTTGTGATAGACGGCAATTTTTGGAAGCTCTGTGTACTGTTGTTTTAAATCCTTGCCTTTTTTATTAGGTGGAAATTAATTAAGTCTTAATTAAGACTTACTTCTTTTTGCCTTGACTAGTCATATAACAGTTTTCATGTAAAGTCAGAGCTTTTGCTTAAAAGAAAAATATTATTTATCATTCAAATCAATGTAATTTAAAAAGCAGAAACATATCAAGAATTTTCTATATCAGTTTCTTTGGAGCAAGGCAGCCAAGAGATAGAAAGCACCAAAGGATGAGTCATGAAATTTACAATTCATAAATAAAATCATCTAATTAACATTTTCATGGATATATACATGGTGAAATTTATGATACATTATAATGGACCAATAACAATTATTTCCCATTTTCAAAATCAGGAGGCCTGAAAAGAGTTTTGTTGAAGTCCTGTAGGGTCACAAATACTCCTTAAATATACTATTAGAACCCTTCTATCAAAACGGGCAACTGCACAGATGCCTCAGTACATCATCCTTCCCCTTGGGTTTGAACAAATGTCATTTCTACAGTTTAACACATCATGGCAACCTTTGTCATTTGCTTGTTAGCAAAAGCCCTAAAGTATTAAAAGAAAATGAGTCATACCTTTTTCATGCTCACCAATTGCACCTTAGAATGAAACACCTTGTTACACAGGACGTGATAGGCCTTAAAACAATCAGAATGTCAAAAAAGGAAAAGAAAACTATAAATTAAACCAAAAGATGACTTTATATTAAATCTGAGTTACATAAAATACCAACCATACTGCAGAAGAGTTTACAAGTGTCAGGAGCCAGATTCTGCCCCTGTACTCTCCTTAGTGGTGTTAATTTGAGTTAAACTATATTATTAAATAAGTTAATATAATTAAATAAAAATCTGAGCTTTGGTAGCTACTATAATTTGAACGTGCAGTATGTCTTCAGCTGAATTACCCATTTCAGCTGGCCTAGAAAGAAAAATAATTCATCATGCAGGAGATCTCTGGCTGGTTTATTTTTTTTTCATTCTGTATGATTTTTATTCCTAGCATGTCCCTAAATATTTTTTCGACTTTACCTTTATCTACCATATAGTAACACAACACTAATTTCTTTCTACAGTTTTATTATTGTACAATATTTCAGTTAAAAAGATTTGGCTTGTATCCTCTGGCAAGGAGAATTGCTGGTTTTATGAAATATTATCCATCAACTTAGATAAATTTGCTCATTTTCCAAAGTTCTCATTGCAAAAGAGTTGAAACAGATGCATTTATGCTCTGTCCTAAATCATTTTTCAGCACATTAATACATGGCTTGCTATTTTTCAGCAGTCCTACGGAAATTATTATTAACTGTGGATTCGTTTGCCTTTTATATTCATGCATGCTTAGCCCCCACAGTTGGTAAAAATTCCAGGAAACCAGGTGGTCATTCATTTTAGTAAATAAAATATTACTAGACCTCATATTTCTACAAATAATTAAAGCACCTTCTTTTTGGACCTTATTTTTCAGTGTAATCAATTAACCTAGTCGATGACATGTGCAGTATTTGGAATTTTTTGAACCCAGAAATATTACTGGAGCAGCACCTCACGATGAGATCAAAATGATCACAAGCTCTCCGTCCTCAAGAGGAATTCTTGAGAGCAGAATCTTAGCCCTGCATACCTCCAGATTTAGAATCCTAATCCAAGTGCTTAGGTCTACATAATGCAATGACAAAACGGTTAAAACGTCTTTACACAAATATCATATGAACTTCCCTGTCTAATAATGACCACAGAGTGCTTTTTCATGTGGAGTCTGTGATATATCTGCTAATCAGTTTTGGTTTGATAGGCACTTACTGTTATCCTTCAAATTCAATAATAAGGTTAAGAGGGCTAGCAGGATTGAGAAACGACTGCTGCCGTTTATCTTAGGTGCAGAGCCAGCTTTTAAATGAAAAAAAATTACCGTGTGAATCACCACTTTAGAGGGATCATTTTATGCTCAGCTTTTCTTACTCTAATCTTCCAGTCTCTTCCAGTCCTCAGCTGCCCATTAAACAGCATGTTTTGCAGTCACAAATTTAACATCTGAGAGACCTCAACATATTTTCCTAACAGGCATCCTCAGAAAAATTTTAAATATTGAATGATCACCACGTATCAATTATCTTGAGGACATCCAAAGCAAAAAAGCCTGGTGGAGGGGGCTCTGTTTTTCTTTTGCTAACATTTCCAAACTCCTGATGGCTTCTGGATTATTAACTGTTTGGAATTTTAATTTAGAGCTGATCTAAAGTGTTGCTATGTGACAGTAATCGGAAACTTTGGCAGATTATTTCTTTGTAAATCAAATCACAAAACCTATCTCTTTGGATTCTTCGGTGTCTTTTTTTAAGAAAATCTGAAGCAATACATAAAAAATGGGATTAAAAGTTTTTGTGATACAGATTTGAAAGCAGAAAATACCACAAAAAATGAACACATTTGAAACATGAGCAATGCATCCCCTAGGAGATCACAAAAGCAAAGTGCAGACAACTATGTGGAAGGAACTACTACACACTACCTTTTTAGGAACTCACCTCTAGGTTGTCAGATGCACTCTCAAAACTCATGGACTTCAACTTCTCAGCATCCTTTTAGCCAATCTGTCGTCCCCTAGAATTTATTGGTGTTCTACAACCTTCCTTAAACCACTAGATCTCCACAGCACTGGTGCATGACTGGTGCACAAAGAAATAAATAGAATTTACGTTTGCATTTAAGTATGAAGTAGCTTATTGGTAATTTCATAAATTTTATATAGGACCAGTGTGCAAAAAACCTATTTTCAGTCTCACATGGGTAAATGTGGGCATGAAAATGAAATGAAAAGTAAATGTATGTACTTTTTCTGATGTCTTACTACATAATTTATTAGGCTGATGATATTCATTATATTTCATACTCCATTATCTTTCTGTGAGAATTCCCCAACAATATCAAATGAAGAAAACTTCTTTTTAAATTAATAATTTCAGAGTTGAACATTAATATTCAAATCAAATATGGTGCTATTGTGGGACTTCAGGGACTAAAAAAAAACTTTTATGCTGAGCACAATGAAGGATTGATAGGCATTTCTGTTATCTCATTCATTAGTCATTCTGGACAGTTCAGACAAGTTGTTTCCTACAATAACGGAGAGCATTTTCCTTTTAAAAGGTTAATTTAAGGTCTATTTTATACTGAACTGAAGAATACTATTTATTTATATATTTATTGATTGTGATAAAATAGATATTTGCATTCTTTCTAAAGGAATAAGCAATATTCCTAAAGCTGTAGGCAGAAGCCTTACATAAGATATCATAAGAGCATATTCCATGGAAGGAGGACCACTTAGGTTAAGCAGTACAATAGTGTAATAAATTTGCATTAAATTTCAGAAATTTAAAAAACAAGCAGGGAAGAGGAGAATTTGTATGACTGTCTTTGCAAATCTTTTAATTTCAACTCCTATCTCCATAATTTCTCTGCATAACTCCCCTTCTGAATTTAAACCCACGTCTCGTTTGTTCCTTCAGAGACATCTTCCAAATTTCTTCATGGATAGTGTCAGCTTGTAAAGTCGAGCACGGGTAATCTATCACTGGCATAGGAACTATATCAATCTCACACATCATTTTTCAAACTCTGAGCAGTCACATCCAAACTTTCATAGTGGAGAGTAACATCACAAAAAGAGTTAAGGTTTAACAGTTATCAACTTGCTGACCACCCTCTGATTTTTCAGTGGAATCTGTATTTGTTCTTCATAGAAAAATAACAAAACCCAAACTGTCAGCAAACATTCATGCAGTACGTTTTTTCTGTCTTCAGCATTTTTCTAGACTGCCCTGTTGAAAACAGATATAAATATAAAATATTTGTTCAATGAATGTATGTGTTGATCCAATTAAATATTTCAAGAAAAAATACAAATTCTCATGAAGCTAAAGTATAAAAGAATTGTTTGTTCTGCATAAAGAAAATACGTTTATGGGGAAAAAAAACAGACAGTCAAGATTCTAAATATTCATCCTCATTTAACTTATTCTAGCATCAGTAATGTCTTAACACTATTAATAACTTCCTGCTTGTAAACCAACACCCAACTCACTTGGTCATAAGCGAGTGAATCATCAGATTTAAATGGATGGCAACATAAATTCTGGGATGCAATGAACAGGCTTGTAGAACCCTGGCACTGACTCCTTGCCTTGCATATCTCTTCTGCCTGGGTCTCCACCCTTTGCTACTAGATCCTATCCAAGGTGGCCCTCATGCCAAAGCCATCTATTCCATCTCCCAAATCTCACCCTGCCTCCTGACTTTCTGAAGTATTCATAGGACCTTTGCTTCAAGACTAAGGTTTTCAAGAAAAAAGTTGGCAGACATGTGGAAGCTGATGCCCTCGTCACTGTGCATCAGCCAGCAAACGAAGCCATCAGATATTCTCTTTGTGGGGAGGAGGCAGGATGAATGTTTAATAATTAGCTGCTTTGGCTCAGCAGTCATTCCCCTGTGACTTTAAAAGCTTGAGCTGTGAACTCTGTTCTTTAAGATGAGGCCTCTTTTTATCACTGTTACAAACACACTTGGAGAAAATATTCCTACAATTTTTGAGCATGCAAGGTTTCCTTCTTTTACCCTGGCTTGACTCAGTGGGTGCAGGCGTGTGCGTGCATGCACACACACTTATACACACTGATGAGAAATAAAAAGGAATGCCACTGAAAAGCAGAGCCTTTGTATGTGTTTGGATTCATACTCAGAACGACAGGAAGACAGGAGTCACCCCTCTGCTGGCTACAGTCGCTGCAAGACCTCATCTTTTCCCTGGTATCAGCTTGAATAACTCAGCAGCACGAGTGGACCTTCGTAAGTAACAGGGGATGTGGGGTAGGAATAGAGACATCTTCTCCAGGAAAGAATGCCTGAGGCAAGTTCTGCTTCTTGGGGAGATATTTTTCTACATAGGTGATCATTTCTTATGGGTAAGAGTTCATGTAATTTATATGTAACTGCTGTCTCTGAACTACTGCACTGAACCAGGCAATGGAGTCCTTTCTGTGGTACTAGACAACAAATTTGCCACAGGGAGCTGTGTCCCCACTTCACTTCAGCCATTCCTGACCTCCAGAACTCCCTTCTGATGATGCTGAAGTTTAACCTCATCCAAGGCTTGTAGGTATGTGATCTTTCTTAGAATAAAAATTGCATAACTGCTTGAATATTAAATTTCAACGGTTGTGCATCGAAGGGCTCTGGTGTAATTTGTTGGACAGAAAGACCTTTTTAAGATTCTCAGGCAGCCTTGGGTAGTTTGTTGAATTGGTAGGAAATATCTAGTATATCTGTGACACACTTGATCTTTCTGCAAAAATGAAAGAGAAGAGGTTAGATTATGCTGAGAGCCCCTTGAGGCAGATTTTAGCATGTAGAGTGGGTAAGACTTTTACAATCATTCTTGGATCATGAGGGCGCAGTTCAACAGATTGAATCCTCAACGGAATGGCGTTTCTAGAGATTTAGGATGTTTTACTCAATTTATGTCTATTTCTAGTGGAAACTGAAGCCTACTGTTTCGACCTTCTCCATTTCCTGCATAATTTCTTCTGGTTCTAGTTTGCAGCTTTCTCATGGTGAGTGTTTCTTCACAGATCCAAAGCATGGCTATGACGACATAAGCACTCTGCTAATAATAAATATCTCTGGCATTTATTTTGTTATGAGTAGGATCTTTAATTATATTACCAGCACTCTAACTAACTAAAGCACTGCTGCTTTTATGATGGAAATGAATTCAGAAGACTGAGTATTTATGAAATAGTATTTTTCCTCTAAGAGTATATGACAGCAAAGAAAACATGCCATTACCAGAAATATCTATAGTGATTAAAATGGTAATTAATGACAGCCCCTCTTATTAGCACAAAATAAAGGAAATTACAGATAAACCAACATTATTTTAAAATAGGAAGAAAGTGCTTATGACAGGTGGTGTAAACACAGTGAAGAGCAGCAAATCACACATATCCTTATTTTTCACATAGGGGCGTAGATGCATTTCCGGGGGGGAAAAAGCAATCGTTAAGACAGCTCCAAAGTTTAAAACCGAAAAGAATTTCAAGTAGATAACTAGTCATTTTGGCTTCCTCACAGACCCATTTATGAAGTTTATGTTCTAATTCTGCTGACATCAACATCTGGAGGCAGAATTGGGGCCATATTGTACACCGAATCAGAAATTTAATTTATATGAAAAATTACATGTTTTCATTTTAACTCAGTTTTGAGTAGCTTACATCTTCCTGAAAACAGACACATAAATCACACATGCAGACATCTATGGCAGGCATCCTGCCTTTGCTCAAAATATTTACTAATGAGAACAAGAAAGCATTTCCTAGAATGTGAAAACTTCTGCAAGAACTCAGTAAATGGAAATAACTTATTAAAGATTCCTGAAGAAACCATGAGAAAAAAAATTACTTTTTAAATTCAGGTGTTCAAAAAATATATTTGTCAGCTTGCATTCAAAAATTTCTCTGAAGTAGTTTTCCTAAAGTTTTAAATGTAATGGCTTCTAGGATGGCAATAAAAGTTTCAGAAAGCTCTAAGACTCAAGAAAGATGCAATCAAAAGAGCCATTCAAAGTTCATCACAGATTTTCTTACAATAAAAGAAATTTTGTCCTTAGTGTGGAATAAACATGGTCGCCTTGCTCAATTACTGCAGTTGTCGGGTGAATTAAAGCTGCTGAATGAGGAGCATTTGGGGTTGAAATTCTTACAGTTACAAAGTATTAAATATTCTGTATGCAACTTGAAATTCTTTTCCAGCCTCTCCCGTCATAAGGGTTGGCAAGCAGTCCTGCGCTTGACTTTTAGAAAGCCACAAAAAAGGAGTGACAAACAAGCCAGCACAAGTCAACCAGGCTGGCAACTTTTTGGTGTTGCAGAACTTTCCTGGGAGAAATCAAACACCAACTGTGCGATTTGCATCATTCAGAAGAAACTTTCTGCAGAGCACATTGTTTACATGGAGTCCAAGGCATGGAATTTCTCTTTATGCTCTTAAGTAACACTTGGACGTTGTTATGCAAGATCATGCTTCCCACAAAAGACATGCTAAACGCAGTTTCTGCTGGAGAACTGGAACAGAGGCTAGACAGAGTTAAAAGAATAAAGTAGGTATTTATTAAAAGGCCTTCAAAGGACACACCTTGGGCAATGCAAGGGCCCAGACGTGGCTATACCCAAGATAGACCCAAGGTGGATGCACCATCCTCTGGGGATTCAGTTTTTGATCTGTGAGGCATACCAAGGATGAAACTAATCTGAAACAAACCCCTTTGCACAAAATTCTATAACAATAAATCTAAAACATTCATAGGCACCTGAAATGTTAATAAATTTATTTCCATTCCAGCTTTATGTAAACTTCAAATAATGGCACCATCTTTAAGATATGAGTCCCAGGATCTCCAAGCACTTGCATAACTCCAAGTTGGTATCAGCCTGTCAGGTATGTCAGAAGCCAGAAGGTGCACTGAGCGCATGGGCAAAATTTAACTCAAAGATCTTTTTAAAACACGCACACACACAAATCTGCAGCTTCCCCTGCCCTGTGCTCTATATCCACATGAAAGTACCACATAATGATTCAAAATCCTCGTTCTGTGCAGATTTGTGGTCCTTATCCGGTAACTTGTTTTCTGCCCAGGAAACACAAACTTAAATAGTCTGGTTGACAAAATGATAGGAATATCATTTAATGAACCAAGTCATAGAACTGACCTAAATTACATTCTGTAACAGGTTCAAAAAGCTTGGCTGAAGATTTCACTTCAGATAAAAGTGCTTATAATAATTTCCAGAGAAAATTAAAGGTGATAAGGGAAATTACTGTCTTAAACTTTTTCTTGCTGCATTGCTTCTTTTTTAAACTAGTATTAAATCACAGATGGATAATAAATTCCTTACAAATAAGTTTAAAAACTAGGAAATATTTTCAGATAGCTGCAATGGAAGGCATTTGAGAGATTATGCTACAAGAAATTCATTAAGTGTTTGAAATTTTCTGACAATGTATCAAATACCTTTGTAAATTACTTAAGGCTGGACTTTTGTTTGTATAAAAATGTAATCTGTTTCTTCTTGGAAGACATTATTCTTTACAAACTGGGATGAAGTGTATGTGTAGTGTGCTGACATCGGCCAATTCCAGGCACTCACGCTGCAGCTGGACAGAGGAGAGAAAATATAGCAATGGGCTCATGAGTTAAAGACTGGGAAAGATCACTCATCAAACACTGTCATGGAAAGAACAGTCTCTAATGAGAGATGTGGAGTGAATTTATTGTGAACAAATTCAGAGCAGGATAATGACAAGTAAAATAAAACCCTTAAAACCACCTTACCTCCTTCCCAGCTCTACTCCTTCCCCAGTGGTGCAGGGAGACAGGGAATGGGGGCAATGATCAGTTCATCACAGGTTGTTTCTCCTGCGGCCCAGGAAGAGAAGTTGTTCCTCTGATGCACTGTGGGGTCCCTGCCACAGGAGAGAGCTCTCCATGAACTTCCCAGATGTGAATCCATCTCAGAAGCAGCAGATCCCTGTGAACTGCTGCAGCATAAATCCATTCCACAGGCAACAGTGCCTCTCAAGCTGCTGCAGCGTGGGTCACTCTTCCAAGGGGTGCAGTCCTTCAAGGACAGGCTGCTCCAGTGGGGACTTCTCTTTCCATGGGCCACCCACAGGGTCACAGCCCCCTCCAGGCATCCACCTGCTCCAGTGTGGGGCTCCTCCAGGGGCTGCAGGTGAATCTCTGTATCCCTGTGGATCTCCATGGGCTGTAGGGACACAGCTGCCTCACCATGGGGTGCAGAGGAATCTCTGCTCCGGTGCCTGGAGCACCTCCTGTGTCTCCTTCTGCACTGACCTTGGGGTCTGCAGGGCTCTTCCTCTCAAGTGTTCTCACCTGGGTCTTGTCTGGCTGCAATCACAACTGAGCAATATCTTTTTTCCCCATAAATCTGTTATCACAGAGGTGTTATCACTGCTGTTAAATTGGCCCAGCCTTGGCCAGTGGCAGATCTGTTTGGAGCCCCCAGGCTGTACTGGGCATGCAGGAAGCTTCCAGCAGCTTCTCACAGAAGCGACACCTGTAGCCCCCCGCTATAAAAGCTCGGCCGTGCAAACCAAATCCAAGATGTTATATTTCATTTTTGCTAGCTTTTCAATATGATTGATGCAGACCTTTAATGTGTTAATTCTATAACATGAATTCATATTCAAATAGATAGTTAAGAAACATGAACAGCATCAACTATGCAACAGTGAAGATCTGAACTACCCCTACCACCCACCTCTCATCAAGAAAGAGTCCATCCTTGAAATTTTTAATACTTTTGAGTTTGAAGTCTTTTCTAAGGAGTTATTTACAAGGAAATGAACCAGAACTAAAACCAGAACTGCAAAAAGCAGACTAAGAAAAATTCAATAGCTAATTAAATAAAAAATTGTGAAGCATCTGTGACGAATTTCCACCTCCTTTAAAGAAATTAACACTGACTTAGACTGTGTATCTGCAACATTGTAAAAAAAAACAGTAAACATGCTTCACCTACCCTGTTGAACAGATTGTACTGTGTTATACTACTTTCAGACTAATGTGGGCATTTCTGTCTTATAGGCTTGAGACCTGCACAGCAGTGGAAGTCATAGCTAAACAGCATTTAGGCAGGTACATCTTACACCTGAGACAAGGGCACACCAACAGATACTTAAAATTCCATAAGTAGGACATGGATTGTGACAACTCACCCCCCATCACTCTCAATCCCAGCCTGTGTCCTTACAAGTGCCCCCACAACCTGTAGGGCCAGCATGGGCTGTATCTGACCTAGACGTACAAAAATGCTGTTTTCAGGGAGGCACAGAGCTCCAGCACACTGAAACAGCAGTTTGTAAGAGCTTGCCAGCAGTTGCCCACTAATGGCTGTGGTGCAATTAGTACATGTGAGCTGTAATGCACATCCTGCCTGCTCCTCTCATCAGATCAGACAGCTACACAGCACGCCTCCAGACAGGCACTGCAGAGAGTTCCAGCACTGCAAGGCATGTTCTGTGGAGCCCTGGAGACATCCCTGCTGCAAGATGCGTGTTCACAGCACTTGAGCTGGATTCCTGGAGGGCCGGTGGTACACAACTGAAGAACTCTATTCCCAGTAGGCACATGTCCATCTAAAGTCAGTTGAGTGGGGCTGTATCAGATGAGCTGGGGATCTGAACAGGTGTCTTGGATGGGCCGTGAAAATCTGGCAAACAGGCTGGATGAAATGTATCTGTCCCTTATGAGTACTGTCTTGAAACATCCTGCTTTTGCAGCTAGCATACCTTTCTGTTGTGGTTTAAACCCAGCCAGCAACTAAGCACCACCCAGATGTTCCTTCAGTCCCCTGCATGGAATGGGGGAGGAGAATAAGAAAAGGATAAAACTCATGGAATGAGATAAGAACAGGCAGAGAAGTAAAATAAACAGTATTTTTCCATTATTATTGTTATTATTATTANNNNATTGTTATTATTATTATTATTATTGCAATTACTACTATTATTACTATAATTATATATTTTTTTCCAAAAAAATATATAGGATAATGAGAGACAGGAATAAAATCCAGGACAGACAAGTGATGCACAGTACAATCGCTCACCACCCACTGATTGATGCTCAGCCCAGCCCTGACTTTCAGGCAGCCTGCCTGGTTTTTGTTCTGGGCATGATGCTCTACGGTCTGGAATATCCTTTTAGCTAGTTCAAGTCAGGTTTAGAGCAGCGTTCAATCAACGTGAAACTTCCAGAAGCATTAATTTAGCCTATTCAACTCCGCAAATCCTAAACCTGTTCAATTTTAAGTAAGTCTAAAATGCCAAGAAGAGGGAATTAGAAGAAGAAATGCAGAAAAAATGTAGAAAAGCACACACATAGCTACCAACTCCTGGTTTCCAGCAGAGTTCAGCTGATAGCAGTTCCAAGAGGAGACAAGTGCTTGTCTCGTGCTCAGCATTTGACACCCCTTGGCCTTCCTGTGCCCTTTCCCCAGGTGGGATTTTGGGTCATTTGGCCACTCAGGAGCTGGACTGGTGTTGCAAAGGTGGGTGTGGAGCATTGCCTCTGCTGTGCCAGGGATGGGCAGCCACTGCCAGGCTGGAATACGGGCTCTGGAGTGGGGTGCACGGAGCAGGGCACTGCCTCACCTGGGCAAGGCCCAACCTGTCTCTTCCCCCTCACATGTGCACCCCAAAATGTCTCAAGACATCTGTCTGTCCAGTCTCTCACAGGTATCCCAAAGAAGTGTTCTGTCAGGGTCAAGAACAGGCCTGTGTGGAGAACTGCCTCTATTCAGAGTCGAAGACACATTGCATTCTTGCCTGCCCCGCTTTTGGGCTCAACTTTCCATTATCCCACCCAAGAGCTCCACGGGACATCTTGTAGAACATCATTCCCACACCAGGATAAACCAGCAGGATCTCAGGAGTCTGTAGCTAAACATACCATTTATGAGGAGATACCCAGCAGTGTGAGGGGACCAATACAATTGAACCAAGTTCTGCTGAATCTTCACCTTTCTCCCTCTCCCCAGCCCATATCCACACATAAAACTACCCATTTGGAAACATTTCTGTGTGATTTCCTCTTTGCCACTTACGTTCCTTGATAATTTACTCTCAGCAGGAAGATTGGAATGTCCATCCCCCCAAAATGCAGCACATTAAAAAGGTCAAAGTACTACAGCAAAATAGCATAAATCACAAAACGTATTATGCCAAGCCTGACACCTCTTTGGCATTACCAAGGCTGTAACTAGAATGAGAAATTATATGTAATTATATTCTTGCTGATAGGCTCTGAAGACTGTAATTTCATGGTGGTGGGATGTCATTTTCAGCACCTTCTGCCTCTTTGCAGTACTGCAGGCACAATTTCAGTGATCATCTGGGGCCCTTGAAATAAAAGTAGGGGTAAAGGAGAGATATGTAAAAGTTTTATTTGGAGCAAGAAGTCATGACAGCTTTCAAAATCAGAGTAATATTTTAGCATTGTTCCTACTGAAGTCAGAAATCCTCAGGAGATGCTTAATCTCCTCCTGTGGGCTGTACATTGTTGAATCTCACTTGGGACTCAATAATGAGAGAATATTATGCTCTAGGAAAAAAGGTAGAACTCAAAGTTATAAGCTGATTTGCCTCATGTTGTGTCCTTTCTGTTTAGGCCAACAGGGCAAATAGGACAGAGTAGATCCAACTCGTTAGATCTAAAGGCAGGATGTGCATGACTCCTAAATCCTTTAACTGACAATATGAGAGCTGAAGTACTAAATGACCAGCAGTAAATTTCACTTTTTGTTGTGGCGATGTCGCTTTTGAGGATCATTTGATTTAACTAAAGCACACAAGGAGAATTGCTCTACTGACATCTTGTTGATTTAGTTGACCTCTGTTAATACAGGTGATGAGTTATAGTTCATTTGTTTGTTTTTTTCCCTGTTTTATGACTGTTTTTCACTTCTTCTTCCTCATGTTTCTTATGCTAAAGAGGCCAGGAATTGACATCGACTTGATTATCCCCTGAATAAATGGTTTGTTAAAGGCTTGCAGCACTCCTTTACACCTTCACTTGGCAAGCAGAAAAGGACGGAGGTGTGACTGAGGTGAAATCTATATTTTCCAGTCTCTCAGAAGGCAGTTGGGACTTGAAGAAGTTGGATTTCTCCAGAAGCATAACAAAGAGATCAAGTGTTAGCATAGGGTCTTGTAAATCACGGAGCCTGAAAGACTTGCAAACACAAAGAAAACTGGAGTAAGAGAGAAGAACAGAAAGGATAAGAGGCAGAATATATTCGTTTCAGTATCCCACCCTTCTTGCCCAGCTCTTCTGTGCTGGAGCTGGCTCACACACAAACTGCTGGGAGCAGAGGCGGAGGAGGCCGTGGACCTCCCCTGGAGCAGACACGATCTCTCTTATTGTTACAACAATAGGGTTCCTGTAAGGGAAGAAAGAAGGGACTTTGTCAGTGCAAAAAGAGCAGAGGGAGAGAAAAGCAAGTGGACCCGACAGGGAGAAGCAAGTGGCACTGCAGGTTTTGGGTTGTAGAGAGAGGAGAGTTCCACTCTCTGTGGATGTGAGGTGGCACAATTGCTTCACTGAAAGGTGAAAATTTCTGCCATTCTATCACACTAAAAAACATAGAAATAGAGCAGGGAAACAATTTTGGTTTCGGGGCAGTGCTGAATGAGGCGGGTAAGAAAGTTCCTGTGTTCTATAATAATTCTTGTCGGGAAATTTGACCTGATTTTGGTGAATATAAAATATTTCAATGCTGAATGAAAGAATTTACTTTAGCTCATAGATTACTCAACCTATAAAGGAAATAACTTTCAATTTAATAACTTTTTCTTTTTTCAAAGAAAAAAAAAACAAAACACAAAAGTAAGACAAAACTGACTGATTTTAAGCACAGTGAAATATATTGCTTCCTTTGTGCATGTTAAATCAAAAAATGGTTTGGGATGGAAGAGACCTTTAAAATCTCATTCCAAACACCCTGTCGTGGTAGAGACACCTGATGCTCAGTTACCTCAAGGCTTTCTTAGGAGATGTGCTTTTCTATGCCAAGATTTCCCTAGATTTGATAATTCTTGAGCACCTAACCTAAGAATGCAACCCTCCTATGGAGGAATTATGCCAAACAGTTTTAAAGGCACTGTATTGCTGCGCCTCCTCAGTAGATGGATGTATCACACTGCAAAATAAACTGATGCAAACCTGGGAATTGTGCAGAGGCATATCACCATCTTGGCTTTTCCTCAGCCTACGCAGAGTCTGGAAAAGACACAGCACAAAAAAATTTCAATCCCCACATGAAAACAGCACTACTGAGCAAAGATTCCCTTTGTGTTTCAAACTTGTAAGAAATGTGGTCATCTAATAGAAAAGCTGTCAGAAACTGTTTACTTAAATAATTAATTTGAAGTCGTTTGTTTTGCTTGTTGCCAGTAAAAGTAATGTGTCAGGAAAGATGCCAAAAGCAGAAGGGTATTTTCTCAATTTTTTTTTCCTGGTATCCATCTGTGTCTGTTCTGCAGCAGCACAACTTATAAGAGGCCACATTCCATCACACTATTTTCCCCCAGTTATTACACCCAAGCAGACTACAAATCACTTGTTTAATTTCTGATTGCAGTTGCTTTGTTCTAAGGGAAATTTTCAGAGTAAGCTCACTACCAAGTGTAATGCTGTTCAATAGAATCTATAGGTTATTTATCAAAACCACATGGGAGTGGTAAACCACAGTCATGAAAAAGATGAAGCAAAGCTTTGCAATCCGGTGTCCCAAAGGTATGATAATCATATCTCTTGATAATCATATCTCCCTCTACTGCCTTATTGCTAATTAAATTAATTAATTAGGGAAGTCTTTCCCAAGTGAACTTGATTTAATATGCTGTATGTAATTAGCAGCTCTTGGAAATGGAGATGAGATGATTTCTCCCCCTTTTTTTTGGTGTCACAGAGAGCTTTCAAAAGCTTTGCAGAGAAAGCAAATGATCAGGCTTCTCGTTTGGTCCACTGGCAGCTCTAACATTAGTGTTTAAAAGCATTTTTTCACAGAAGAAAGAAAAAAAAAATAAAAGAGTCAATATGATTAGGGACAATGAGGTTTTTAGTGATGCTGGCTCACTTTGTGAGCTGACCTGAACAGTTTTCCAAATTTAAGTGAATTACAAAGGAATTTCTATTAAGAGTAAAAAATATGTAATTGTTGAGGGGATGATACTGCAGCAGTGCAGATCTGTTCAGGGATTGTGTGATGGGGTGACCCTGTCTGGATGCTGAGTATCCACCAAATCCACTCTGTCACTTCTCAGCTGGACAGTGGGAAGAAAATATAACAGGCTCATGGGTTGAGATAAGGATAGGGAGAGATCCATTACCAATTCCCATAATGGGAAAAACAGACTCATTTGGGGGAAAATAGTTTAATTCATTACCAATCAAATCAGGGTAATATAGTTATAAAACTGAATCTTAAACCAGCTTTCTCCCATCCCTCCCTTCTTCCAGGGCTTTGCTTTATTCCTGAATTTTTTGCTTTCTCCTGTTAACTGCTTTGGACGTGAGGGAAGCTTCTGTCAGCATCTCACTGAAGCCACCCCTGTAGCCCCCACTCTGATCCCAAAACCTTGCCACACAAAGACAGGGAACTGCTCACAGACCTGCCAAGTTTTGTAAGAATAACTTTTAATATAAATGACAAGGATGTAAAGAAATAGATTTCATTATTTCTAAAGATATTCTAGATGATAGGTTCATCACTTAATATCACAGAAAACACGCATTGTTTAATAATAATTAGAATAGTTTTGAATTTGTAGCTGTATCACTAAGTCAATCATTTTATTTTTAAAGTAAATTATTTTCCAGAGGCACAGACACACCACTCATACATGGACAGAGCACAGAGGAGGAGGCAATGCCCAAGCAGCTGGTCAGGCATGTTTTCCACTGCTCAGCCTGCCACCATTGCTTTATCATCTACCTGTGACCTCTTCCTCTGCCTGCTAACATCTCCCTCAGATTTATTTTAGAATGCTTGACACCTTAATATCTGCCAGTGGCTGGCAGTGATAAAACTTAAGTGCCAGAGGAAACTGCTTGTGCTTTTGTTCAAGCATGTTTCATTTTGTCTCCAAAAGTCCAGGATGGGGAAGTCTCAGTGTTAAAGCACAGACAGACAATCCATGCCTAAAAAGGGAACTTTAAAAGATGAATATTTTAAAGCATGTACCAAGATGAAAAGTGGTTTTTTTAGTGCCATTTCAAAATAGCAATTTCATGCTTTTGATAAGCTACTGACTGCCAAAAGATAAACAATTCTGCCTTTCCCAGCATTAATGTAGTGCCTGTTAGAGCTTGGAAAAAAGACATTGAGGTTGCCAAACAATATAACGATAAAAAATACTCCTTTCCTGTATGTGGATGAAGCCTTTCCATTTGATTTTTTTTCATAGAAAAAAAAGCCTAGTGGAAGACACACCTTTCTGCCTCCAAAATCATCACTGATGGGCTGATGATTCCAGCTTCAGTGCCTGCTCCCTTTCATTCTTTGTGAAAAACAGCCCCTCCAAAGAGCCTGTATATAAAAAATGCAACACTAATATAAAAAAAAAAATCTAGAGACATTTCTCTTCAGCAGCAAGAAAGTCTTCCCCAGTGAAATCCTTATTCATATTATTTATAAAATGTTCAGTATTGCCAGAGAAGTATTTCCTCCTATGATTTACAAATCAGAAAGGTTTTGAACTGTCCTGAAGCTATCCTGTAGCCAAAAAGAGATTAGGAAAACAATCAGTACTCATTTTTGTAGTATTTGTGCTTCTCTGTTTAAAAAATCGACATTTTAATTAAGTATTTGGGGGAGGGAAATGCTTACTATTTTAAGTAAGAGTAAATATTCCTGCACAAAAAGTCTGAAGAAAACCTGAACAACAAAAAGAGACGCATATAATTAGAGTACTTGAAATTTCTTTGTGCTCTGTACTAGAGAACTTCCAGAAAAAAATGTCCTTGAGGGAACTTCCTCCTGCAGTATGGATTAATGTGATACAGATATGGGAAAATAAAAACCAATTGCTAAGCCTTAAAATCACAAAGCAGAATACAAACAAGAAGTTGGGCAAGGTTGAGAGCAGGAGAGTGGGATGACTGACAAGCTGTTGTGGATTGCAGATGCTTTTACCACTGAGAACACAGAGTTCCTCTTGGAGAGGAATAATCTCTAATATTGTTCTCAGCAGCTCATGACTTGTAAACCCTACGCTGGGGAATATAATCCTTTACTTTTTAGTGTGTGTAAAGGTCCTGGAGGCTAAGATGCACTGGCATGCCTCTGCTGAGACTGAAAAGTCGTCGTTTTGGAATGTCATTTATGGAGGTCATTAATTAATCACGTCAATAATTAGAAATATACTAGGATAGAATGAAAAGACTATGTCAACAATAATTTCTTAATGTGTCTTCTAAGGACTTTTAGCACAGATGTCACTTTGATCACACTTCTTGGTGCTTGGGACTCAGAGGAAAATTCCATTTTATTTCCCGATGGTTTTATCAACTTCCCTTCGATCCGGCATGACCTGAGCAGGTCCTTCTCGCTGTTTATTGAGCCGCAGCCGCTCTCCTCCTGCCCAGAGCAGGCGCAGGGACCTGTGCTGGGCAGCCTCCAGGGATGAGGAGGATCCCCTAGGATACAGCACCCGGCTCATTTCCCACCAGAGGGCACTGCAGGCTGAGGCCACAGATCCAAGGNAAACCCAAACAAATAACAAAGAACTCCAAAGTCAAAAGAAAACCAAGAAAAACCAAGGAAAACCCCCTAAAGAAATGGAGCCCAAACCCCACCAGCACACACAAAGCTAATCTCTGTCCAGACTGAAGATCAGGATTTCCAAGCCAGCCAAGAAAGGCAGTTGGTAAATAGCTCAGACGTTTCCCAACATCAAAAAACGCTTACTGGGGATTGTATTTGTTTCTTTTTAAATGCATCAAATACAAGAGAGGAGAGCTGGAGGATTCAGAGTTTCAGCAGCAGGATTCTGATAATCTCACTTTGGTCTCAGCTGTTTGGGTCTGACTGGGGTCAATCTGATCACATGTAACTGGTCTCTGCTGACTGACCAGAAATCCACTCCCAAGTTTGTGGTCTCAGTGAAGTAATTTGACAAATTTGAGCAACACTGGGAGTGCATGGCAATATCAATAAAGACAGCAAGAACAAAATTGGTAAGGATCAAAAATCAAAACAGTGTCCATCAACCTTCAAAAATTCTACTGGGAGCTACTGGACGCTTCCAGCACTGCACAGAGAGGAAAAGCTGATATTTTTCTAAATCTGCAAGGATCTGCTCTCAGATCCTTGACTGAAGACTCCCACCAATCATTTAAATTTTAGCATCTCATATAGGCATGAAGTTCAGGAGAAACATTTAAAATATCAGAAAAAATGGAGGATCAAAAGAATGCATTGAATAACTAAAATATCAGAGTTTTCTTATATAAGGAGTGGGCTCAGGGAGCATTAACAGCCAGCAGCAGTAAGACCGAGCATATCTGCTTCAGGCTTTCTTAGATCTTGTTTTAGATAGCACAAGGGGGAATAGCTCTAACCTGAAAGAGGGAAGGTTTAGATTAGATAACAGGAAGAAATTCTTTCCTGTGAGGGTGGTGAGATACTGGAACGGGCTGTGCAGAGAAGCTGTGAATGCTCCATCTTTGGAAGTGTTCAAGGCCGGGCTGGATGGAGCTCTGAGCAACCTGGTCTAGTGGAAGATTTCCCTGCCCATGGCAGGAGAGTGGGAATGGTCCCTTTCAACCCAAACCCTTCTATTATTCTATCACTATTATCCACAATTTGTGTCTGTGTGCATATTGACATGCAATTAACATCACGGATTTCACACACCTTCCAGGGGAATCGGAACCAGTGAAACAACAGGTCACTAAGTAATACTACATTCACTTTCAGCCCTATGTTTTTTTTCCAATTCCCATTTCTAATGTCAGGGAGTTGTTGATCTGGCATCAGGCTCTGGGATGGTAAACCGTCCAAGTGGAACCATGCTGAAATCACATAAACCATCTTCTGGAAATATGTGTGACTGTGTCTCCACTGAGCTGAGGCCACAGGGAGAGACAGATTAGATTCATTACAGAACCATTAATTAATTAAGTGGGTATAAAGTTAGTTGAATTTGCATTTTTCCCCTGGAATGGCCCTTTGTTGGTATCTGTATATCTAAGAATAAGGGTGCTTGGATGAATATCATAAGTGATAGAGGGAGAATAAGCAGATTAATGGTATATTTCTCTCTCTCTAGCATTACCAGAGGAAGGACAAGGAAATAAATGATGTGGTTCTCTATTGTCTTCTCCCTATAGCCGTGTTTTCAGGCTAAATGTGTAAAACAAACTAGTTATTTTGTATTCATGTTTGCGTACAGAATTTCTTTTCCAGAAGTGTTTAGCTTACAGTTGAGATGCAAAAAAAAAAAAAAAAAAAAAAAAATCCAGCTCTTTTGGGAGGACAAGAGTTACACTGTTGAAGTAAACTAAATGTGTTTGAAAATAGTCTTTGGAGGAGGGTGAGGACAGGAGGGAAGTATTTTTTCTTAGGTTCTGGTCATAAAGGGTGTCCAGACCTTGAGTATTTAGTGGAGGGTATCATCAAGGCATGTGAGAGGAAAGGAAGACTTTTGCAGAGAGCAGAAAGGTAAATTAAAGGAAGGCATCGAGGAGAAAATTGAATGCTGTAGAGTCTTTGGAAATTGCTTATGCATAGCTCTATGCATGCATGTATTTTAACTTTCTTAATAACTTTCTTTGAGTTACTAAGCACGTGAGCTGCAAATAGAGCTGCAGAAGCTACTAGAATTGTACTTTTGTACTTCTTTGTTTCCTTAAGTTTGAAAAGTTTCATTATGGTCACGGAGATTTTTATAAAAATCCAACTTATCTCTATGACACAGTGATTATTCCTCATGAATAAAATAATGATTCTGGCTCTCCAGCTTTTTCAGAACAGTAGTCTTTAGAGGAACTAATAACTTCGTACAGTCAATGCTTTTTTGTGTTCTCTTGAAAAATTTAGAAAAAGACTTTACTACCTATTTTTAAGGAATCTCTCCCAGCATTACCCTTGTATGTGTAGAGATCCAGAATTCATGTCTTAAAACATATAATGAACAAAGTAGTAAAAAACATGAAAAAAATAAACCGAAACAAAATGAAATATGTGCTTTATCTTATTTATATTTACATTTTATTATAAAATATCTTGGGTTTGAATTCACAAATCAAAGCTAAGTACATCTGGGTAAAGCTGTAGCAAGCTTCTATCTTCTGTTTTAAGAGTCAGCAATAACGCCTCAGTAAAATGAAATCCTCATTCCCTCTAAGAACTATGGAAGACAATTAAAATTAGGATTCACAAGGCTTTAAGATTTAAGAAGTGACTTTACTTTGTATTGTCAGCTTAGGAAAAGGCAAAGAACAAAGAGATATCTTAGAACATTAAATCAGTGCTACACTATTTGAATGTGAATAATGAATAAAAAAAATGTACGGTATCATTCTCCTCTGGTAATTATTAAATTCTCTCCAGCAGAGAAAAGGACTATTTACCTAGCAGATATCTATACATGTAAGCATATATAATAATATCCTTTATAATCAAATAAATTCCATATTTTAAGCATAAGACTACAATATTTCTGAAGCAACCCCCAGCACAGAGATGAGTGATCTTGTCTTGCTCCCAAGCAGGCAGGTGATTTAAAAGGTGTAAAAAGGCATTACACAGCCAAAGTTCCGTGAGTCCTGTAAGACAGTGGAAAATGGTAAATCTTTATGGTAACAGCAAGATTTCTGACTATGTCATGGAGCATTATTGATTGCTGTCCAGCACACAGCAAGACAAAACACTCAGTAATAACTCACCAGGACTGCTGCCCAATAAAGTCAATGCTGATTTCTGATAGCGCCGGACTGAGTCCACCAAGCACTACATTTCACAACTCCTGCTTCTAAGAAGCAGCCAAATTATCAGCTGGCTTAAAGCAGTTTGACTTCACTGATGTCAAGAAGCTGTGTTGATTTAAAAGGAGTCAGTGACATTCACATTGTGTCCTTCAAGGGGTCTCGTGGGGAGTGACAGTCAGTGATAACTTTCAGCCTTTTGCTCTGTGCTCCAGGTGACAGAAGACACACCACAAGTTGTTCTTTTTGACCAGCCATCATTATAGGCATAAGCAAAATTACAATAAGCCTGCTCTCTGAACTTCCCCCTCTTCAGCACAGTTGTCTTTCCTGCATTTCATTATGTCAGATTTTGGTGCTACACCACTAGAGAAGCCCAAGGAAGAGAAAGCAGGAACCTCTTGTCCCACTTTGGAGCACTGCCTTGCCTGGGGGACAAGGTCCCTTGGTTCCACTCACACTTTCTGTAGCAGCACATGCCACCAAACCCACTTCTCCAGAGTTTTCCTTACCAGTATGTCAGATCTTCCTGAGGCAAATGAATTTTATTTACCAGTTCTATACACTTAAAAATTAAGGAGCCAATTGGGTTCTTTGCTTTTTGAGATGGTGTCTAATCCAGATGCTTATTGAAGGCAAAAATATATCCATTCAAGCCAGATGACATAAAATGGATTATCAAAACATTATCTCCAAACTTCTGTAGTAGTTTCACCTATAACTAGTTGTTACATTAAATTGCCAATCTTCCAACAAAACAAATATAATTTCCGAACTCAGCTTCTTGTACAGTGCAAAATAAAATTTTGCAACCCATAAAAAGCAGCAAGCCATACCATTATGTTGCAGATCAAGGGTCTTTTCTAAAAGCATATGCCTGAATAATATCCCTATCTAAGTGAACAACAAGTGTGAAATAATAATAATAATAATAAAGGATTATATTTGTTTCATTCTAGTTGGTAACTCCAGCCGCTGTTTTCCATGTACTACTTTCACCAATCTTTCTGTCCATCACCCATTATTGACATACTTCCATAACCTTTATCTGACCAGCTATAGTTGCAAAAACTTGTAAGATTATTGACTTTGCCTTTCCTGAACTCATACGTATGAGTTGAGTCTTTATAGAAAACTTATAGTCCCTGCATTTTTTAATTAACCAGTTGGAAGGAAAATTTTGCAAGACTTCTAAGCAGTGTTCAAATTTTTGTAGTAAAGATGTTCATGTTTCATGGTTAAGTCACCTGAAATCATCTCAGTGCATGCTATTTGCTTTTCAGGAAATATTATTTGGACTTACAGAAATACTTTCTCACTGATACCCTTTTCATTCAAGTATGATAAGTGGACAGACATAAAATAAAAAAAATATGTTTAATTGTGCTTCTATCAGGAATATCAGTGTGTGGGACAAGGCTTTTGCAATTCTGCATGGAGCTATTATTTGAAGGTAAAATTATTTTAAATAATCTAAAAGTAGTACCAGAGAGGAAAAATAGGCCAAGACAGAATATTAATTTTACACTCCTGGCTTCTATTGTCAACTGGACATGCTTTGCTATCATTTCTTTACCAATTACCTGCCTTTATTGAATCTCACTTTTATCTTGTTCTAAGAAGGAGGGAATGGAAACAGTCCTCATTTCCTTTAATTTACTATTCCTCGTCCTCAGCAACTGGATCATCCTAAATTCAGATAAGCATAATAAATGTCTGTATTAGTTACATCACTTGTGTTGTTGCATACTTTTCAATCAATATCAAAATGAAAAAAGCATAAGGATCTACTTAGTAAAAAAAAATTTATTACATTTTGTGAAGATATTTGCAAGCAATACTTGCTAGAACTGTTTAGTTGATGTTGTATTTTTTTTGCTATGTGTATTTTACCCTTCCATTGCTTTCTTTTTAGTGTTTCTGCATTTTTCTTCAGTCTAAAGAGATGAGCTNATTTTTTTATTTTTTTATTTTCAGAATCAGTAGGGTACGTTTCACTGTTGTGCAATCGTTTAAAACCTAGGTTGGGTAGGAAAGTGTTAAGGTCTGAGACCTGCTTGATTTCTCCCACAGTGAGTAACAGTTTGAGATCTCAATCCAAAAGCACAGCTCAGACTGAGAGGTGTCTGCACCACAGCTGAAGTTTTCCTGATGGCTTCATTGAACACTCAAAATAAATTCCCTTCCCTTCCCAGCAGCAGCTCTCCAGATGGCTGTTAAGAAATGATTTGCCAACAAGGAGCAAATAAATACACAATGGATTTCTGGGAAGCGACAATAAATAATTCTGCCTGGTCCTTGCACTGTATCTATTTTGAAGATAAATAAAGGTCTGTGGTGTCAAGAGCTGTCAATCCATCTTTTGTGGTGCTATGAGTGCAATCTCAGGGCCACACTCCGCTTGAAAAGCAGACTTTACAGCATACATGTTTATGCCTAAGACACATCTCTTTTCACCAAACTTCATTAGAGAACGTTTCACCACACTTCCAAAAATTTGGGGGGACACATGACAGGAAGCCAGTGCAGAGGAGCAGCAGGTTAGAGTGCAATCATTACAATCTGAAACTTCCTTTTGATTTTTAGTGCCCCAAGTCACACGTGCCACCACACCTACACATTACATTTGCATTTTTAGGAAATACCCAGTGAATAGGCTGAGTAATAAGAGCCTCAGTAAGAAAGTTTTATTTATTAAGCCACTGAGCTGAACATCTGGAACATCTGTTCCTGTGTTACAAAGTGCTGAGCCACATATCTGCTTTTCAAATATTGTAGAGAGAAATGCCAAATTTCATAATGTAAAGTTAGCAGCTTTGCACCATACACAGCTGGATAGCAAAGCTAAAATTAAATAAATTAATCTCAAATTATACTCATTTTGCTCACCTTTCTCTCACTGACTTTCATCTGTGTTGAATCATGCCTTCACTGACACAAAGTTGTCTATAGGATTGCAAAATTCAGGGTTATAGCACAAGTGGGATATATACAAGCAAAATTATGTACAGGCTTTTTTTTTTTTCCTTTATTTTTTCTACATAACCACTTCTCAAAACTTTATGTCTAACAATGAAAGAGATCATGTCTTCTCAGTCTGTTTCATCTGATCTTATTTTCTGCCACTAAAGTAATCCCAAACCCACACATCATTTTACTCTGAGAAACACTGCTGAAAAAGGCAAACTGTTCCGTTCTCATGATGGTCAGAGCAGACAGTCTGTGTTGCTGTAGACAGTATTAAATGTAAAAATAGTAGCACCACCTATTGGCAAAATGCATAAACTCAGCCATCAAATTTCACACTAGCATTCATCCTGCTACTGGATATTAAGGTTGAAAACTATTATTTTCAGTTTGTTTTAATTATTCAGAATGAACATGTTTGTTAATATGGCTTTTTTATTTCTTTTACAGTATATCTGACACAGAATGCAATAGGACCTAGTTTTAAACTGGGAAAGAAACAAAAAACATAACCCATAAATTCATAATGTTGAGGTCAAATTTGTTTGGAATATATCTAAAAGGTCTGAAACCTTTTTATGCTGTGGATTTTGCACACTGACCAATAATATGAACCAGAATTTCAGGTCTCAAATTTTTGACAAGTCACTTTTATTTAAATGGACTATAAATGGAGAAAAAAATTAGTGTGGAGGGAAAGTATTCTAGCATTGGGGTGAAAAGACAAGACTTTCAAGTATTCATGCATACCAACATCTCTGTATAAAATGTGACCTGTGAACTGCCCTTGGCTTGTAGTTACCATGATTCTGCTTAATATAAATTTAAAAAAATGGCTTTGGGCAAGAGATAGAATGTGAAATAATAGAAGATAATCTTTATTTTAACTAAAAATGTGAGGCTAATACTTGGGTGGGCAACTTCAATTTTTATCCAGATGCCATTTAGACTGTTAATCCACAATTTTTTTCACCATGCTTCTGTTTAATTTTGGTTATTTGTGTTGAGTTGCTCAAAACAACCCTACCTTAATTTTAACTTTATCGGACAATTTATTTCTGATTGTTTATTTTTTCATTATTTCTCCAAGATTTATACTCATACAATCTTTATTATATTTATATTTTAAAAGTTATATTATTTTGCTTTTTATACATCATTAGTGTTTATTAAAAAATATTTCATCCATGCATTACCATTGACACTGCTATTTATTTTTTTTTGTCTTCTCTTTCTCTTTCCCTGCTTCTCCTGTTCATTGCTCCATTATTTATTCTGAGAAAGAAAATGTTGCTGATCATGGTAGGTCAGATCCCACAGCAAAAACCGTGTCTGCATGCTAAGACTGACTATTGACCTTTCATTCTGCATTCCTGGGCAATTCCTGTTTTCTCCTACAGTGCTCAATTCTTAACTTTTTTGAAATGCTGGGTTTTCCTTAAAAGCAAAGCTTCCCCATGCTCAGGAGTGTATTCATTTTCATTTTATTCTGGTGCTTTTGAAGAGTGCTGGCAGTCCTTGTCTCTGCAAACCATCATGAGCAGGATGAGTTTCCTACAGAAAATCGTGCCAAACCCTGCAATGACTCATCAGAGCTCTGGGGTGAAGACCTCTGCTGGAAAGGGGATATTTCCTGCACTTGTAGTCTCCTCAATCTCAGGATTCATGATTTCACGGCCTCATTTTAGAATCATGAGATCATCAGTAATGTTGGAGAAGAACATCAAGTCCAACCCTCAAACAAGTACCACCATGCCCACTAAATCACCTCACAAAGTGCCACCTCTACTCATTTTTTGAACACTTCCAGGGGTGGTAACTCCACCATTCCATTTAGAAGCCAAGTGGTTTCATCTGCCATCGACACTCATATCTCCAACCTTTGCCTGTGATGAGTCCTTCCAGTTAGCAAATGACAGGGCAAGAGAAAATGGCATCAAGTTGCACCAGGGGAAGTTTAGATTAGACATTAGGACTTCTTTTTTCCACAGAAAAGGTTTTAAAATATGGGAAAAGGCTGCCTAGGGATATCTAGGGTTCCCACCCCTGGAAGTGTTCAAAAACCTTGTGGAGATGGCACTTAAGGGCATAGTTTAATGGTGAATGTAGTGGCAGTGCAAGGTTGGTAGTTGGACTTAATGAGCTTAAAGATCTTTTCCAACCTTATCAATTCTATGTTTCTATTATTTTACAAGCAGAAAGGCCAGCAAGAGCAGTATCTCTCTTGGTCTCCTCTGCAAAATCTCTTTTCTAATCTGAGCTGCAATAAGCAGAGTGATTAAGATTGCATTCTTATGGCTAAGTTTTATGTTTTCTTAGCAGCAGGCACTTTTTCATAGCATTCTCTGTATGAAAGATTTTTTAATTCAGTGGAAGGAACAATTCAATTTATTTTTTTTTATCTGCAAGAATGCATTAGCTTAATAATTTACGTAGGCTTCCTTGGCTTCATGACACTGTTTTCAACAACGCAAACAGAGCCAGCCACAGTGCAGCTGCAGGCTTGTAAATACTTGCCTAACAAAGCAGCTCTACTCCAGCTAATGAATCTTGGGGAGGCCAACACTGGAGCTACAAATGGAATTCATCACATAAAATGAAAACTAGCCAAACAGGCTGCACCATTTCCTTGGGCCCTCTGAAGACATGCCACACACCATACGTCACCCTGGGCTGAGCCAGTGTGTTGTGCTGTTCTGTGATGTGTTTGGTGGTATTCCTCCACAGCTATCCCCACAGAACGCAAGAACAGCATGTTGGAAATCTGTTAAGGATTTAGAGGTTTCTGTCTGAGGGAATAGGTATACCCCTGACATCTTGTGGCAGAGGCCTGCCCTCATGTCACAGGACAAAGGATGATGGGCTCACCTGTCAGATCCTTCTCAACATTACATCCAAACCTCCCAGAAGCTCCCCTGCAGCAGGAAGACATTACAGCTGGATAAACATAAAGAGACAAACATCTTGCCCAAGTTCACAGAAATGACTTGGTGAAAGAGCCAAGCACAGAGTCAAGAAGTTTTGACTCCTCATAACCTGTATTAATCAATAATCATGAATGTGTCATGAATGTGTGATTATTATGCCTGCATCCATAGCTCTCCAGCACTTGGTGTCTCAGAAATGCATTACAGGTTTAATTCCTCCCGCAATTACGTCAGTTTAAAATGTGCCACATATGGAATTAGTCTCAACTTTCCCCTCTGTAGCTAAGGAGAAAAACCAAGATTTATATGCCATCTAGGGAGATATACATTTTGTTATTACAAGTTTATTTAACTTCTAATAAACAAAAGCAGATTGTGGATTGAAATGAATTATAGCAGGGGACAAATGATTTATCAGCAGAGAGAAAATTTATCCTGACAAGAAGTCATATAGATTATTCTTGTCTGAGTTTCAGGTAGCTGTTTGTTTTTTAAATCATTACTAAGTCATTCAAAATTAGTAAGCCTAACATAAAAAGCCATCATGTTGCATTTCTAGGGGATAATATTTGTAGGGCATACCCTTGGCATGCACTTCAAACCATAGCCTGGGGTAGTGAATTATGTTCATTTCTTGAACTCAAGTAGTTTATAGCTTGCTAGACTACATGCTGCACTGTATGCAACACTCTGAAACTTGACAGCATCTGGCTACCAATAGATTGCATCCTCTACATTCACATTATTGAGTGATTACTGTTTAGTGGAGGAAATGGAAATCTTTCACCAAAAAATTGGAGGCACCCCTTCCTGAAATATGCAGGAGCAAACCCTTGACTTGTAAATCTTAGGCACTATACTACGTTCATATTTAAATGATAGTTAAAGTGATAAATTACTGTAATCACCCTACCTTTATAATTTCATTTTTACTTGGTAGCTTATAGAGCTGGCTGGATAACTTTTTCTAATAATGTTTGCAGTGAGTTTTACTCACATTTTTCATTAATTTATGGGCTTCAAGGCTATGCAAGTCTCTTCATACGGCATAGTAAGTATCCACATACCTGTTTTTCCATTGAAGAGTAGCCCCTACCTCCTTAACTGTTTCCTAGTAAATTCAAACTACCCGTAACAAAATATTTACTGTGCATACAAATAACAAAAGGATGACTTTTAAATAAACATATAAGTATACATGGTTTATCTGTGTGTGACAATCATCGCTATGACTGAGAGATATGAAACAGAAGATAACTGTAGCAGATAAATCCAGCACATTTCTCCTTGGAATAAATAATGCTTGGGAGGAAAGAAAGCATTTTAAACCACCAAGATCTTGCTTTGCCTGAGGAAGACATTGATAACCTTCACAGCCACTTTTTGCTCATTTACATTCTTCAAGCCAAGCACTGCAGAAACCAAAGCACAGAAGTGGGTAAAATCTGTCATTTTAGCTAGCAAGTAAGAACAATATTTTAAACCACATTACACTAAAGAATGCAAATCCATTTTACACGCAGGAGGCACAGGATCAATAGGGAGACAGATAGAAACATGCAGCCCATTCCCACCTTCTGAGCAGATCCACATGGCCAGAAACCTCCATGCAGGGAGGGAGACCTGGCTCCAGAATCAAGGGACACACTGGGCAGTGCTGACACAGGTGTCACAGGCCATGCCCTGTGTGACACCCGGACAGAGCACACTGCTGCTCATCCCTCAGCTCCTAGTCTAAGTCACCGCTGGTTTGTGCCAAATTTCTACTTCTGTGTCCTTCCCTAGGAGTTCAAAAGATGAGGATTGTGTCCTCAAACAGCCATTTGTTGGCTTTTCCTCCATGAGCTTATCTCAAGGAAACCACCTACCTTCCTGGCCTCCATGGCACCTATCAGCAAGGGATCCCATCCTTGTGTTCTCCAGAGATCTCTCATTCCCCAGGCAACACCATCAGCTGAGTCTGGACAGGCTGCCAGCTTCGTTCTGCCATCACACATGGCTACAGCTCACCCTGATGGTGCCACAACCAACCAACAATCCTCCCAGAACTTCAGGGACCTGGCTTAACTCTGGAATGAGACAGCCAGAGAGAGATCCAGAGCTCCCACAGAGATGAATACAGCACCCAATGTGTCACGGATGCTTTGGGAACTGCTTATGGATTGCCGGCACTTGCTGATTATAAATGCTGTGCCACTTTTCTCTGCATCCTATTCATGGGGGTGACGAAGAAATTGGATGTCATGCTAACATTTTAGGAGAAGGCTGCTAAATTCCCTCTCATCAGATGTAGTGATTCCGCTTACTAGGCCAGGGGTTATAAAGTTAATTTTTTCTTCATTTCATAATAATTAGACATAAAAAAATACAGGTTTTAAAAATAAATTTCTCTAAGAAAACAAATTGGATCGCTAAGAGATCTGGATGCAGAGATGAAAGATGGTTAAAAACAGATGTTTAAAATGTTTAAAATTTTTCTTCCTTGGAGCAAATTAAAATTAAAATAATCGAAACCATGGATCAGGAAAACCAGATTTTTAGTTAAAGGAAGATTTTAGGAATGCTCTTGTTTCTGATACAATTTTGTCGCAGTGCCTGTGCTCTCCACTCAGAGCAGTTTGGGTTTCTGAGCTCCATTCCTTTGTGATCAGGGTGGTGCTTTAAGTGTTTTCCGGACATTCTCTCTCCCTTCAATTTCATCTCTCCCATCCTGTCTCTTGCATTTCATTGTAGGGGATGCCCTGTGTTCTGCTGTCATTTCTCAGGAATTCTGCACAAATTGATACAATTGGCAGCCATTACCTATATATTTCCCTTAATTGAAAACCATATGGAGCTCACAGGAAAGTAGTAATGTCCAGTTTTCTCTTGTCTAGTTAAGGCCTTTGCTTCCCAACTTGAAAAGCAGCTGCAAAAGGCAGGCAAGGTCAAGAAGAAAACTGATCTAATTATCCCATAAATCTTCAAATAACAAGAACTATCAGGCTCTGTATATATAACACAGAACTGACCGAAAGACTTTAACAGTATGGGATCTTGCTTGGTTAAGGACTTCAAGAGATTGTGGTTGGAATTAATTTATTTAGGGGAAGGAAATGAGTTACAAAATACAGCCAGTGCTACCATACTGTGAAAATTCAGCACATAGGCACTACTTCTCCTGGCTGCCTTTTAGATCCCCTGGCATTTATTTTAACTAGTCGGACAAACCTTCAGACTGAAACTTTCTAGCAACTGAAGGGTTTTTCAAGGTGAGCTGTGAGGAGAAACAGGTTAAATTAAGGCAATTCAGGCAGCTCATTCTGAACATGAGACTGAAATCAGCACACCATAGATAGTAATAAGCAGGTTAATTTCAATTAGATGTGTCACATATTTAAGGTTGCAAAGGCAATTTGGAAGACACATCCAGGCTGAGGGGTTTGCAGAGTGAGGAATGCCTTCTGCTGCTTCAAATAAGGGCAAATCATAAAGCTTCTGTTTTAAAAATCTCTGTTCAGCTATAACATACTGAAGTACAACAGCTAAATTTTATTAAATATCTGCCTATGGTGGGCACACAAAAAGGTCTCCAGGAAAAAAGGTCTAAGAACAAATAGTGGGAAGAGACATAGGATGGTAGATTAAGGCAGAGGGAAGGAGGAAAACACATTTAAATGGTGGTGAAGGGCAGGAGATGTGCATCCCTTGCAGGGCTCAGGCACCACTCAACCCTCATGGATATCGGGAATGCTCATGGCAACCCCAAACTTTCCAAGCAAAGAGTCACTAACCCAAAAAACTCTTCTTAGTTAAAATGCACTAGAGCTGCATACCTTCAGAAGAGGAATGGGGGAAGGATTTGAATAGCACAATCTTTTTTCAAGTCTTTTATTGCCACAGGTGTAAGGTTTACAGTGATCAGGGTAAACAGTCACTGTCTTGGGGAAATAATAATAATAATATTAAAAAAAATGAAAGCCTACCCTTCCTTGAAAGTTTGGTTTCCTTTAAGAAGGAAGTTTTCATGTTTTGGCTGAAATGCATATTTATTGAGCTTTTTCTCTAGCTGTGTTTCAGAGCACAAGAATGTCTTCACATCAATGAGCCTAATAATACAAAATAAGTAGCCCACAGGGGGAGTGCCTTAGCATTTATGACTTCAGTACTTTATCTTGCATTCTCAGACATATTTTTCACTACGTATTGAGTGCTTTTGCTAAATAGAATACAATTTAATCAACAAAATATATTATAATCTGTTATAAAGGCAATACTTAAACTTGAGGTGAGGATACAGAAGAAACAACCTGAAACAAAACAGGATTCATCAGGCAGCACAGAGTTCACAATTTGTTCACAGCCATAGCTTCAATCTGCCACTTCATGTATCACAACTCCCACCACACTCTATTTTGAGAGCTGAGGTGGGATTAAATGAACACACAGATCATGAATCAGGTTTTTCTTTTTGCATATGGGTGGATTTCACCTGCAGTGCTTCATATTTTGTATATTTTCACATAAAGAGAGGGTGACCATGCTCCTTCATTCTGTTTCCTCCTTTACGTAAATTTTAATGTAAATGTTAGCACATAGGAAATACGAATAATGAAGTTGCTTTAGAGAAAATGAACAGCAACTAGAAGTAAAATACGCTGCCTGTGTTGGAAGAGAGCAAGAATGCATCAGAATTGTTTGACTACAAAGAACTTGTAAATTTTAAATGATGATCTCTACTTTGCGTGGCTTAGACAATAGTAATTATAGCAATTTTTGTGAGTTTGTCAAACTACGTAAAATGAAACTGCACTGATGAGATGTATTTGAAATCAGTGGGACAGCACTACAAGGAAAATACCCATTGTGATCCCTTGCTTCAGCTGCATGTGAAACCAGTCCGGAGGCTTAAATCTTACGAGGAAAAGAAAAAAGCAGCAAACCGTTGCCATGTGCTACTTAGCGCACACTGTGACAGTGATAAATTCCCTCAGTGATTCTCAGGTGCCCTGTTATTATCTTTAACTGCCTTCCAGCCTGTCAATCTTCTGCTTCCAGATGGTATCGGCCATTCACACAGGCAAAACCTTGCTTAGAGGGACTTACACTTTGTGCTGGTAATAGGCGCTTTATCTTCCAGAGGGTTATTTGCCCACTCTTCTCGCGGAATTCCACAAAAGAAGCATCTCTGATTATCTGACAATTTATCTCCTGTACGGATCTTGTTGGAAATTGAGTTACTAGAAGGAGTCGGTTCTTTCAAAATGGAATCTCTCCCTGAGGCTTTGAGTGCAGGATAATAAGATTTCATCTTCTGCTTCTCAGAAAGCGGGGGACAGGAAAACACCTGCACCTCCAGAGCTCTTGATAGGGAACACCAGAACTTCTGCACACAGCAGATCCTGAGGTATCTAATACTACAGCTGGCCCATACAAAAAGGTTATACACCCATAATCTCCATGGGAGCTAACACGTGTTGTGTATCTCCATACAGTTAAGATTCATTGAGGCAGGATTTTCTTTCTTCCTCATTTACTCTTAAATCCAACCAGGTTAATTTCTCCTTGACTTGGTGCTACATTGTTCACTCCCTAGGGAGAGCCCCATCTCATGGCTCAAGGCACCACCAGTGTCTCTGTGCTGGTGACACATCACTGAAAAAACATGTAGGAGCACATTAACTCATCAAAAATGGTCAGCATTCCATCAACTCCATTTCATTTCGTGGACTTCACAATATCCTGACATTTTGCCCACATACACTTTTGAAAACAATACAACAGAAAGGAAAAGGGCTTTTTTTTAAATCTAAAATATCAGATGTCAGGTAAGTTTTGCATAAATGCTGTGCTGCATGGCAATGCAATAAACAGTTTTTCGTAATAAAGTTCATTTTTTTGTAAAGAAGTTAAAGTATTTAATCAGTAGGAGACCTAGTAGCTGACTCATTGAAAAGAACACTCCGTATTGAAAAGACATTCTTCTTATATTTAATAGGCTAAATAAAATAGTTGCCAGAATTCCTAGAAAAAAGTTAAAAAAGACAAAATATTTTCCTTGATAAGGTTAGAACTGTGGAATTCTTTAATTCCTACAGTCCATGACTGTTGTTTCTTTGGATTGACTTGTGAATTTTTTTAACTGTTTAAAACATCCAAAGCACAGACAAATACATCAATGGCATAAAAATGGAACAGGTGCTGCTCACCCCTAGCCGGAGGGAGAGGAGAAAACTCTTTTAAGAAAAAAACAGAACAAGACAAAAACATTGATGCTGCTGAGGTAGTGCAAAAATATCTAGAATCCAGCTGACCTTTTTAAACTCAACACTTTCACAAGTCCTCTTAATGTGACACATTTTATTTTTATTTTATTTTATTTTATATGTGATTCCCAAGGCCTTAATAAGTTACTTTTCAAAAAAGTAACTGAACCACTCTTCTGAGAAAATATGTAGGAGCTTTATGATTGGATTTGATCTTAGAGGGCTTTTCCAACCTTAACAATTCTGTGATTTCAGGGTTTGATAAAGTCAAAGCACAGAATTTCTGGGGGAAAAAAGCCAAAAAAACATTTCTTGGGTATGTTTGTTTTTTTTTTTTTTCCTGCTGGCCAGAATTGATTCTTTTACTAGAGCTAAATGAATTGAAGGACTGTGACAGCTCTCTCTAAACCAAGTATAATATTGCATGTATCCTCTACTCAGCACTTTTCTGTTAAGAGTTAAAAGAGAACACAGTAGAATGGAAATAAAACAAAAATCTACTAATTACAACGAAGTCTTCAGGTGATAAATCAAGTTTTCTAACACAAATATGATTTAAGATTTTTTTTTCAGGTAATTTCAGTGAAAAAGTCACAGTAGCTCTCAACCTCTGTCAACCCAAGAGTGGCTGGAAGTGCTGACTGAGGGATACAGGGAAATATTTTCACTGCAATGTCTTTCAAACATACCAGTTTTAGGTCTTATATATAACAAGAAAATTTGTTTTCATCTTTTCTCCTTTATCTGAAGTACATTTATCCCTTCACATAAATTTGTTTTCGGTAATAAGATCCTGTTACCTCAAAACGCATTTTTCCCTTTCTGCAAGGGGAAAATGTTTTTCTACTATTTTCAAAAGGAAAAAAAAAAACTCACTTACAAAACCACAGAAAACCAAGCAAAAATTGATAAATGTAATTAGTAATATTGATAGGAATATTGGAAATTAATAGTTGACAGTTACATTCATTTCCCTTTTTTTTTTTAATTTCAGCAAAAAAGGCAACTTAGAGCTAACTTATCTTTGAGTTATTTTCTTTCCTTTCTTGTCTTTTCTTAGTAAAAACTTGAGTGTATATTTCTAAATCATAGGTTGTTTAATTTTAAGTTTTTTAAATTTCAAGCCCCATGTCTTACTTGACTGCAAAAGAAAAGGAGCTGTTTCCTGGCTCCTCCTTGTTGACAATAACTTCATTACGCATACTGAACCCGAAAGCTTGACCTTTGATGATGTAAATCTTTGCACCCAGACAGAGTTATTACTAAGTTTATGAAAACACTGCCAAGTGTAGAATACAACCTTTCTTTCTTGGCTGAGGGTCTGGTCACAGAAGGTTTTTATTGCACAACCCTCCTACAGTTCATCACATAGAAGTATTTTGAACTAGCTGACACCACCAAATCTATAGGAGAGACAAAAACAAATACCAAATAACAAAAATAGCATGTTTTATGTAAAAAGCCCCAAAACAACCTCTCTTCCATTAGCAATATTTCAATCGGAATGAGATCAAAATCAGATCATAAATATTCATAATTTTAAGCATGACTATTACACCATCTTTAACAAAATTTTTTATATATATACTTTTTAAATCCTCAAACTATTCAATATAGAAATTACCATTTTTTTCCGAATATGAATACAATTGAAGTGAAAACATATTAGAATTAAGGCCAGCTTTCCTGAATCCTTGACTTCCTCTACCTGCCAGAAGTAATTTTGCTATACATTGATATCAAACTTTCTTACAAGCAGTTACAGAAAGGGAAAATAAGATTGAATATGAGTGATTACACCCATCAATGTTTCAGAGGCAATAAGAGAAAAAAAAAACAAAACCTCCATAAAAATATTTGCACCNAAAACAACTCCATAAAAATATTTGCACCCTGCGTATGAAATTTGCGTGATTTGGTTTCATGACAGAGTTTGGTAGCCAAGCAGAAAAAACTTTTAAGGTTTTGGGTGACAGCAAACAGTGCGTGCATTTACGCTCATTAAGCTTTGTAAAAATACTTTAGGTTGAGCAAGAAATACTCATATAGAAAATTCTTTCTGTCACATCTTAAAATATGTTAATTTTTCACTCACTGTCATTGTTCTAAGGGTTTGCACTATTCTATGTTTCTTTACTTCCTCTTTATCACTCCATTTATTTCACTAAAACTCTTAGGAGGGGTCTCAGAAGTAATTTGTAGCTGCACAACAGCTGGTTTAGATTTTGCCAGGATTTCTGCTACATTTTAGCGTGCTTTCAGATTATGTTGTCTCGTGCTTAATGTGTGTAATCCATGTCTGTATTAAGAGGATACTTGACCGCATTTAGTGTAAATAGCGGTGCCATCCAGTTGCCTGAAAACAACCACTAAATCAGCTTACAATTAACGTGCCTCCCTTTATCCCAGGGACCAGGACTAATTCACAGGGCTAGGGATCATGACAGCAATGCTTTCAATTAAGTAGAACGTCCCCTGGTTGCACCAAATGTAGGCCTTGAATTCTGACACAGTTAAANATATTTTAAGGGATGGTACCTACAGTTTAGCTCCCTTAATCCCTTTCAGATTGTTACCAATACATTAGCAGCCACTGCTTAAAAAAAAAAATTACTATGATTTTTTGTCATTTGCAGGGGCTTTTGTAAGAAGTGCAGCTCTGAATCAACGTGCACTAAATAGTCCTGTTTCTAAGTGCCTCGTGCCTCTTCCCAGCACAAAGAATAGGAAGGAGGGGGCAGACAGAAGTGACGTGAATTACCTTGGCATCTCCAGTACTCCCCAGAAATTTAGTCATCCACAGCTTGGCCCCAGTGCTATTCTGAGCGCCAAAGGCACAAGGTGCACGGCAGCTGAGAGGAAATGCATCCAGCCAAACCACCTCCCTCCTTCCCTCCCTCCCTGACCTGCTCTCTCCTCAGCTGGGATGTGACTGAACATGGGCAGATGCAAAAAGGCCAGCGCACTGTGCTCCTTTATCTCTTAAAAGCATAGACGTAGAATATAAGATAGAGCCACGTATAAATACTCCTACCTTGTTTCCCTCTTTTTGGCTTATTAACAGTGTTTATGCACCACAGCCACCCAAAGGCAATGCAAACAAAATAGCTGCTTTTCTGTCTCACAAATGATTAATTTTTTTCAGTTTTTTGTAGAAACCTTCTGTAAGATACAGGCGCAGAAGTACCCAGAACATTCCTTCAGAAGCTCCAGGAAAACTCCCCAGGAATGGTGCTGCAGATGAAGGAAAGTACCTAAAGCTGTTTTGAATGAAACAAATCAGGGTCAGTGATTCTCACTAAACATGTTTTTGATTACTTATAACCCCTTCTGCTCTGGAAAGCTGCCTTGCACCATCATTTCAAATTATTTTGACTATTTCTTCAAATTATTATCAAGTGAGGTGCCACAAAGGAACTCCACAGGCATTTCTGCAAACAGCATTACACAGAAGGAAGAAGTTACTGCCACTGAGAATCCAGTGGTTTTGCAGATACAGCCAAGCTCTGAATTTGATGCATTTTCTACCACACAGGAGAGAGGGTGCATTTTTCCATGTGTGAAGACATTACCTGGAGAGAGTGGAGGATTCCTGCTGCCTGGCCCTGGGGATCAGGGGGTGCTCTGTACCCATCCCTTTGCTCGAGGGGCACATAGGCATATTGGATCATGCTGGTTGCAGCTTCCCTGGTTTGTGCCTCAGCCCTAGCCACCCCAGACACCCACTGGGGTGACCTGCCAGCACTACACACCTGCTGGTGTCACTTGGCACCATTGCACACCTGCTGGTGGCACTCACCAGCAGGGCACACGTCAGAGGCAGAACTGAGGAACTGAGGTGAGCAGTCACGGAGTGGCCCAAGACAAGGGATGTCCAGCCATCCAATTTATGCCTGACACCAAAGACTACCCAAAGTACCCCTAGGCTTTGTCCTGACAAGTTTTAAAATCTAGAATAGTCACACTGCAAATCTGGAAACCTCTTTTAGCAAGAAACGCTGATTATTACTCTTTTTATTATACCCTTCCAGTCCTTAATAGGAAATGATTTTCTTCTAGGCTTCTTTCCTAGATAGGACTCATTATATTTAAATGACTACCCTGTGACTAGCCAAACTGCAATGATTGTGAAGATGAACAGTATAGTTTAGACTGTGATGAACGAGCTCTTTGTGGCAGTTACAACCAGTTATTAAAAAGTTTAGCTTCCTTACAAAAGTTTATTGTGAAGCTCATGAAATTGATTTTTTACCTAATGACAAAAATTCACAAAGCATTAAACAACGCCTGACTGTAAGTTTGTGTAATGTCTAAAAAGCCACCATTAGGTGCCATCTACTTTATTATTTGTGCTTTGTTTCAGATGCTGGTGTTTGTAAATATGTTATTTACTACTTTTAATATGAATGCATGACATTTCAATGGAACACGCTGACAGACTACTCGTGTCTCTGGAAAGTTAACATTACACAAATCAAGTAAGCTTTACAGGAACTTCATTCTATAAGTGTAAGCAATTTCTATAAATGCCAAAATATCTCATTTCATCATTCTGGGAACTGAATACTTTCCATTTTAATTTCCTTTCAAAATTTATATTTTCAGGTTTTAAAGCATTAGGTAAGTTTTCCAGTAAAAGATGTTAAACTTCAAGAATTAAGATGTTTCAGTCAATAGTTATTTATTATTTTGTCTGATGCAGGCTATATATTGTTAATTTTTTGCTTCCTTTGAGAAAGGAACTGAACTCCAAGAGTCTGCCATGCCTTCAGAGCCATGATTATTTTATTTGCTTTAAAATTAGCCCCTGCAATATGGGAGATAGATCTGAGGGCAAACAGGCTAGGAAGGAGTGGTTGAATGTTACAGCCAGATAGAGTTTAAGACATGGCAGATCCTCATGCTGGCTTTACACTTAATACTCCTGAGCATCTTACAGCTAAAATACGCAGTAGTCTGTGGTGTTGTTAGGCTTTAATACTTTTAAAGACACATTGAGTGTTAATGTGGTCCTCTGGACTTAAGGCTTTGTTGTTTATTATACCCAGACTGCCTGGGTGTTCTCTAATGACATTCCCTAGTAAGTCACCTAATTCCTGACCTGCTGTTAAAGTCAGAACCCCCCGGATTATCTCCACCCGCCTCCCTGCCTGAAGCAGCCTTGCTTCAGCAGTGAGTCATATCCCTCCCAAAACCATGCTCCAGACCCCAAAATATGTTCACACACTGCATCTCATCAGCATCTCTGAAACACAGGAGCAGATATGGAAACATGACACCAAACAGCACATCCTCACTGGCAAACCTGCTTGCATTCCCCTTTGCTGCACCAGTGAGATACCCAGGCATGGCTCAGCGGGGCTGGTTCCCCACCCCAGATGCAGGGCTGGAGCCT
>VZDJ01000057.1:3907882-3962287 GCA_008694505.1 Cyanoderma ruficeps | reverse complement strand
AAAAAAAAAAACAAATCAAAAAAAAAAAAAAACCCCCCACCAAAAAACAAAACGAAAACTCTATTTTAGCTTGAAAAGACAATATATTACTTGGTTTCACTGCTGGCACGAAATTATATTCTTTTTCTGTTTCTTTTGTTTTTCACTTGCATTTATCAAGTTGTCTTGAACTGGTTCTGCACTGCCATTGCTGTCCTCATTACAGTAATTGCAACATAATTACATCTATAATTCACAGGTTGTAATTACAGTATTTTAGTATAAAAGGGTTATAAAATACCAAAAAAGATTTATAAAACAAATGATAGAGTGCACTGTATAACACCTACTATATAAAACACCTACATCTCTTGGGCTGCCCTTTTCAAAAACAGGTGCTTTGAATTCATTTGTCAAAGGAATATTAATCCAGTGAAGATTTTCTTTTGGTTTTCATTTTATGGAGTACCAACATTCAAAACTTAAATGATATCTGAACATCTTTAGTTGTTTCATTGTTGCATTTAAGGAAAGCAAATTTATCCTATTTTCAGATCTTCTAGAATTTGGTGTCTGTGATTAGAAAATCTGTGATAAGGAAAATAATTTTTACAGTGAAAAATTTGAAGCTTTCACAGATTATGAATGCTGTGAGTTCACACAACTATTAGGTCTCATCCAGCAAGACACAAATTTTCCCAATATATAATTATTGTACAATATTTGTACCATTCACAGATATTCAGTAGACACCTACATTAATTTTCAATATTCTTCAGCTGTACTGTTCAGGCCATCATTCCTGATGTCAGCATAACTTTCCATAATTTTTCAAGAGAATGTCTCCTCTAAAATGGATACATAATACTTTTTGGTCCTATTTATCATCATCTGAGCAGCTGAATGGCTACTTTTCCATTCTATCTGAATGACTCTATAATTCAGAAAAAATAAACAAAAACCAGAATCAAATAAAATAAACAGGTACAAGATGTTGTTAACTAGAAAAAATAAAAGCACTTTTGTTGTTCTCCAATTTTTCTTATCACAATTTTCACAGGCCAACTAAACAGCATCTTCTGCAGCTTTGATATTTCACAGATTTTTATATATTTTAACATCTTTTCAGATATTTTTGATCACTGAAAATTACCAGTTAAAAGCTATCTTCACGCTTACTAGAATATTTTATATACGTCATTTGCATTAAAAGAGACTTCAGAGCATCTAACACTTTTGTTTCTTTTTTTTTTCAGGACAGGTCAGAATATGGGAGAGATCCTCATGACTCCCACATTCCTCTGATTATTGTAACGATGCATGTAGTGCACAGATGTGGCTGATTCCTCAGATGCACTGGAGTTAGACACATCCATCAGGGAAATCACATCACCCTTCATGGTGGAGGGGAAATAAAAACAACCTGTTTAGAAGAGTTGATAGAACTAGGGATCCTCCTCTCTAACAGAGAAATAACAGCTGGCAAAATAGGTGAGACTGCTCTTCACTGATACAGAAAAATAACTAGAGCACACACAGAACCTATTTTAAGAGGAATCAAGGCTGAAATCATCCAGCTGGAGGTTAATGGTAATAAACATACAGAAATCTTGTGAACATCCAGAAATCGAGTGTCCCAAAGCCTGAAAAATTCAAATATAGAGGTAGACTAAAAATTACAGTGAGATATACACAACTAATGATTCTGAACTTCATTTTATGATAAATAATATCAAAACTCATCAGATTAAATATATAATTGAACTTTATTTTACTGGGTTACATAAATTTCATGCTTTATTTTCCTATATTGTTTGCTAGACATCATATTATAAATAAGTCATATGAAGTAATTTTAATTGCTCTAGACTATCAAAATTCATTAAGTAGGCACCTTAAAAAACAATGTTTTGGTTAACAGTCACAGAAAATAGAATAAGAGCATAGACAAAGCTCTTTTATATGTTTTATATGTTATATGTTGATGATGTTAACAATATATGTTAAATAAACATTATATGTTAATGATCTAATCATTCTAATATCCAGTTTTCATGTTTCCAAGTAAGTATACATTTTAAAGACTGAAAAACTAACAGACATGCTTTTTGCTCTAGGAAATCTGTTTTATAGTGAGAAACTTAAAGAAAATATAATTAGTTCATTTATTTAAAAAGTGATTCTGAGTATATGCAAGAAAATAGAATTTTAATAAAGGAATTTCGATGCAGACCTGGTACAACGTGACACTGCAGTGTCTTGCTGCTGACAGTGGATACATTCAGACAAGAAATCAGGAGAAAATATTTCATAATAATGATATTGGAGCAACTTCTCTGTTGAAGCAGCCAATTCTCTGTTACATAAAGTATTTAAAATAATATTAGCTATCTTATTAAACAATGTCCTCCAGCTCAATCAGGAGTTGTGGACTTGATTTGAAATCAGCTAATAAAAAATTACGTGTTATCAGCTATGCCCTGAACCATGAAAATTATCATATTGGTTGCCCTTGGTCTTCAAAGTTTAAGGAAAAAAATCACAGATATAATACCACTGAAACTTTAACAAAAAATAAGGACCTCACTTTCATTAGTCCCTGGGTATTTCTATTATGCCAGCTCTCAGTGTAAAAATGTTTCATTCCACTGTGTTTACCTTAGGAGGAGTCATCCTTTACAATAGTCATTGAGTGCACATACAGATTTCTGTTGATTTCAGGGAATTATGGTCTGAAATATGCCACAGTGCTCATCCTGAGTGCTGTCTTCCTGTGTAAATCATCACCATTGATCAATGGGATGGATTTCAAGATAAGATACCAATCAACAGGAGCTGGAATGGAAGAATGAAACCCTCTATGGTAGCTTTCCCTCAGATTTGCCTTCAATTACTTTCTTCCTCCTAAACATTCAGGCATTTACCAAAAATGAAAAAGAACATGCTTTGAAATTTAAATTTTCCTACCAGTACTGAAATGCCTACTTTCTAAAGTTTGAGAGGCACATTGCAATGTTGTTTGTAACCGCTTTGTCACAAGAGAGACAATTTATTTGTATAATTAATCAGCTGAAATATCCCCAAGGATTTCTTTTTTCCCCCATGAAGACACCTTTTGTTGTTTCAAAATAATGAAAAAACATTTCATCAAGGCTTTCTAGCGTGATTGATAGTCTTTGCTGAATTTTGTTGAAGGCTTTCTGTCTGAATGGTTCTTTGAGCTCTTTATTCACTTTCATGGGATCTGGAACAGTGTTTTAATACTCCACTAGTAACAGGTGTTTCCCCTATAGGAAACCATTAACTCCACATTTTTAAACAATGCAAATCTATTTTTTATTTCAGGCTTGGAAGTTTCCCGGTTTCCTTGTTAGGATAGATCAAACCTTTAATAAGTCACAAATAAACTTCAGATCTTCACACAGATCTTTCATAAAGGAACACCGAAGGTTTCATTCATTAAATAGGCTTCTAAGGATATTCCTAAAAAAATGAACTTTCACAAAGAAATCTGCTTATTATTGATGTCTTTAGTTCTTCTCTGAAAATGCATATGGAAAGAAGTGTTTTGTTTTTTTTCCTTGAATGATCAAACTGAAGGAGAACACAGATGAACAGCGACTCTGGCTTCAATAATCAATCTGAAAGCATGGGAAGAAACTGAATAAAATTAAATTATTTTTTTACTACATGGCTACTCTTTGAAGGTACTCACAGGCTAATCTTAACCTAGAAGTTACAAAACATAGAAAAAAAAACCAACAGAGTAATTGCTGTGATTACATCATGTTAAATCCAGCACTGGCTAGTGAGTAGTGATGAAAATATCCCTCTGAAGGGGTAGATTTAGCCCTGTGATAACTCCAAGGACATGTGGCTTGTGATAAAATCAATGGAGAAGGTGATTTAGCAAAAAAGTTACTTTTTGAAACCCCCAGAAACATCAAATAGACATTACCAAAACTCAGTAGGGAAAGAATAACTGAAATGCACGTGGGAGAAAGAAATTTAAAATATATTTATTATGGATAAAAATGCATATAAATGTAGACAAATATAAATTTCAAGACCAGGTTGAATGGGACCCTGAGCAACTTAGTCTGGTGTGTGGCACCCCTGCCCATGGCAGGTGGGTTGGAACTAGATATTGTTTGAGTTCCCTTTCGACCCAAACTTTTTTATGATGTCATGAAATAGATGCTTGTATGTGCATGTGCATTCATGCATATGTACGTAAAGGTTACTGAAAACTAACAGGAAAAAGAATAGGATTAGTCATGTCAGAGTATGCTTTCTGTTGCACATATTATTGACTGGATCATGTTCAACATATTTACTACAGAAAGTTGAGTTGGCTGTTGACATTTCTAAGCATTTTGGATTACCTTGGTTTTTTTTTTTTTACAGCTTGTCAGTACATCAAAGGCTGGTTTGACCAATGTGGCAGCCTCATTGGTGAACTGTATCCCAAATGAAGCTATTTAACTAACAGTAGAATGGAAATTCCCATAGTAGTCTTGGGGTCATGTGCAGATTTATCATCAGTTAGGGCCTAAAGATGGTTAAAAGACACAAGCACCATTTAAGTTTCAGAATGCTTGTTTGATGAAGCATAAATAACCATTTAAACTGAGAATTCAGGCACATACAAATACATGTATTATACTTTGACTTCTTAACATAAATGCTTTCATTACTATATGAGAAGTAAAAACATTGGAAAAAATAGAGGAACATGCCTTTAATCAATTTTTATGTCTATTGCTGTATAGAGCCATGAAGAACAGGATTGAAAAGGCAAGAAGAGAATTCTAAACACTCAATTAATATAAATGACACTTTTAAATCTAAGGAGGTTTAAACAAACTAATTATTCCCAGCAGAGTGGATACTCTGTCACACAATGTGGATGTTAGATAAAAGCCCAATCCCTTTCCTTCTACCTGTTAATCTGCTCATTTAAGACTGCTTGTTAAAATCATGTTCTGCTTTCCGTACAATCCATGAACCAAATTATCAAGTGCAATAGTAAGAAGAGATGCAACCATAAAAATTTGTATCTTTTGTAATCACAGTTTCATAGCATTGAAGTTTGGATTTTGCAGAGCGATAACTGGTCCTAGCAGCAGTGGCATTGTTAGTGGATCTTTTCTTCATGTTTCATCAAAGATGCAAAATGCTGTCAGACAATTACTCAGTTGCCATATAAGTGATGTTTATCTGAGATCTTGCTCATACAATTAGAAGGAATGTAAATAGGTTGTCACTAAAAATGTACTAGTAGACAGCTGTGGGGAAGACAAATTATGCACATAACTAATTTATAAAGGGCTTGTATACAAACAAGTGTTATCTCAGCTCTTTATTGATTGAATTACTTAACTAGAAATAACTTTATTTAGCTTTATGCAAACTACAAATCTACTTTTTTGGTTAAAAAATAATAAATCTAAAAATGTGAATCATCTTGAAAATTCCAAGCAACTTTGTTTCAGCTGTTTTGGAAAAAAATAGCAAATAAATAATATTCTGTCTATTTTTATATGTAAGTATGCACTCATCAAAACTTTTGCTCGGAAAATTGTTTCCTCATTTTCTGAAGAAGTTCTTTCTGCTTTCTTCTTGTTTAAAATGACATTGGGACAAGGGGAAGAGGGTTTTCTGAAGTAGGAAAAACGTTAATTATATCAAAGCAGGCTTTTAAATCAACTTTTCCCTTTTCTCTCTTTAAGAGGGACTCATTCCTACCACTTTTAATAATGCACTTTTCTCTCAGATCTAACAGTAGAACAGCTTTCAGTCGCCCTTGGACCTGAAACAGGTGATGGTATTTACTTGAACGATTCCTCAAATTCGGATGTAGAGGACCAGGACTAGGTCCAGAGAGGTGGCTGTCTTAGTTTACCAAGCTGCTGACGCATGGGTCACTCTGTAGCCATGGTTATGACAAGAAATCCCTCCGTTTGTTTTCCTCTGCTAAACCTCCCCTGCCTTGCATTTCCTTGCATGCCCATGCCCCCCTGCCATGCTTCCCTTCACGGCCTTGCATTGCCAGGCCTGCATCTTATTGGTGTCCCTTGATATTCCTACCCAGCCTTACATTTCCTCGCCATTCCTGATTGTCCCTTCCTTTCCCTTCCTGACCTATCTGTGTTCTTCCCTTGCCCTTCCAACCACTCCAGTGCCTTGCATTGGCTTGCTCACTAATTCCCCATTTTGCACAGCGAATGTTTTTATCTCTTCTTATGAAGAGATATGACATCCTTAGTATCCAGTTAGCTCAGTGCTTCCCCTATACTGGCTGCAAGGTGCTTCTGATCCTTCCCCAAAAATACACCACCCTGCTGTGGTTTAGGAATGCTGTTCCTCAGTTTGGTGTTCCCCCTGAACCAAACCATCAAAACATGTGGTCCTTGCTCGCTTCTTATCCCCCTTCCCTGGTCTGGTGGGGTGGAGAGGAGAATTGGAGGCACAAAAGACAGAGATCATGAGTCGAGGTAAGAACAATTTGCTGGAAACAGCAATCAGGTAAGAAATGAACAGTGAAAGCAACAATATTAATAAAAGGGTATACAAGAAAGGCGGACATGAAAATTCCCCTCACCATGTGTTAATGACTGGTTAATGTTAGAATAAGAATGCCTTGACATTGTTCGGATTTTGTTCTGAACTGTTTTTGCTATCATTAATGGAAAGTACTAGAACAGCTGCTCGTGTCTTGGCTGTGACAGCAGGTGACAGCATGTGCACAAAGTTCTGCTGCTGGAAAACCCACACAGGGGGAAGAGAAAGGCTGTGTCCCTGGGAAGATTTCTCCAGTGGGCCCCTCATGGGCGTGGAGAAAGCCTCCATCACTAGGATTCCTCTGGGCTACTCCTCCCGGGGGCAGAGAGAGCTCCTGCTGCTAAGGAGAACTTCTCTAGGCATCCCAATGATTTTCCTTGGATGATTGGGCCACGGGAGGGGCTATAAGGTACATAAGGAATGTGACTACGTCACATTGCCCAGCACAGCCTGGAGCCCTAGAACCATCTCAACTCAGAGCTGCTCTTACCTTGCCCTGAGCTGTTGCCCAGCCTTCACTGTCCCTGCCCCTGCCCCTGCTTGTCTCCATGTCCCTGCTGCTGTCTTAGCCCTAGCCCATGTCATTGTCCCTGCTTCTGTCTTGGTGTCCTGCCTGTTTCTGCGTCATTGTCCTGCCCTGCCCACTCTCTGGGCTGTCCCACTGCTGCCAGCACTGTGCCACTGCTGAACTGGACTGACAGGACATCATGAGACTCATTGTGGAAACTTCCTCTCTCTCCCTCATTCTCTCTCTTTTTTTCTCTTGCAAATCTTTTTTTTTATTCTTCTTCTTTTGCTTCTGCCTTTTCTATCTCCTCTCTTAGGGCCAACTTTCTTGTTAATATGCTGTTCATAGATGTAACATCAACCTCATTTGTGCCTAACTTCACCCTAGGGATCTTTAAAATTCCCTCCTGGTTCCTTCTTTAGAATGTGACACCACACTCCCAGATCTGCTGCCACCCTTCCCAACCTGGATGCCCCTCCCTCATCCCCACCCCTGGCAATGACATGCAGTGCCTATAGAACAACCAGCCCTCCTGGCTTCTGCAAAAATTAACTCTGTCCTGATCCAAAGGCCATGCCAGGATGGCTTCTGCAGTCTTCCAGAAGAGGAAACTCCCAAATCAAAACAGGACCCAGCTCCCTATGAGGCCCAGAGGGCTCCAGCTGGTGTCCCATTCTCCAGGAAGATATTTTTCACACTTGGCATCCTTAAGAAAAATATTTCATGACTGAGCATGAGTAATGGAGTGTGAGCCTTGTGCCCACATTTCCAAATTTGTCATTTTTTGGTAGAAACACTGTAGAATCTCTGATGGTTGACTATCGTGACCATATAATACAGACATTCTATCTTTCTGTGAACCACATAATCCCGAGGCTGTATTTTAACCCATGAACAAGTAGAGAAAAGAGGATCTTCTCCCCTTTTTCTCAGTACAAGAGTTGTATTTAGCTTCATTTCAAATTTTTTTGTGACAACTAGCTCTGGAAAGCAGACTGAATTAATGACTAAATCAAGTCTTTTGTCAAGGCTGGTCTACTTCAACAAATCTTATCAGGCTTAACCCTCAGCTGAGCGCCAAGATGCTTATTGATGTCAAAAAGGAGGCACTTTGTCACCCATAAAATCAGAAATAAAGGGAACTAGGAGGGGGGATTACCCACAAGTATTATGTCTGTACTGTATTACAGATATATGATACATACGAAATTACTGGAGGGAGAATCAAGATCTCCATGCTCCCTGTTTCGGGCATAAGCCTTTACTTTGAAACCTTTGCTTTCTGGTGAGTCTCATCATTGTTGCAAATGAGGCCATTAAGCTCTTTGGATGACAGGTAATGTGTGTGGAATCTCCACAGTTGAAGAGTAGCTGTATCCAACCAACCCAATATCACCTGGTTTTTGTCTTCCTGTTTGGCAGCGGGTTAGGTTTATTTTCTAAAAAAACCCAAACCACAGCAGGACTTCACTGATGAAAAGAGAGCTGAAAGGCCAGTAGGTATCACCAAGAACATTTGACACTACTGTTGGAACAACTGTTCCAAAATCCCTGGGACATTCATCTTGAACCAAGATTGGAGAGACTTCCAGGGCACAGGAAATTGCCATATGAAAAATCAACTCTCCAGTCACATAAGGAATATTTTATAGGGAGTATAAAGATATTTTGCAAAAGACAAATTTAAACACACTTGGACCTTTTAATTTATTTTCTCCATTATTTGAATTGAAGTTTTTCTTATTTTCCTCTGTAATAGAAGACACAAAGAAAATAACACTTGAATTATGCTTGTTGTCAAGGAACAGAAAACTAAGTAGTTTAGGAATGATTACCCGAAAGTCTGATCAAGCTGTTCAGGCTCTATTAATGTCACTGTTGCAAAGTAATGTAATTGCTACCTTCTCCCTTGTTCTGCAACTCTTTATTTCAGCCAACTCTATTTGATGATAAGTCTACATGAGAAGCCACAGTACACTTGTGGAAGTGTAGGTGGAGTTAAATCTTGAACACCAAAGTGAGGAAATTGAGGGTGTTGCAATCTATCCCAAAGTTTAGACACCATGGGGCAAGATGGGTTTGTTCTGATCCACAGCAAAGTTCAGCACCTTAACTGGCTAATTTAAAAGCCAAGTAGTGGACAGAGAGTCCTCTGTCTATATGTAGTCCACATGTAAATCCACTAGCTTGCACTTTCTAAGTAAATTTCATTAACTATTTAAACTGTTTATACTAGCAATGATTCTGGCTTGATTGGGAGTGCTCTTCCATTAGCAGGGCTGTTTACAGAGAGTCTGCTCAGCCTGACTGCTTCTATTTGCAGTACAAACCCACCCTGCTAAAATAGAACTTCTGGTTCAGAAAGCAAACACTGAGTTAAAAAAAAATATATATTCCATGAGGGAATAATCTCAAGATACATCCTAATTTTCTATATATAAAACTGATCTTTTTAAAATTGAATGCTATGTCAACACACATACATCTCTCAGTATGCAGCACTAATATCATATTAATGTGGGTAATTTCTCCCTGCTGAGGTCTTGTGGAAGTCAAAGTAGCCATATAAGGGACAGGTTTGGCCTCCTAGGTCTTATCAAGTCAATGAGCTAGGCAAATTCTGATATGGCTAAAGGAACTTAATGCCCATTTACGAGCTCAGTAAGAATTAGAAAACTGAGTCATAGCAGGTCTCTTACAGCTGGTAGCACCATGTGCTCTTTCGCCTCAGAACTACCTGTAGGCAGATATCATAAAGGCATATATTTGCATCATAGTCCCATTTTTCCATTCATATTATTGCCACAACAAAACGTGACTTTTGGGCAGTAATTAAATAACTTCCTTGTATTTCTCTTTTTCACCTGCTTTCTTTTGCCTCTGAGCCTAAAGCATTCACAGTTAGTTACATATGCCAGCAGGAAAGGTAAATCCTATTTCTATTCATTTTATTTCTTTATAATAGTGGAGAGGTGACAACAACCTAAAATATTCCTCGGGCTGCTTTAAAGAAAGTAACGACTTCCTGAAAAACATCTAGCAGCAATTATGCAAATTTGTGCATATTTTTATACCATTCATTTAATACAGGCACAGGAAACTCTGTAAAAAGAGAAACCATAACAAGCAAAAGAAGGGAAGGTGTTTGAAGACACACCACCATGAAATAGAGAATGCTTTAATGTGAAAGTTTCCACAAATGTACCAAAACTCCAGTGGGAACGGTTTTCATACACAGTCAAGGAGAAAGAAGCACAAGATCAAGATGTCAGCAGAAACATAGTTATGAAGTCATGCCACAGAAAAATGAGGAGGGCAGCATTAAATTATATTTAAAAAATGGGTAACAAGCTTTAGATTATTGAAATGAGCAGACATAAGGTAGGCTGCCTGATATGTCTGGTGGAAGCATTACTAAACCCTAAAAGTGAGCGAGAAAACATTTAGTGAGATCATAAAAATGGGAATTATATTAGTCGAGATGGAAAATTAGTAATTCTATGATATTTATTTTTAAATTTGCAGACCATTGCAATGATAAGTGCTGACACATGATGATGACACTGTGATTCATGCCTCAAATTCCAGTGAATTATTAGGTAGACATTAAGACTTTACAGTTCCATTAGATTTAGCAAAATCCTAATCTATTAGTACAGCATCTAGACCTTTATCAGAATCAGAAGTGTATTCCTTTTTTATTTTTAAAAAGACCTGAGAACAATAACCGTACTACTGTAATGTACTTCTTCCATGCTTTCTAATCCATATATTTCTAAAACTGACTGCTGGATTTCATTCAAAACAATGTTATATTTCATCATTATAATTTTATCTGATAATGCTACGCAATACAAAACAGAAATAATTTTAATACATCCTTTAAGTCATGATAATTTACCTTTTCTACATTTCAAAAGATCACTTTTTGTTGCAGTGCATTGCAAATAGTTGCCTGCTGAGCTGAATAATGGGAACAAGTGCTATTTAACCTTTGTTTTCATTTGTACTCTAAACAAGACTTTCATCTTTCTGGTGAGTTTAAAAATGATGACTAATACTTATTAGGAAATGGGATTTCTTCCAAGTTGCAGTGCTGCTGGACATTTCTTTTGGCTTGACATGCTACACTTCAAATAATGCTCAAGGTTCTGAATTAGTCCTTGATAAATCATACAAACTTGAAAGTAAACCACCAGCACATCCTAGAACAACAACCCTGCAGAATGTCAATTTTTGGAAAAGAAAAAATAAAAAGAGACAGAGCCAAAAAAGGAAAAGGAAGAAGATAAAAGAAGCCTTTCCCACATAATTTTGTCCAGCCTTGTAAAACGACCAAGAACTGAAATCCACATCTTTGCTTTAATTCACCTAAAAAATAACATTATTAGTCATCTTGCACTTATCTTATGAAGACAGCCCAAGTTGGGGTTTGTTCAGCCTGGGGAAAAGATGGCTCTGGGAGGACATTAAAGTACATTCCAATAACTAAAGGGGTACAAGAGAAGTGGAAAGGGACTTTTTAAAAAGACATTGGGTGATAGGACAGGTAGAACAAGGGGGAATGGATGGGCAATGTAAGCAGCAATGCAACAGTTGTCATCCCTGTGGATGCCACTCTCCAAATAAATAATAGCCTTCCTGTGCAACACTTTTAGTCCATCATCTCACTTAAATGACACTGGCTACATTTTTAGGATGCGCAGAAATGTGTAATTGCTTCAGAAAAGAAAATGTGTGCCTTTGTAACACAGGCCTATCAACACAACATATGATTTACTTTGTTGTTTGATGGGGAGAAGAGGCTATTTGTAAAATGTTTAAAAACAGCAGTTTGAAGAATTCAAGTGGTCTAAAGACGTTTAATTGAGTGTACATATAGCCAAATTAAAACAGCATGGCAGATTTTGTTAAGACAGTCATTAGGAGGAGTTTAAAATACAACAAAATAAAAAAGAGGAGGAACATTTGGGTTGAGAGGATGAAACAACTGCTCAAGTCTGCTGTGTGTGGGTATGGAGAAACAGAACAGCATCTTGGTAGGGCTGCCTCATTCAAATTTCACTTTTCTGGTACGGTAACTTATTCTGACAGTAATTTTAAATGGTTTTATATCTTTAATTTCCACCAACTTAGAAAGGATTGCTAAAAAAATGACAATCTAAAAAATATAAAAAACAGAACAAAGTCTGTGATATGAAGCTACTATTGTAGCTTCATTGTATATGAAAAATACATAGAATCATCAATCACAAAAATTGATGCCCACAAATGTAGGAAAACTATTTATAACTAAAATATTTTAAAATAAAAAATTGAAATAATTAATTAGAAATTGCTAGATGTACCACAAATAGGAAAAATAACAATTTTATTTTACACAAATGTTATTCTGTCTGATAAATAATTCTGTTACTATGCAAGCACTTTATGTACCCACAGTTTCTGCAGATGTGCAAACAATAGCCCAAGATGAAAGGCAAAATCACACAGAATTTCCAGCAGTTCTGGATATCAACGGAAATGTTCTAAATATTTTGGCCACAGATCCCATATTACAGCAGTCTCACTAGATGGAAAAGTCTTGCCTACACGTACATGCTTACATAAAAATATTCTCACACACAGTTATCAGATTTATCACACAGAGTTATGAGGGGGGCACTGACTTAACTGTAAACTGAAGTACTCAAGACTAGTTTTGGACCATGTTTGTTGGCAGGTCTTTCTCTGCTAGCTGTTTGAAACTGTTTTTCTCATATTTGTTTTTCTTTTACAAGTACATCACTAGGAAGTGCTTTAAAAAGTGCTTTTAAAGTATCAGAGAGTAAAATTACTCTCTTGACAGTATTGGCTCCCAGAACAGCATGATTTGTTGTTATATTTTACCATCAATTTGGTAGGGAACAAGATTGCTGCCTTTCTTCCTTTCAGAAATATGCACTAGGTGAATTAAGCTTTTTAAAAGCAGAAATAATAATAAAAATAATTATAATTATAATAATAAAGCAACAAAAATTTAAAGAGAAAATATAGCTGTTGGTAGACTTAACAGCAACCAAAGGAGAAAAAAATGCAGGGGTGCCCCATAGATAAGAAGAGTTGGAACAGAGCAACGCAGATCCAACCAGTATGGTTACCACTATGTTCTCCTTTATTTCATCTAAAATGGCTGCTTATATACATTTCTAGATAGTTTAAAAATTCAGTAGCTTTTCCACTGGCACACAGCATACAAAGGAATGTAAACACACATTGTTTAACTTCTTCTTAAGATGACTACCACCTGTCTATTACTAACTCTACCTATTAACCTTTAAAACCCCATTACCTTTCCCTAACACTTTAATAACTAATTTTAACTGTGCTACAAGTTCTGTAGCTTAATTTTAACTGTGTCACAGGCCTCAAGGCCTCAGACCAGGCCTCAGCTAGGCCTCAGCTGGGGTAGTTCAAAGAATCACTCTAAATAGAGATCATGCCCTCTTTCTCTGAGGAATTCCGTAACAAAAAAAGGCTGTCAGCATTTCTTGGTGTCATTTATTTCTAAGAACCCACTGGGCTAGAGGAAAGGCTGTATCCACATTCATATCCTGTGAGTACTACCCTGCTGCTTCTTTACAGCTTTGCCAAGTTACCCTTCTCTGACCACAGAGGACACCCTGGAGTTCAGGCCCAGATAAATCAGTATTATTTATATTAACTAGACATTTTCATCTATGCTCAGGTTTTCCAATGTGTTATGCACACGGAGACAAGGTGGAACTTCAACCCAGAGAGAGATTTTCCTTTGATTTTGGGGTGCCAGAGGAAGTAGAAGTGCTTTGTTTACACCTTTTGCACTGAGCTAGTGAATCAAACTGCACTCCAATGTTACTTGCCATTGCATGTGACTTGAAGCATTACTTGCTTACAGTGCTCTCTGCTGTGGCAGAAAAGCCAGTTTTTCATGACTCCTTGAGCTGCTAGGTATTGGAAATCCCAGGGAAGCTGATGAATAGTTTCTTACTGGAAGAACAGGAAAAGATAAAATGCTTCCCAACAATGAAGGTCTTCCATTCCATGAAACATGCTACAAACTTTGTTAACAAATAAACCCCAGGAAAGTAAGGTTTCTTAGTCTCAGTTTCTTTCTCTCCATTTCTCTTTTTCTCACACACATTTTATTTATCATCACATACACACATGCCTAAATCTGATTTTAAGACAGTTTTTTCTAGTGATATTGTAAGCAACATCACTCAACCACAAGACAGATTATTTTCTCCTCTGATGTGCAACTCCAGCTGCAATATTTGCCCCTGCTGGTTCACAAAAAAATTGTTCTGACTTCTTTTTGTATGCAAAACTACTTAGCTTGGTACAGTACTTTTTAACAGGAAAGACATTTTGAGTGTTTACTAAATGTTCACACACTAAATTCAGTGTAAACTTGACATTTATGCATGAGTTCACAGAATATATTTATTCCTAGAAGCAACCAAAGACCTACTTGAACTGTTCCACTGTTGCATTTTAGGTCTGCAAATTTGAAAAAAAAAAAGAAAAAAAGCCCCTAAAAACATAGAAAAAGGAAAAAAGTGCAAACTCAAAATCTGTGATCATTATGCAATTAAAAAGACACAAAACCCCACCAAAAACTTACTATGCATCTTATTGTACACTTGACAACCAAATTAATCTATTCAGATTCCATTTCAGAAAGTTTTTCATTAACCATAAAATAAGCATTTCCAGAGTGCTATTTTACGCACTATCATCTCGCTTCCAGTATTATAATTCATAAAACAAAAGACAAAGCTGCAGACAATATGAATGCCTTTTTTCTTTGCATTACTGCTGACATCAAGTGTATTAATAGAAAGTAAATGACAAAAAAAAGAAATAATAATAATTTTTGTAGTGGAAATTATTCAAAGTATTCAGATCATTGTTGTTTAGAGCTCTAAAAATAACTTACAGTGAAGCAAAAGGACAGTTCGGTTGACTGATAAATATTTTGGGGCAAAATCTACTTTTCAAAGCATATTACAAATATGAGGAATAACTAGGCAGTAGAGATCCTGTGACTGAGCAAGGAAATTATAAGTCTAGGAAGCTTGAAAACAACATTATTTCTATTTCCCTTACAATAGAACTTTACGAGTTAAAAGTTTTGAGAAGAAAGGTAGTACCTCTTGGTAGTCAAGCTATAAATGACAAGAAGGCACGGAGCTAAGGAAGGAGTAGCTGGCATGAAGGAGAGTGCAGGGGTGGGACTGGACATGGAAAGGATGGATGGATAGATGGATTGATAAGTGGATGGATGGATGGATGGNATGCATGCATGGATGGATGAGTGGGTGGATGAGTGGGTGGATGGTGAATGGATAACTGGGGCTTCTCTCCTTCAGTCTCCTTTCTATGACCCCTCTCTCCTGAGAAAATGTTTTAGTGGTTATCTACCTTACCTGGAGGAAGTTCTCTCATCCAGGGAATCTTAGTTCTTTCCATACAATGAAAAGTAGGAAAAAAACCCAAAAAACAAACAGCTTCACAGATTTCTTGCACAGGACACTTAATCAAAGAATGGATCAATGCTCAGCGCTGAGTACTCACCTGTGCCTGCAGAGGAGAACCCTACCCTTGAGTCTGCAATTATTTTGGTAGGAGAACATGATGGAACTAAACTTTAAAGTGCAAACTGTTGTTCCAGACTCTTTGAAAAAGAGGTTTGGAACAGAAAGAGTTTATGTTCTAAATATAAGATCTGAAATTGCATAACCTGAAACTTCCTGTTAATTAAAATGGGTTCTGCTGTAATTTCTCTAATGACATGGGTCATAACAAACAGCTTGTTATGTCATTTCCAACACATATCTTTTTACTGAGTTAAGAACTTAATGCAGTTATATAACAGGTTCACTGATTTGTACAAAAGCCTTGATATACAGCAGTAGTGACATGAGGTAAGAGTTATAAACCTCTCCAGAGTGTGGTGACTTACATAGGCGGAAGAAGCCTTAAGCTGCTTATTTGATACCAGTTACAAAGACCATAACAAAAGGCTTCGTCTGTAAGATTATCTATATCATGCAGATAAACAGCACAGCTGCCTGTTCTGCACACTAGCTAATCTTAAGGGCAGTGTTTAAGGAAAAGGGAATCTTTAGATAGGATGTCTATTTTTAAATAGGTGTCAACCCACCCCCTCAAAGTGTCAATTAGTCATGTCTGGGAAACTACTTGTCCTCCTCAGCAAATAGTCAAGATTGTTCACTCTAAAATGGAGTAGTCAGCAAAAGGGACATTAACCCATCACCTTTTATGTCAAGCTAAGAAGGTTCTAGTTTTCTAGGTTCTAGGTTTCCTTACTCAATTCATCCAGTTCAAATACTGACTATTATTCTATCAAGTCTATTTATTCAAGTCTATTCTATCAAGTCTATTTACCACTTCAAGAAATTCAGATGCCCACAAATGTCAGATTTAGCTCAAATTACCTTAGGGCTATAGAAGTTTGACACGTTTCTTTTTGGTATCTTAAAATCATCCAAATATGAATCACCACTGTAGATATAAAATGACATCATTATAAATGTATAGATTCAACCCAGATTAAAAAAAAAATCTAAAATAAAACTGATAGTTCCTGATAGTGAATATTGCCATGTTTTCCTTCATCCCTAGTAGTTACTTCTGTCTATACAGCTACTAAGTTTGTAATTTTAGTGGTTGCAAGTTTATTTTTATGGCTTAAAGTGTCTTTCTTCAAGTGGATGTTCACTTTAAAGAGTGATGTCTTGTCATGACAGAGAAGTGTTTCTTCTCTTCCAACATTTTTGCCATGGAAACCCTTCCTACCACTACCTTTCCTTTCTCCATAGCTATATCTAAACATTGATATTAAAGATATTTTTCAGAATTTTCACCCTTTTGTCTTTAAATTTCAAGGCTCAGATATTTCAATTACTAAGAAATCCTAGCATGAAGTACAACAGTGCTTGCAGTGTGGCTGGTCTGTGATGTAGCCGGTGCTTAGCTCAGTGTTCAGACTTCCCACCTAAATATCTGTTTTCCAGCTACAGGAAAACACAATATTTGTGAATGGAGCTCCTTTCCATGTGCTGCATGGACCATGCCTATTGCTGCTGGGCACTTCACAGTGTGAAGTCATGGATGAGATTGCTCAGCTTCCTGTGCTCTCCTAATCTGCACAACTGATGTGTCACTCTAGGGCAGCTCTAACCTTTATAGCTCTGATTGACCTCAGTTTTCAGTTTCCATGGCAGAGAGGTTCCAAGGGAGAGTATAAGAACTGAGGAATTTATTCTGTATAAAATGTGAGTCCTTAAATAACAATTTTTAGACCTGTCCTGCAGCAGTGGAAAATAGCGTTGCATAGGAGAAATTAAACCTTTGTTCTCTCCTACTTCATCACCTCTCCACTCACATAGAGGATATAATTTTCTGGCCTGTTACCTAAAATGTTCAGTATTTTTAGAAATAATATATAAATCAAGTACACTCCACTATTAGGCCAAAAGAGAGACATGTAATATCTCATGCAAATGAGAAACTGGACTTGCATCTGAAGCCTCACTCCTCAAAGAGAAAAGAAAATCACAAGCCCCTCAGCTAATGTGAAGAAAGCTTATGACAACTTGCAATTGTTCTTGATCCAGAATTATTCCTACCATACCTATGCATTTAATGCCTATTCACAATATAGCGTTGCACAGACACAATACTGATGTTTTTTCCTGCACTCTTTTCTTCTCCTATGGTCAGTTAATAACTCCAAGTATTCAGGCTTGAGCTGTTTCAGATTAGCCATGCTACAGCTACAATGAATTTTAGGACTGGATATTCATGAAAAATACTTTAACAATAAATTTTCTTAAACAATCATCTAAGCATAAATTGAAGATATGTCTACATCCTCTAGGAGCCATGAGCCTCAAACTATGTGCTATATTTGTACTAAGGAAAATCTTTGTCAGGTACAATAAAAAAAAACTTGGACTATCAAGCTTTTTACAAATATATAATTAATTTGAGTCTTAAAAGGGATGAGGAGACCTGTTTAGCAAAATGAAAAGGCTATAAATTATTTGAAACTGGGGAAGGAAAGCCAAGATGAACCAACAGAGATTTGTAAAGAACAAATCATGTTAAAATTGTCTCATTTCTTTCAGCAACACAGTATCTATCTATGTGGTTAGGGAGAAGCAATAAGCATCATGTATCTTTCCTTTAAAACATGACATTATTTCACATTACAATCTTTTAAGCTAGGGAAACATGGTCTAGATTGAATTGCTATAAACTGGCTGCAAGAGTGGGTTGGATAGTACTTCCCAGAAGACTTGCCAAATGTTCTCTGTCAAAATGGAAGCAAATATTAAATGCCCTCCCACAGGGCCTCAGCTTTCATACAGCTCTGTTCAATCCTTAATTAATGACAGAAAAGAGAGCAGGCTTCTGTGTAGAATTAGAGAAAACATGAAGACAGGAAGGACCATGCTGAAAATTGGGACCAGTCATCAAAGAGATCTCAGAAAAACAGAGAAATGTTCCAGAAGCAGTTCTAGGAGGGAGAGGTACAAGTTGCTATACTTAGGAACAACCCGCTGCAGATGTACCAAGCAGGGCACAAGGGAGTAGACAGCACTCCTCCAGCAAAGGGCCTGAAGGTAATGTGGTATTACATGCTCAAGAAAAATTGACAGTGTCATGTTTTCATGAGACAGGCACGTGTCACCATGGTCTGCATAAATAGAAGTTCATCTTGAGAAATAGATGAAGCAATCCTCCTGCTCCTCCTGCCAGGTGCTTGCAAGACCTCAGCAGGGTATTGAGCCTGCCTCTGGCACTCCATCAGTTTTGGTAAAAGGACAGACGAGCAGAGCAAACCCCAGGAGAAACAAAGCATGTGAGGGGTGTGCAGAGGGAGACCTGCAGAGCACTTCTGAAACAAACAGGGCTTCTTCCTCTGGAGAAAGGTGGAAATACTGCTATCTTCCACCAGGGGAACCAGGGGAAATAGTGCTCTCTTCCACCTCAGGTGGGTGAAATGCTTTACTGAAAGGAAAGGGAACAATTTCTTCTCCATCCCTGTGCCAGATATGGAGAAAATTAAAGGGTTGCCTCACTTGCCCATCTGCAGTCACTTTTTAAATAGTTAGGATAGTGAGCAATCATCTTGGTCAAACTTCTGTCAAAAAAATGACACTAATATAGTAGATCCCACTTTGATGAAGGAAGACTGATTTATGAAGGCCCCTCTCAGCTAGATGTTTTTATAACAATATAGAGAGGCATACTGCCTAGGGTTTGTCTGTAACATATATAATTCATTATTGAATAATTAATTTTGCCAATGCTTTGCAGTCAAATAGGATTGACTCGTACTATAACCTTTGCTTATAACGGAGACAAAAAAGGATATGAAAGAACTCTGTATTATGAGTAGGTATTTATGCAAAATTACATCCATTATTCTTTTCATTTATTTGCTAATTGTTAAAATAGTCTGGTAAAAAGACACTAAGAGCAGGCACAAGTATTAAGCTGGGTATTTAACCTCGAAGTAATACTGTGTAAACAGGTGCATTGTAAATATTTAAAATTCTATGACTAAGCCTCATATTAATCTTTATTAACAGACTTTGAGTGTGTAGAACAAGAATATTACCCATACTCCTTCCCTAAGCAATGTCCTGTGAGAAAGGATGTTGATAAGCCCAACCTCAGAAAAAAAAACAAGCATGTAATCTTTTTCTGCCTGTTCCTGCAGTGTGGGTCACTGGGTTACATGCTCAAAGCTGAACTAGAATTAGTTGTTTTATTTATGAATACTGTGTATATATAATTTCTTGCTATGGTACAGTGAAAGATGCAAATTAAAGAATCCTGTCTTCCAGATTTACAATAAGTGTCTCAGGTGGCTGCAGGGGAGATCCCATAATAATCACCACAGAGGTCTGCAGATGTGATTTTTCCATCCCTTTTTTAAAATACGCAAATGGAAACACAAATATTTTAAAGTTCTTAACCTTTATTCTGTCTGAACATGATAGATTTAACAGTTCCTAAAATTCTAAAATTTTATAAGATTCATCTTCCAGAAGGAATTGTGAATTATATAGTTTAATGCAAAAATTTAGAACTTTTTTTTTTTTCACAGTGGCAAATATAGTGGTTAACTGGTTAGTTCTCTTAGGTAAATACGCCTCTAATATTCATACAAGCTTATTTTGGATATTGAGAAACAGCATAGGGCCTCATGCTTATATTATTGCTGAGGCACCAAAATAACTTTTCATCTCAAGCCTTGGAAAAAAAAAACTCCAAGTGCCCACCAAGCCTCCCTATGACTCCCCTTCCCAGAAGGACATGGGAGAGAAGATAGGATGGAAATGAGCTAGTAGGTTGAGAAAATGTAGTTTACTAAAGAAAAAAAAAATTAAAAAAAAAAAGCAAGAGTTTGTGCATCAATTAACAAAGGGGAAAAAAAGAATCTCCAGTTTGATGCCAATACAGACCCACCATCAGTGAAGGAAGAGTCTAACCACTGTTATAAGAGCCCTACATGTCAATGGGCCCTGGAAATATCCACGTGGGGGTGTCAAGAGAGCTGCCTGATGTCTTTGAGAGACTGACCTCCATTATGGCTGAGGAGTCAGGGAGGTCAGGGGATGCCCCAGAGGATTGGAAGAAGGCTGATGTCGCTGCCATCAACAAGAAGGGCTTAAAGGAGGATCAATGAAATTACTATCCCTTCAGTCCTTTCCCAGAGAAAGTGATCCCTTCCCAGATAAAGGGAATCCACCATGGACTAGGACAAGTCAGATGAAGTGCATGATTGGGAAGGCCCAGCTTGGATTGACCCAGGGGAAAATCGTCCTTGACAAACCTTCTATGATGATGTAACCTGCTCAGCTGATGTGGGACAAGTGACGGACATTGTCTGACACCTGAATTCCTCCAAGACTTTGGATACAGGTTTCCACAGCCGCCTCCTAGAGAAGCTCAGGGGTTATGGTCTAAACAAGTGGTCCATACACTGGATGGGGAACTCCTGGCAGGCAGCACCCAGTGCATGGTAGTAAATGGCTCCTTTCCAAACTTCCAACCTGTCACAAGTGATCCATACTGGGTGTGATGCCTTGGGAAGGCTGACCTGAAACACAGACTAGAGAAACGAAGTAGATGTTTATTTAAAGGCTTTAGGGTACACCTTAGGCAGGACAAGACCCTGACCCTGGCTACACCCAAGGTGGACCCAAAATGGCCACAAAATGGACGACCAGTCACGAAGTCTTACACTTTTGTAAGTTTTGGTTCATTTGCATATTGGGGACCAATTGTCCAACTGCAGCCTCATGTGGTGAGGTCTCATCCTTCTTGTTTCTCTCTCCAGTCTACTGTTGATACTTTTGGCCCTGAAAGTTGTATTTGTTGCCCTTGGTCTCCATCAGGAAAAGGATTTGTTTTGTCTACCCACTCTGTGAAGAGAGGTGACTAACACTTAACATGAAGCTCAGAACCACACCCCTAGGCAGCACAGAATCTGAAAAACATGAAAGCTAAAACTTAAGGCATCAGGTGCAATGCTGTTCGATATCTCCATAAGCAATCTGGAAGATGGGATAAGCTGTAGCCTGACAAAGTTTGCTGATGGCACCAAACTGAATGGGCAAGTGGGCACTTTGGAAGGAAGAGGTAGACTGCAGGAAGACCTAACTAGACTGGGTTCACAGGGATCTTATGAAGTTCAACAAGGACAAGTGTAGTCTTACAACTGGGAAACCATAACACAGGAGAGTCACACAGGCTGGGACATTCCAAGCTGGGGAGTAGCTCTTTGGAGAAGGTCTTGGTTACTCCTGGTGGGCAAACCCATTATGAGTGAATGGTGTGATGCTGTGGCAAAAAATGACCCAAGAGGATGTTGGATTTTATGAATAGAACATCACTACTGGAGATAAAGCAGTAATTGGCCCACTGTACTCAGTGCTTTATGGGCCATACCTGGAATACTGGTTAGCTTTGGTCCAGGCTGTACAAAAAAGGCATGGACAGGGTGGCGAGGATCCAGAGAAGGGTGTCAGAAATGAGTATTTAAGGTCCCTTAAAGAATCACTGCAGAGTTATCAACAAAAACATGTTAAATTTAAGAGCAACAGGACCAGGAAATCTGCTGTGTGAGGAAAGGCTGTGAGAGCTGGGTTTTTTCAGCCTTGAGAAATGAAGGTTTGGGGAAGACCTTATCACTGAGTTTCAGTATTTAAATGCTCTCTATAAAAAAGGTGGAGAATCCTGTTTTCAAAGAAAAAACAGCCACTAGAATAATCTCAGGGAAGTGGTGGACACTTTTAAGATTCATCAGGACTGGGTGCTGGGCCATCTCATTTTGCCCATTCCCTTCTACCCTGTTAATCTATAATTCTATTATTTTCCCACTCACTCTGGTAAGTGCTAAAAAAAGAAAAACCTAAAAAAAACCCAACTAGTTTAAGGAATCTCTTCCACAGAGACACTGTAATGGCACTGTATGAGCTGATAATGCACAATTCCTGTTTGTAATGCATATAAGCTCTGTCTAGTGATTGACTTTTATTTAACCTGATAGATTTCCCATTAATGACAGACTTTCGAAGGTTGCTTCAAGAAATGAGAATGCATAGATTTTTCAACACAATCTAACAGCTTGCAACTGAGCAGGTGATGATGAACCCTCTGTTGTGGTCTGCTTCTGATCTTGGATTAAAGAATTCCCCGGTCATTTAGCCCATACTTCCTCCTACGTAGCATTCAAAGCTATCTTACAGCACATGCCTTTTGTGCATCATGAATTATGCACAGTCCTCTTAACTCTCCATTGCTGCTTGGATCTCTATGAATTGCCTTTTTCTCTCAAGTGCCTGAAGGAGGACCCCTCTGCTCTCCTGCTCATCTCTCCCAGTGACTAGTGCCTTTGCCAGGGCAATCCCAGGAGTAATCCACTCAATAATATGTCAAGGGGGTCTCAAGTACCCAAAGAAGACCAAGTTGAGAGATGTCTATCAAATAAGAAAGAATACATTTTACTGAGCAGCACTTCAGTGCTGCAAAACTACTACCATGCTTTATTAGGAATATTTACCAATAGACAACTATTTGGATCTGCACTGATGAGCGTGTGTCATGGCCAGCAAGCAGAAAACTGTGGGGGTAAATTATATTAACTGTTTTACCCATTAGGCCAATCCATCACCATGTACAAAAGAAAGGTGATAATATTTGTGGATGAAGTGAAAAATCCAGTTTGTTGCATGCAACAACAGACCATGGTTTTGAGATCCTTTGTTTTCAATTCGCGGGCAAAATGATGGCTCAAAATTTGTTCAAGGATGCTTAATTGAAACAAACTGATCCCTGAGTTGTAAGGGTTTCCAATAGGAAAATACCTACAATCTACTTAAAAATCAGCATATTTAGAATCCAACCTATTTTGTTGGGCTTTTTTTAAAATGGTATGGCTAGAAATATATTTTTTTTGAGACTTTAGTGCTTTCTAATTATGAAAGTGGGTCTTTCCCAAATTAAAAGAGGCTTATTTCCTGTATGAATCCCAGTGATTGTCTGCCAAAAGAAGACAAACTGTCAATTATTTTTTTGTTCTTTTCCACATTAGCACCTAAAATATGTTTTGATGAAGTATGTATGAAGCACAGACACTGTGCTTTCAGTCATGCAAAGCATTTGCACCATCTCATCGTGCAACTTGGTTGACATCACACAAAATTGTCAATAATAACCTAAACAACTGTTTCATTCAAATCAGAGTGAAGCCATCATAAGCCTTTCTGCTATCTTCAATGAACCTTGGATCTGGCAGGGATGAGCGAGCTGAATGATACTAATTGATGAAAACAGGAAGAATGAAGGGAAGAACAAGTGCTGACATGTACACTGTACATCACGTAAACTGAGAATCAGATTACTGAGGCAGCAAGAGAAATTGAGAAAGAAAAAATATTACAAATATTATAAATCTGGATATTAAAACAGCATTTACGCTGTACCAAGCCACAGTCTAAATGAGAGAAAGTCATAGCAAGTTATTCATTATGCTTTGCATCCCATAAAAATCCCCAACTTTATTATCAGGGACGATTTCTCTATGATTGCCTCACAACATATCATTCTCCCCATAATAAAAAAAATAATTTGTGATCTTCTGAAACAAAATTGTCAGATTTCATTCTCACAGAGAGTTGGACATCACAACTTTAAAGACTGTTCAAGTACCATCCATGTAGGTCAGCTGTTTTAACATGCACAAACTGTAGGTTTAAACTGTTAAAGGAAAAGACTCAAGATTGAAAAAGTAAATAATTATCAAAAGAAGTAATCATTATTAAATAATCCATGAGAAAAACTAGGTAAGGGAAAAACAACCATGATATTCACGTGGAGTTTTGGTACCTGCCTTAAAATTCTGCAGAAAAAGAGACCAGGCTAACACAAATAAAACAAAATCCCAGCATTCTTAAATTAGAAAACATGTGCTAAATAGGAAAGGGGAAAGCAGACCACAACAAACAATAATAGAAACAACGGATTTAGCAAAATAACAAGGGAAATAAACGGAAGGAAAGATTATCTCAGCAAAGAAAACACTTCAAAACAGATTTTATGGCATATATTATGGTTAGAAAATATTTTCATATTTTACTGGTAGGTTGAGCCTCCTTTAGGACAGCAAATGAAATAATCAGTCTGACATTGATTTCTCGAGTCAGATTGAGACAAAAAAAACAAGGAGCTGCATGTACAGAGGACAGCAGATAGGAATGCAAAAAATGTTTTCCCACCATAGGAATAATCAGTACTGACATAATCTGAGTCTACTACATTTGATTTCACAAGATTCTGTAACATTGAAAAAGTAAAGAGATTTGAGACTAACGCTTAGAAGTCACATCTTGTTTTTAAAAGCCACTGGTAAATCTATTTATTCCATCTTTTCAAACAAGAAGTAAAAAACTAACTTGAACTCTAAAGAACTTGCTTGTGGAATATTAATTTTATTACAGAGGGATGTACAATCTCCTAAAGATTCATGTTGCAGAAGCCAGACATGACAAATTCAGACAGGGGGGCAATTGTTAATCTTCACGATACAGCAATTTTTTAAAATGAAGATTTACGACTGAGGCTAATTAATAATAGGATCTGCACCCTTTGCAGCTTTTGCGGGCTGGAGAAAAAAAATCTTATATTTTCAGCCAAGAATTCATTGTTTGTCTTAACTTTTACATGTCTATTCAAAGACTTGCTATCCTATTTACAATAATATTAATACTGTTCAAACCATAATATTACACAAAAAGCCTCATTAATAGCACATTTAAAATTTTTATTCATGCACCTTACATACCTAGCCTTTCACTTGTGTTGGGCTACTCCTTCCCCTGCTTGTCCAGGTCCTGAAGTCAGAAATGAGAACTCTTGCAAGAGGAAAAGGTGGGCAAACTGGGATCAGAGGTCAGCTTTCTACACCATGAGGGGTATGATGCTGACAGTGGGTTTTCTCCTTCTCCCTGCTCTAAAGTCTGCATCACTTTGATTCTGATTGCTTTTAATCCACGCTGTACCTTGATCTCCATTAAGTCTGCTCCTCCACATGGTAGCCTCATACACTGTGGCACATGCTCTGTGTGCTGCATATTCTAGACATTGGCTCTCCCTTTTGTTTTGCCCTGTAACTGGTTTTGTGTGATTTTCGTGGCTACGTTTCTTGGCAACACTGGCAATTTTTTTATTTCATGTTTAGTACATCAGCTGTCATCCCCAGGCTTTGCTTTTCATGGAAGGCCTTTGCTACCATCCTTTGACTTTTTTTCCTCAACTTCATATTATTTTTTTGGGGGGTTCAGGAGCATTTCACTCTACAAGTAACAACTAGTTACTGTACTTACAGACATGCAACAAAATTATTATAGCACTGCATCGCACAAGTGCACAGAGGTAACCTAAAGAAAAACAAGTTAGGGATAAAAAAAATAATAAATTTTCTGCTCATCATTAAAAAAAAAAACAAAAACTAAACCACATCATTAGGCAAGCCAAAGAAGGGCAGCCAAAGCAAGCCTGGCCGGGCCCAGTTCAGGTGATTTGCAGGGCTAATGCAACATCTGTGTCTTTTGGCTAGCAGTGGAAATACCAAATTTACTCCACCAACTGACCTGCAATATAGTGAATTCTTCAAAATTTCATTTAAATCTCAGATTATATATAAGCTGGTTTAAATTGGAACTGATTTGGGAACTTAATGGCCACTGCCATGTATGTAGTAAGTTTAGGCGACTGCTATGGTCGGTCTCTGGATTTACAGTCTCCAAATGAAAGTTTACAGTGTCCTGTGTCTTGAGGAGCTAGTTAACCCTCCCCAGGATTTTTATTTGTAAAACACAGCTGGTAGAATAAAATATGGTTAATTATTTCTCTCTCGATATTTTGCCTTTGGATTTTACACACTACTTGGAATACCATAAATTAACAGCAGTGTAATTCTCTCGAACTTTGCATTGAAAGCTCCAGTTTTGTCCCAGAAATAAAATGGATCAAAATTTTTAGAAGTTGTAACATAGCTTTGTAAGCAGAAGAGTAACTTGTTGGGATTTTTTCCAGTGGTCAGAGATCTTAAAGACCCGGAACAAAGGGTGATGTGATATATAGATCATCTGTTCACACCTAAAGTTCAAACCAAGACCATCCAGATGGAAAAAACAGGTTTTGGGTCACTAGCTTTCTGCAGAAGGACAAATTTCTTGCATGTATGGGTTCTTTTTACTACATTTTATTTCTCTACTTATTCCACACCTGTTCCCCTACCTACTGGCGGCTGCATTGCAGCCTGCCCTTTAGCTGACAGGCGATAGCTTCTGGGGTTTTATAAAGAAGTTCTGGACCAGGTGGCATTGCAGAAGTAATTCCGCACCAGGGACAGATTCCTCTTTCTTGTGCTCTCATTTGTATTTGCTGCTGGATGACCTGCCAACCTCTGCTAAACATAGGCATGGCTCTGAGCTATGCTTGGCTTTTTCACCAGCCGGGAAAGTTTGGGTTTCCTCACTAACAGGAGACTCAAGGATGTGTTTAAAGTTAGCTTTATGCATCAGATAAACTGAGCTGTTCTCTTTTAGCACTGAACTTGGGGAAGAGGTGGTGCAACATGTAGATGGTCTGGAATATTAGGTCAATGCAAATAAGTGCATTACAAAGCTATCCTATTTACAAGAGCTGAATTAATCAGTAATCACATTACTATGGAATTTTTTGCAGTACTGTTAAAAAAAGCTACAACATTGGTAGTACAACATTGGTAGTGTGACTCTACTTCTGATGTACACTAATTACCAATACACAAATTACTGTCTGGATACCACAACTTGTCACTTAAGCAACAACAAAAGTAAACTAATAGAATGTTGCTTTCTTAATATATACTTGGTGCTATTCACACTGTTCCAAAAGTATCTCTACCAACATATCTTAATAATAGCCCATCAATTATTAGAAACGCTGCTGCCTCCCAGGGGACAGGAGTTTCTTGGATATCTTTATCTGAAACAGTTTTCTGCTTGGCAGCAGCTTTCCCACCAGGAGTCCTTTTTAGTATTTCTCTTGTCAGGGATCTTCCCTTCCCTTTGATGAGATCTCCCAGGCATGTCAAATGCTGTTACTTCAGGGCCCTTCTAGCTACTGAGTTATCAAGTGCAGTGTCTTCACCCTATGACTGCCAAAGTTATACCAGCTCCTCAGTGTGTCAAACAAGTTTATTATTTTACCTTCCAGTGATTTTTACTTCCACAGACTTCTTGCTAAAAATCCTTCTTCGGCCTACTAGCTATTCCTGTTGTTATACATACTGGAGTTAATAAAATCCATTAGTTTTTCACAATGCTTTCCTCATTAATGAAATATTATAGCATTGATGTTTCTGGTCTAATGTGTGGTTGAGCAATCTCCAGGATTCTAATTAGTCTGCTATAAAATTGAATACACATAACATGAAAAGAGTTAAATTAGTATTATCTAGAAATTTTGAAATTAAATACAAAAAAGAATTGCATTCACAATGTTTTTTAGCACATTTAACCATTGATGTGGTATGGCCTTCATGTTATTTTTCTTTAAAATACTGAAAAAAAAAAAGTATTACAAATCTTTGACTTCTGTTGTGTTAATGATTTAAGGTGAAATCTTTCTTAGCTTTGTTTGAATCAAATGCGCTGAATACTTGTAAATGCAACAGTAAATATTGTGGCAGGCTGACAGCTAAACAAGCCTTAGCTCTTCCTGTGCTTTGCCCAGAGCGCAAAACATTCAAATCATTGTTGTCGAGTGAGTGAAGAATTCTTATTTGATAGTGTTTTATCCCTGTGCAAAGACACACATACACTGCATGCACTATAAAAGCAAACCAGAAATGCTGTGAAAACAGCACAAATTGCTGACGTGCCGGAAACTGGGGATTCCTCTTCTTCAGACCCACCTAGCCGTGAAATCACACACATATTTGAAAGACTTTCCAAGTCCAGAATAGGTTTTTAGAAGAAATTATGGGAGAGAAGGATGGAAATCTGCAGATACTGTATTTGTAGTATTTCTCAGTAATCTCACTTCTCTGCACAAAGAATCTTGACTTTTTTGAAAACACAGAGAGTACTGGAATTCCATAGGAGTATTGGGCAACCATTAGGAGCCAACTGCAAGAGAAGCCTTGGTCATTGGTGAAGGAAAGGTGACCTTGCCATTCAAAGCCCTGTGGATTACAAATAGGAAAGAATAGCTTTATGTAGAAGTTTTACTGAATCCACCATGGAATAATACAGAATCATAGAATAGTTTAGATTAGAAAATACCTCTGAGTATGTAGACTCAAACTGTTAAGCCAACACTGCCAAGTCCACAGGTAAACCACGTCCTCAAGGTCCACACCTATTCACCTTTTAAACACCTCCAGGGATGGTGACTCTACAACTTCTCTGGGGAGACAGTTCCAGTGTCTGACAACTCCTTCAGTGAAGATTTTTTTTTCCCTAATACCCAGCCTATATCTCCCCTGGCATACCCTGATGACATTTACAACAAATTATTGAGAATGCACCTTTACGTACCACTCAAAATATCTGTTGAGACCATGTCATGCACTCTCTGTTTCACAGAAAATAAACATACAGTCAAAGACTCGTCTGAATAAGTTCCTGAAGGTATGCATCCCTAGGAGTCCTTGGGGTTCGTATTCACATTTTGAAGACCCCTGCTCAAAATAAGCCACATTGTGCTCAGATATCATGTGAATCTCCATTTACACTGCTTGCCTTCCAATTTTACTTTTCACCATAATGTAAATTATTGCATTAGAAATTACTGGTAGCATTTCTTCCTAATAGGTCACATGGCACCCAAGGATTTACTGCTTTCACACACTGTTTTCCTTAAGAATACCCTTTGAAATCTCTGTAAATGCTACCTTTGCATGATAGGAGCAGAAGATATCATGCCTTTCTGAATAGATTCCTTTAACTGCTGTTGCAGTCTCTATTTGAAACCCATTTTTCCCTCATCCACTTCAAAATATTTTGTGCTTTTCCATTCATCTCTCAAAACTATTAATTTTTTCCATTTAGTCTCACACCAACAAGCTTCAATAAAATATTAAGCTAAACACTCCCAATGCTTTAGTTGGTGAGGATAATCCTAACTCTGATCTCATGAAGTACTCCTGCATGTGCCCTGACAGTATCAATCACACAAACAAAAAGAAGTTTCACTCTCCTGAGGTCACAAAGCTTGTTGCCAAAGCTTTCAGTACTGATGTTATGAACTTCTTACCTCTAGCTGGTGCCAAAGATGAGACCAGACTTCCTTTTCATACAAGATACCCTCACAGGAATGCCATGACTCCTTAGTGCCACAGATTACTAACATTTCTGCAGAAGTGATTATGGCTTTGGCTTAGTGGGTGCCAAGGTGCAATGCTGATTCCAGTTCCATTTAACAGTGTTTGACAGCAGCTAAGCCCGAGGATGAATCAAAGTTGACATATTTAGAACAAAGCAGTGGAGCACTTGACTAAGCCAATAAATGGTTCCAGCTGGGACTTGTCCTGTCGTTGGTGATGAGGACACTGGGGGCAGTTTCTGCGGCAGTTAACTTTAGCTAAGGATATTTGGCATTTGCAAGGAATAGCAAATACTTTTTATCAGGGTTTTTTTTTTTCCTTTTTGCAACAATTTTATCTCTTCCCCCCCACCCCACCCCAAATATGCATCAAACAGGACTGACCTGTATCAATTACTGCTGCTAAGCCCCAGCGTAGATCTGATTAAAAGTCATTAAATGCAAAATAAACTTAATTACAAAGTTTAGGTAAAGAATTTGTGAAGCATGTTTGGGAGACCTGGATTTAAAAGAAACAGAATTATGGTCACTCAGCCTACACATTGAGGGCATTACCCTAGACACTTAAAAAAAAAATCATCCTGCTGGAACTCTGAAAAGTCTCTGAAAACTTAGCTAACTGCCAACTGGTAACATATATTTTAATATTTTTAAGAAATTTCTGTGATAAACATAACATGCAAGCACTTAATAAGAGTTCTAGAATATCCTGTTCTGCTAATATTCTTTCCCTCCAAGGGAACCTGACCACCTTTAAGCCCTGTCAGAGAACAACAGAATATACAGAACCTACACTCTGTTTGGAAAATTGCATGTTAGCACTTTTATATTATATAAATAAGTAGTATAAGAAGTATAAATAAGTATATATAAGAAGTATAATTTAGGGTTTCCTAACAATTTACTTTTTAGCTTAAATGTTGTGTAACAGGCAGAAGAGGTAGTTTCCAGTGGAAGTGCAGATAGCTTGATGTGGGGAGAAGGTTACAGAAGATTTTCCATATGCCGCTGTTATAACCAAGGGCAGGTCATTGCTACTAAATATCAAGAAAATATATTTCTTCTGCCATGGCTCTCTCTTTAGTTTAGGACTCTGCTTTTGAAAAGATGAAATTTTGGGTGCTATGAGTTTACTGGTTTGATTTTCTCATCTAGATCTTGTGCTGCATAGTAGGATACATTCAACACGGTATAACTTCTGAAAACAATGACATTTCCTAGGACCTAAGAAAAACATTCTCTGTTTTCAACCTGTTCTTGTGCTGATTATGAAATCTGTATTCAGATAGGCAGTGTTTTGCACAAACATTTTCTTTTACCTAATTCATACTAATCTGCATTACACATGCAGTCTCACTACAATATCACCTAAATTCCCTTTTTCCTCTCTGTCCCTGCAAGAGATTATTATTAATATAGCTTTTATTATTACTGTCATTGTTTTTTCCCTTCTTCCCAAATTCCAAATTAAATAGAGAGAGCATGAAAAACATATCTTTTAGATTTTTAGTTGCAGTGAAGAATAATGCAGCTTACATAAAATCATGTAGTTCATATTCCAAACAGTCTTTGCCATGATTCTCCTCAGTTTTCTTTTATCTTCCTTCATCTTTGAATCACAGAATCATTAAAGTGGGAAAAGAACTCCAAGACTGAGTCCAACCTTCAACCATACACCACCATGCCCACTTGCTGCCCTGAGTTTTCTGTCTTTTTGTCTTTCTGTAGAACTTTCTCACGCAGCTTTCATGATAACAATATCTATTCTTAGAATGTTTACATACTTTTCCTCTGAGAGAAGAAATGATTGATGGTGATGTCCACCATCCAGGTTGATGAGGTGGCAACCTGTCCAGCCAATCCCTTGACCTCTGTACATATGTATAAATACTGGAGTCAAATTGAATTAAAGGAGGAGTTTTCTAGACCAGCCGAGGTGTGAGTTTCATTTCAGCGTTCCTGAAGTTGGGACACGCCCAGCTTCGGCCTACAACACCCACTAAAACAGATCAAAAAGTGCCACACCTTTTCCTTTTTTGAGCACTTTCAGTGATGGTGACTCAACCACTTCCCTAGGGATCCTGTCCCAGTGTTGCCTGTGTGAGTCCCATCAAAAATTTATCTGTTTTTCAGCCTTGACTTCTAAAATGTCACCAGGACAAATGTAAAAGCCAAACAAGAAGTGCTTTTTTCACCCTGCTTGAAGTGTCTATCAAGCTTTATAGTCATGGAGTGGTTTGGGTTGGAATGGACTATAAAGACTATCTAGTCCCAACCTCCCTAACCATGGACAGAGGTACATTTCAGTAGACCAGGTTGCTCAGAGTTCCATCTAACCTGGTCTTGGATACTTCCAGGGATGGAGCATCCACAACTCTTGGCAATCTGTTCCAGTGCCTTAACATCCACACAGTAAAGGTTTTTTCTTCCTAATCTAAAACCTGCTCTCTAGTACTGATTCTTACCAGTGAGACAATAAGCTTAACCACCTTTATGTGCATGCCCTAGCAGAATGCAGACAGACCAAAAACCCATGTTTGAGAAGCACCACGTAAAGAAATCTTGCTCTAAGCATCTGTGTCCCATGAATTCAGGGCTACATGGACACTGAGTGAGAAGAGAATTATATTAACTCACAGAAAGAGTCCTGAAAACTACTGAAATAGCTCCCTCCAAAACACTAGTAGCTATTGATTCATATAAAACAACTGTGTAAAATGCACAGACTAGGATGTGATTCTTCCTAACCCTATTTCTAGTTTTCTTCTTCTCTACCACTACAACTGTAGCTACAATAGAAGTCTCGTTTGAAGCACAATATTTTCCAGTTTGTGAACACTGGAAAGAATAACATAAGAAATGTCACATAATTTTCTACCAGCAGATGATTTCTCCTGGGAACATAGACTTTGTTCAGTCTGGCTGAATCTTTTACTACTTCAAGGAAGGAATAGAGAAAGCAAGGCTGCGGAAGGAAAAAAATAATTATCCATTGTGTTTTAGAGTAGAATGCTAAAAATTCTCTTTTTCGATTTGGCAAGCTTCATATAGCAGTATCTTTTTAATCAGCTATTTTCTTACACTTGCTGAGCACATGCAGCATAGTACAGATCCTGAGGTTTTTGCAGCTGTGGGAATTCTAGTCAGTGGAGGAGTCTGAAGAAAGTTGTCCTGTGACCAGAACCAAATACACTTTGATGGTAACAGCTTTAGTAAGATTTTGTTTGAGCTTGACCTGTTAAGGACTTGATGGATTTTCTATAAGGCCCCAGCTGACATATTTTCAATATACTTTTACCTACTCAGAAGCATGCTTTGGTAATTACAAATCTGAGGATGTCTCAGCTTCAAATGAATCCAACTTTCCCTACTGAGCTGAAATATTATCTCCATTAAACAAATTTTCAGCATCATGATACAATATTCTTCCAATTAAATTGAAATGTGTTATATAGCATATAATAATTTGGGGACTAAAAGTGTGAATACTTTTAAATGTGGCATATAATTTCCTAATGCAGGATACTTTTCAAATGCTATCTCCTGCTGAAAGAGTTCATTGTATCAAAAAGTAGAAACCTGTCAATAATACCCATATGTCCCATAAAATGTTTTCATTTCTTTCATGGTACGTTATGCTTCATCAGTTTCCTTAATCCTAGCTGCAGTTCACGTTGCCGTGCTGAAACAGCTCACTGAGCAGTAATTTATCTCTTGACTGTGGCATAACAACCACAAATACAGGTTATTCTGGGAGCGAGGATTTGCATTGCATAAACTGTATTTTTAAAATCATTTTCAAATGAGATTAATTCATGATAGGGAAGGTTTTTTTCCTCTATTTTTGGATCTGGTTTCCAAGACACTAGAGGCTGAGTCTTGAGTGTTTTGTTGGGTATCAGGCAGAATCTTCATTTGGGGATTAGGGATTTCTGTGAAAACGAAATGATATCGCAAGAGAAATGAGAAGATGTTTCCCCCATTTACTTTAATACCTATTTAAAATTGGCATTGGAAAGATAATGACAGATTGCATTTTAGCTGAATTTTTCAGCTGTGTGCTAGATGACTTGTATTTCTTTTCAATTAGGTTGACTGCTTTAGCATGGTGAGAGATTACTCCTCCTGCATGCTAAAAAGTTATTAACAATTAAAATGGACGGGGCAGCAAGTAGCAGAGGATTATTGCAGTCTCCTCTGCCAAATGAATAAGGTTTCTCTTTGTAAGGATGTTTTAATGTCTGCTGCTAAGAGAGTATGGTATGCATTGAATAGATATAATTATTACAAGGGGAAAAAATATTTTTTACAAATGTAAATATTTACATAACAGCGGTGCTTAAATAGCTTGGCCTCACGCATCGGAAGGAAGCAAAGTTTTCTCCAGGCATAACACTGTGTGAAATGCATTTCTCAGGCTTTCAAGGCCCACATGTAGTAAACAACACTTTTCTTCCTACCTCTTTTCCCAAAGTAGGGACGAAAACCAAGGGATGCACAAGTGTCTCCTCTCCAGCCCTGGAGAAACAGGATGTTGCAGGGGGACGTGGGTGACCCCACAGCCTCAGCCATCTGCTTGGATGCACTTTTCTCCTCCTCTCCTTCGGGAAAACCTCTCCTAAGTTCCCTTGGCTATGTCTCTGTATCACTGAGATGCTCCTGGCAGGTTTCTTACAAGTTATTATTGATTTTTTCAATGGTAATGAAACCTGGAATAATAATAGCAAACTGCCACTTTAGGCACCATGCAGTTAACCAAACTCTCTTCTCCAAATTGCCCTCCTGAGAAAGCAGTCAGAGTTATTGCAGAAATCAGTGGGATCCTCTAACTTTTATGTTCTCCCAAAACAGCTCCTTAGCTCTGTTTTTTTTTCCCCCCCTTTTGATTACTGAAGTATTTCTGACTGCAGAGGTATTCTACATTGCCAATGCCCTTTTAAGGATCTCTGACTATCTGGCTTACCTTGATGTACTCTGTTTCCACCCTGCTGATTTTTCCATAAAGGCTTATATTAATCCAAACCAACATTCATTTAATAAACATCTCAGCAACCAAATGAGTATTTAGCAATCATAACTCCATTTCCATCACAACAGGTAGTGGCACAGCTGGCTCCAAATGATGTCCACTTTCATACCAACTGCACACACATAAATCCCATTGTTATTTTTTATATTTTTTATTGTCTAGGTTACATCTATATAAAGGTTTTAAAACAAACAAACAAACAAAAAAATAGAGGTGTCTGTAGAGATGCCTACACACAGCAGAAAACTGTATTAAGTCAATAAAGTTGATTTTGGTTCTGCAGAAAATTACCAAGTCTCACATGCAACTATTTTTTTCAGTCTAAACAGAATCACTCAAAATCTTGGTGAAGGACACAAACACAGTGGCTTTTTCTCCCAAAGATTAGCAGCACTACTGACTTGCTACTGTACAATTATACCTAGAGAATCTTCTGTAATATCACCCATATTCACAACTTTTTTTATTTATTCATCTTTTAAAACAATCTCTAAGATCCAGGTCTTCAATTTCAGTAAATTTGCATAGCACAATCAATCTTATATATACCCACCAATTAACAGTGTTTGAAAATGTAACTCTAGACTGAATTAACTCTGCTAACAGCTCTGGCAAATTTTTGTTCATGTAGTCTAGGGATAGGCAAGTTATAATTACTTTTGAAATCTTAAGTAGTGAAGTCCAAATGACAGCAGATTAAAAAAAAAATATGACCCATGGTGTTTTACTTGGACAACACCTTCAAATAATTCACAATCAAACATTTTAAGATCTAGACCTAACTTCTTTCTTTTTTTATTGACTAAAACTCCCCTAGTAGCCAATATAATTCTGAAATTAAAAATATCTTGATATCTATGCATACACAAATAAAGACACAGAAAATTTCATATTTATATTAGTAATGTACTAGTAGTGTGTAGCCTGATCTTCCCACATCTTTTTTAGACTAGTACAACTCTGCTAATTTCAGAGCAGCTATTCCCGATGTATATCAGAGCTAACACTCATCAGAACTCCAGTCCTCATATTTCACATGTAAAGGTTCAGGATCGAGATCCATGTACCATGTGAAGATCTCGATCTTCTACAGTTTTTTTTTTTCCCTTTATAAATCTGGGCAGTGCCTATGTCATGTGGAGTTTTATTCCACAAAACAGAATCCAAATTTTGCCAGCCAAAGTGAGGAAATACACAAAGTGCATAGGCAGAATGTTTTGGAGACAAAACCACTCAACTCCCATTTGCAGCCAAAATGGACCAAATGAAATTCTCTCTGGAAATACTTGGGAAAAGAATTTATGAAATAGGCTGGAAAAAACCTGCCCTGAATGGTGGTGGTGACACCAGTAACGCTTGATCATCTGCATAGACACCTCTTGTGACAAAAGCTGAGGTTTTAAAAGCATGGTGAGGATCAGTACGTGTGAATCAGGCTTGTGTGACTGAGGTTTATCACTGAATTTGACGCTTTTTACCTGCTAATAGTAATTAGTAGCTGTTGCTAGACGGACACAAAAAACTACACTCACCTGTCAAGTTGAGAAGGGAGAAGAGAAAGAGAAAATTTATTTTGGGTTGGGGTTTAAATAGGGTTTGGACTTTGACCAGCGATTGGGGGAATGAGGTTGACACCTCTCCGACTCTATTGGTCAAGGGCAGAAGTCCATCACAGAGAGGAATGCGAAAACAGTCTACCTTGTATATGTTACAATGCGTGAGAACTCTTCAGTCCAAGAATGAAAACACCAGAAGGCTGAAAAATCAGGGCGACAAGTAGCTATTAATCATTTTTCATAACAGTCACACATCTGTACGCGGCCATGGAAAATGCTCTGTCCTTCTCCCAGCTCTTTCCCAAAGTGCACAAACTCAGAGGCCCAGGTGTCAGCATCTGGAGGAGCCCAATGCTGATTTCTTTACTACAATGACTCAAGTCACAGGCAACATTAAACTACAAGTGCCAGCTGCAGGGTTTTTTTGTGTTCTGCTACCACACAGAGATCCCTGTGGATTCCTGTAAGAAGATTCCTGTGTGTCTTTATGGGACAAACTGCTTTATTAATTTTCTGATTACCTTTATTATATTTCTAATGTTTCTAAGTTTTACTTCTTTAAAAATTATCTTCATTTATGTCAGCTAAATAGATTTATCCTGGAAAAAGAATAATCATTTGTGTTTAAGGAGTGAACCTGTACTTACTCTATTTAAGGAATGAAAGTTAAAATGGTTATATTAGGATCTGAGATATTAACACATAGACCATTTCTGTGCAGGAAGTCAATAATAATCCACAGTAATCTTCCAAATATCTAATACTAAAATATATTCCAAATATCTTATATCAAATTTCTAAAGAGTGTCTGGGGTTAGTTACTTTTTATTTTAACTCATTAATGGCTCTTTTCCAATCCTTAGTTCATCTTTCTTAGAAGTTTTTTAATGAAAAGATTATTGTAAAGGTATTTACAGAGAGGATCAATGGTGCAGGAGGATTTTAAATGTCAAGTTCCCACTGACAGTCAATATTTTTTGCTGTGAAATGGCACTGGGCTGTAACAACAGATGCCTGGAAATGTCCAGCCTCTAACTTGGACATTACACTTGGAACCAATACTAGGTGAGCTGTCTTAATAATCCAAGGTCTATGATAAAGAAAAATAGAATTTTTTTCATATATATTTATAAATACTTATGTATATAAGTGCGTGTGCATTTTTCTTCAGGTGAGAACAGATTTGAAATTGTTCTGATACTGGATATTTTGGAGTTTTTTATTTCATAGAGTAACAAAATGAAAAAATATTGGTAGGGCATTTAAAAATCGTTCGGGGAAGGGTAATGATAGAATTTCTCTCTTGGACATTTTCTAAGAGAGACTTCTTAATGGTATGTTGATATGTCCTCTTCTTTTTCCTTAGGAACTCCACTGTTGAGTTTTTGCAGAGTTTTAAATCTGCAGCCATCACTGAAATTTCTAAATAAGGATTTCTGCAGGCAAAATAACTTCATAGATATTTCTTAAAAAAAACCAACTTTATAAACATTCCCTAAAGTTGGGAGATGAGAATAATTTATTTCCAATAACAGAGCAATTAATTTCTGAATACTGAGAAATTATGTAAATTATAAGACATTACCGGGAAGCGGAGACTTCTCATCCACCTTCAGAAGGAATGGAATTACGTTTAAAAAAATAAATTAAAAAACAACCCTATTATTTTTGCCTTTATAGGAATAGTTCAGTGTACATTGTTCTTAGTTTAGCATCAGTTTATTCAGTGAAGAGTGTCCAGCTGTTATCACCTACGTAGCACTCAGCAGCAGTAAGCAGTAGAGATCTGATAATAATGTATATATGCAGTTTAAATTACATAGATCTCTAACTGGGGACCTGATACACTCTAAGTGCACATGCACCTTTATGCTTAAATACATAAATAGGGAAATAAAAGGAAGAGAGGTAACATTATACTGATAAAAGTGGGAATCATTGAACTCCAACGGTACTTTCAAGACCTCACAAATGTATTTTTAATGTGTTTTTAATTCCTTACATTTCCAACCTTTAAGGCTTTACAAAATGGCTTAACAGTTTAAATAGTAGATATTACAGCTCTTGCTGCTTCACTTTTCCATGCCTAATGTTTATAATGGCACTCACTTCCAGCAAAAATGTAGTACTCAAAAGCAGAAAGTCTCAAGAAAGGGCTTCTTGAAGACAAAGAATTTTGGTAGTAAGAAATCCCAAGTGTAGTTTTAAGTTCTTCACGTACAGATCTAAAGCACTATCTTGGCCAGTAATAAATGTTGGTTGTTCCAAACTGAAAATACTACTTCAGGTGACAAACACCTGGCCTCCTCTCCTCTGCCAAAGCCAACACTGCATTGGCTGTGAAAAAGAAAGCTCTGTAGTATTTTATAGTACCTGCAAATCAAAATGTTCTGATGTCTTACTGAAAAAAAACCCCTCAAACAGACGTATTTGATAAATCTTTGTCTATCATTGCTGTACTCTATCTTGAGCACTTCAGAAATAAAACAGCTGTGAACATACAGGATTTTTACCTGCGTACACACACACGCACACATGACCAGGCATACACTTCTCAAGGAAGTCCACGTAAATTCCAAATGACAATAGTCATCCCTGGAGGCTGGTGTATTGCAAAACATAAGGAAAAAGAATTCAGTTCTATTGCAAGCAAGTTCGAGATACTGGGCTTTACTCCAAAAGAAGCTTCAATAGAATATGCCTTTTGCCCAGCCACCCCTCAAAAATAGCATTGCAATTTTCCCCAGTACAGCTGAATTGAAAAGCACATTATGTAATTTTTATTGCAGAAACCCAGTGATGCTGTTTGATCACTCAGTTTCTGTAGGCCACACAGTTTCCACTGTACACAGATCAGAAGACACACAAGTGAAGAATTCTGCCAACTGCTTCTGAAGTACTGCAGGGTCAGGCTGAAGTGCTTGAGATTTCATTTTATTTCGTTTTATATTCATTTTATTTTATTGCCTTAATTGCAGCAAGTCCTACCCACCACAAACACACACATGCTGCTCTGAGGCCACATGCAGCCCATGCACTCATTGTCTGGGTGAAGACCTCAAGATCAGGCCCTTACGCAGAATAAACTGTGCGTCAAATCACAGAAGAGAAAACTTTGTTGAGAACAAAACCAAGGCAGTCTTGCAAAACTCTTTTCTTGATCCAATCTTATTTTCCATTTATGTTAACAATATAGAACAGGTAGCTTGGAGCTCTTTATCTTTTCACTGATTATACCATTCTGTATTCTGTATGCACTTCATTGTCCTCAGTTATAAATGAGCTATAACAGAATTTTAATAAAATTCAGGAAATATTTTCTGATTCATGCTTGCTATTAAGCACAAGTAAGATGAAATTTATTATTTCAGTTGGGATAGTACATTTAGTGCTGATATATCACCTAAGATATTAACTCCTAATAAGATGCTACTGAAATATATTTCAGCTTGTAAACACTCAAGTGTTTTGTTAGGCTGTGCCCTGTTTTTTAGTGCACAACAGAAAGTGTAATTGAATAACTAGGTTTTCTGTTTTGTTAAATTCATTCAACCAAGAAACTGCAGATTCAAGAAATAAGTTATTTCCTATCAAAGAGTATGTCAGAGTAATATGATGAGTGTTTCCCACATAATATGGAAGAAAAAAAAGAGGCTTCACTTTTGCAAGCTTTCTTTGTTGCAAGAATTTCCTCCCATTTTCTTTGCAGCTTACACAGGGTATTGAATCAGATTGCCTTGGGCATAAGATACCTGGAAATACTGGGCACATGCTCATTTACAGAACACTACTTGTATGAAATAGAGAGACATATAATGTACATATATAACTTGGTCTTATTGGATAATTCTGTAATACAGATTGCATTTAATTAATCATGGTCTGGTAGTCCAAGCAAATTATTAATAAAAAATTATTTCAATTTTTATAAATCAATTTCCTATGCCATGAACTTTTATTTAATCCTTCTCTCTGAATTTTGGCCACAGTCTTGCTACTTTACTCTTGATTTATGAACATACTGTCTTTGTCTACCTTGTCCCTTGGAGGGATAATTTGAAGCAGTTTTTTGACAAGTACTGGGAGAAAGCCATTTCTTCTCTCTTTGCCCAGCTGTTCCAGGCAGTGAGAGTAAAGAGGCCCTATAAACCATTTTACCTGCCTTAAAGTCCACAGAGATCAATAGATACTGCTCCTTTATCCAATTCCTTACTCCCATATCTAGGTCATACTTTTACACCAAAGTTCAAAGGTTGAAGACAGAACTTAAAAATATCATAGCTTTTACAGCACCAAAACTTAGTCACCTTCCTGGTTATCTGAAAGCATTTGTAACAACTCCAAAGAGAAGACCAAAATTCAGACCATGAAACAAATTCGGTCTGGGTAAAATGGCCAGGAAAAAATGGACACATTCAGAAGTCTGCTTTATAGCAGACAGAAAGTGGTTTTTCTCAGTGAATGTCCCCAGAGCTCAGCTGGGGACAATAAGATGCAATATTTTAGGTTTGCTCTTGAGAATCCTGAGAATCTGCTAAATCTCTGTGTTCAAATGTTTTCCTCTCTGTAAATGTCACAGCTCACTGTTATTGAATGTTTATCTATTGTAACGCTACACTGAAACAAAAGCCATATTCAAAATTTGTCCCTTTATTTGTAGAGAAAAATCACGAGCAACTAAGGCACAGAAGCCTTTTCCTAATGCTCATCCTTGATAAATAGTGATTTAATGTTCCTGTTATGGCTGAGGGTGAAAGACTCATGGTAGCAACATGATGCAAGGCATTTGAGTATTGAGGTTGTTTCCATTTCTTGCTGGAGTTTTAAGAGAGAGCAAAAACAAAAAGAGAAATAACACTGAACAGAATGGGATGGAGAGCTTATCATGCACAGCCTGAACCAGGACAATAGATAATTTGCTTCAAGCCTGTTATAACCCTTGAAATAAGCTAGCTGTATGAAAATGCTGGGATTTTAAATATAGCTCTCTGTCTAAGCACTTCAATTTCCCACTGTTCTACAATAGGAAGTGATAACTCCACATATTGAAAGAGTCCATTTAAAGCCACCTAAAGAATTTTAAAATACATCTCTATCTGATGTGATGCCAAAGCCTGGAAATTTCTGCAATAGGCTTAGAGAGAACACAGAACTTCTAATATCTCTCTTCTCTGTGGGAACGTTGGACAGTGACAATCAGAGAGCAAGCCACGGCATCTGTTCTTTGTCCCACATTCCCCCTGTGTGCTCCCAGTGCTCCTCTTCACACATCCAAAACTTTCACCACCAGTGAGTGTTTCCAACGTATTTGCTAGAACTACAAAAACCCAAACATGTTAAAGAACAGTTATTCTTAAATAAGGCCAGTGATAATATTTAATCTTTAAAGGAGGAACTAATCCTTCCCAAATTGCAACCTGTCCATCCCTATTAAGTTAACAAGCACAGAATGTCTTTCCCAGTTTAAACTATGTGATGGCTCTCTGTGTATAATTTCATGGCACTCAAAGACAGATAAGTCACCCTGGGAGGGACCCACAGATCCATTTGGTTGCACAGGAGTAACCAGAGAAATAAAGCATTTACTTAGTTTCATTTAGATTTAAGCCCTGAGTTTTAAGGGAGGGAAAAAAAAAAAAAAGGCAGTTTGCTCTTACAGGGCACTACCTCTTGCACAAACAGTGAGAATAGGAGGGCTGGGCAGCTGCAATTTTAGCAGTTCCAAATCATGTGACAAGGTTTGACAATGAAAAAAGATTCCTTGCCTTCATGACCGATGCGGCAGAGATGGCATCTTAATATGTCTGAACCTCTAACTTCTAATCTTCCAGGACTCTGTTTCTACCTCTTCAGTACCAAACTCCTACTCGAGTCACAGACCATCCCTCTGCAAGCAGGGACTCAGGGAAGACACAGGCCTGACCACCTGGAGCAGACTCAGGAGCTGCAGTGGAGAGGATGGGAATACCTTTATGGAGAAGAAGTTACAGTGAAGCAGCACGGGATAATGCAATAGAGAGGATGGGAATACCTTTATGGAGAAGAAGTTACAGGGAACCAGCACAGGACAATGCCTACAGGGTTCCTGTCAGCCACAGTGGAGCTGCTGCTGTGGGCAAAAGCCACAAAACTTCTTTGGGAAATGCTTCTTTGAAAAAAGCAAGGCTGTGTATTAACCCACCTTCTCCTGAGGGAATGTTCGTCTCTACAACCAAAATCTTTCTTGAGAGGCCACTGACAAATTCGGGTTATACTCGTGGCATTATTTTCAGTGTTGTTGACCTCTAGTACATGAATTTTTGTAAATACAGGCCCTGCCTAAGGGCAGTGGTGGTGAAGTCTCCTAACCCAAGAGTAGAGAAGAAAGATTACAGAGGCAGTTCTATATAACTTAGTTTGAGAACAATTTTACCTGAAAGTAAAGAGTATTTTAATATGACTGCCCTCAAAGCTTACTTGTATTACCCTTATTTCCCCACTTCTTCCACTGAAAATGATAAAAATCACTGTACAGTTAATCAACAAGAAGTACCTTAAACATTTCTTTCTGTATAAAGTTGATTGTGTTTAAAAATTTCATAGCTAAAATTCTTTGCCTAAATTTGATATAGATATTGGTTTTAAAAAGGATTTGTTTAATGTGTTTTAATAGAAAACAATCAGTGCAGTGTATATGGACAGTTCCATTGATGTGTGCTGCAGCATAAAAATATTTTACAGTGTATTGTAAAATTTGTATTTACAATATATTTTCATTAAAGAGATCTGTGTTACAGAAGCTGTTTTTAAAAACAAACAGCAAACATTTTAAAGTATAGAATGTGTTTCCATTAACACACTCTGCATAAGGAAAACACATTTAGAAAAAAAATATTCCAGTGAATATTTTGCATAATAGGTGCATTAGCATGGAAAATTTCAGCAAAAAATTTAATCTGTTTTTTACAGAATTTACCCACTGTATTCATGGTGGAAGTGCATACTGTTCTCATGGTAGGTGAATTGTTGTTTTGGAGAAGAGAAATATTCTTCATAATTGCTGCAAACACAGTATTTTCTCCCTAAAGAATTTCCCATGGTAAAAATTCGGGATCAGAGAAGGGTTTGCATCACAGCAGCACTCAGAGGTTCAGCCCAGGTCAGGGCAAGGTGAGAAGCTGAGACAAAGTTTCTTCCCTGAAGAATTTCAATTTTTTTGAGGGAAAAAAATTATGTGGGGGGAGGGAGGAATGGAATATCTGAGGTGATAGGGTTCATTTATGATCCTATCCACATCCTTACCACAACAAGGAAGAGAAGCCAGACGACCACAGTTCAAATGGAGCTCTAGTAGAGCCACATAGAATATTTGGTATATAAAGTTTTTGACTGCCTTATTCTCTGTTTGGTTTGTTTTTCACTGCCACATCAAAATCTTCAGTCCTTTTAGGGACCTGAGCACAAGGATCACAGATTTACAGACAGCCAACTGGAAATGCCCTCAAAGGGACTCTCAGTTCATTTATGCACCTATTAATCACTCAGATGCAATACTTTTGACAAACACCTAATTTTGTTAGAACTGCACTTTTTTCCTAAGGTTAAGGTTTGGGGCTTTTTTTATTCTAGCTCACAAGACCACGCAGTTATTTTTCTGAAGCACTCATCATTTCAATTCAGCACATCTTCCAGAGGTAGCTGTTTTGTAAGTGGCTTTATAAAGGTTCACTCTCTGCACTCAAAATTAATAGACATATTGTGACACTGCAAGGTCCAGCAGTCGAGTCAGAGCTCATTTACACTTTTATAAATTAAAGAGTTCCATTCAAGTCATTTTGCTATAATGATGATAAGCCATCTGAAATTAATGCAAAATGCTAATATTGTATCAAGAATGTGAACAATATTTTCCAATTTGCATTTTGTTATTGCATTAAGATATTTACATGCTAGAGTGCATATTGTATATAGTATTAATACCTTTAAATCAATTTAATATTCAGTGCAACTACATTACTATAATGTTATGGTTAAGAATTTAAATGCGAAAATGACAAGAGATTTTAAAACTGTTTCCCACAGCAGACATAACTCACTTGTGTATAAATTCCAATGTAACTGGAGTAGTAAAAATATGAAAATTAATTCTTTAAAAGAGCTTTTTAGGAGGTCATCATATCAGTGATTGTTCAACTACTTATAAGCTTTTTGCTGTTCAGTAGCCACTCAGAACCAAGCAATCTCAAATGAGTCCTGCCTTAGACAACTCTACAGCCTGCTCAGAACTTTCTTCTGACTTAATTTGTGAGGATTTAATCAGTTTGAAGGGACAAAGTCTTCAGTGCCCTCAGATACAGACCTGGGAGAAATAGTAACACTGAGGACTGCAGATTGTTCAACCACTGCCTTCAGTTATCACTACTCTTCTTTAAGGTTTTCCCGTAAATTAAATTTTCCCAGTATTTTTTTAGCTAGGGCAGACAGAAATTTTTCTGTGGTGTCCTCTATTTCTATTTGGCATGTTGGATGAAAGAGGGTCCTTCCACTTCCAAGCACCAAAACGAGCCATGGTTAATAATTTGAAACTCACTGTAAGGCCCCAAAAAACACTCTTGACAAGGCTTGTGAAAGGGCTTACAGTTGTTCCTGTAGTCGGAGCTACATGCGCAGGACAAATACTGGCAAGATATTTTCAACAAAGTAACAACAAAAAAAGAGACTTTACTGGCTACATTAGAGAATCAAAGAACTTTGGTGAAAGGTTTAAAGCAGTGTTCAGTCAATGTGAAACACTTTCCAAAATATTAACTTAGTCCATTCAACTTCACTATGTATCTAAGGCCAAATTATTTGTGTCTGCACAGGAACTCACCCCAAGAGCTTCTCTCCCTAATCTTTGCTAAAATCTCTAGTTTAGGGAACAAATGTTTTGAAAACATAAACAAGGGTAATTGATCAGGTGTGTAATTGATCAGAGAGGGTAACAAGGGTAATTGATCAGGAACAGGCATCTGCTCACCCATGAAAGCCCATGAAGTGGCACATGAAGGACATAACAGGAAAACTTAGCTTTCAAGCTAATGGGGTCAACCCATCGGACCATGCGGGCCTTTTTGGATGGCAGCACACTCACACAGCCTCTTCCATGTTCAGGGGAAGTCAGAAACCTCATGCCTAGGCTCAAAATCCCTAGGAATTAACCACAAAATGTATGTATTCTGAGGGAGCAGGTCTCTACTGTGTATCTAAATCAACAGCTGGAAAAAAAGATCAGACTTGTAAATCTGGAGAGGAAACCTTGAGAGGAGCAGCTGAGGTGATTTGATCTGTTCAGCCTGGAGGAGACTGAGGTGAGGCCTCGTTGCAGTTGCAACATTTTTGTGAAGGGAAGAGGAGGAGCAGGCTCCAATCTCACCTCTCTGATGATCAGTGGCAGAACCTGAGAGCATAGCCTGGTGCTGTGTCTGGGAACATTTAGGTCGGATACCTGGAAAAGTTTCTTCACCCAGAGAGTGGCTGGGTAGTGAAGAGGCTCCCCAGGGCCGTGGGAGCCTGACAGAGTGCAAGAAGGGTTTGGACGATGCTCTCAAGTACATGATGTAATTCTTGGGGCTCTCCTGTACAGGAGTAGGAGTTGGACGCAATGACATCAATGGGTCTCTTCCAACTCAGGAAATTATACAATTCCATGCATTTTAATGGCAGGATTTCTACAAACATTGTTTTTGTACACTCTCACACCCTCTAGAGCTTGTCAGTGCTTGTATAGAAATAATTTGTCATCCTTTTCCCAGATGTAAGCCTATATAAATACATATATATTTAAGCAAATGTCTTAAAGAAGAAAGCATAATTGTGAGAGCGGGTACTAATTAAAAGGTAGTATGAGTGATTTTTGCAATCCTTCCTAAGCACATCACATGGAGAATACTTCTTTCTGAAACAGCTTCTGTGTCCTCTTGCATAAGTTGACCATTGACGGAGGAAAACCATGCTGCTGGAAGGTTTAATTATTTGTTTATAGTTGTGATCCAGAGCCCAGGGAAGACTGTATCCATGGCTATAGTACTCAAGGGAAGACACAGCTTGACTCTTTGAGACAATGTAAAATTTGTACCAAAAACATTTCCGATATTTTACATTGATTTCAAATTTTATGGGTAATATCCCTTGAGGAAGGTAAGTGAAAACACAACCAGCTTTAATGCTCCTACAAGTACTTATCTTGTGGTCAACCACATTCTGAAAGGAAATTGGTTTAATATATTTTAGTACACACCTGAAAATATCTTTAGAACTACTGCAGCTTCAGACAGTTATTACAGCACTTCTAAAAGATATTTCTTTTACCTTGGAAAGGTCTTGGACAAGGGGGAATTCCTTTTGGGAGGGTCAGGAATTAATTAGAATTACTTTATGAATAGGAATTTTATTTAACAAAACCCAGCAGGATTGAAGCTTAATGCCCCAAAGAAGGCACATACTTGAGGAATTATAGGAGTTGGCACAATTTCTAGGCAAAATCTCAGGCACTAAAAAGTCCTAAAATTATCATTTTAGAAACATATGGCAAGTGGTTATATTAACATCTGAAAGTATGTACTTAAAATTAGGCTCTTTTTTACACAAGTTAGTTGTAAGTCAATACTTCTTATATAGGACTAATAAATAAAATATTGATGTAGTCTTTCTTCCTCTTATGCATGTAGTCAAATGAGCTTCTTAATCTTGTCTTTTTAAATTGTTCTACACATTATCATATTTATGTTCAATATTTTAAGGATCTATCATGTTCAGTCTCCAGACTCAGTGTTCTATTGCAATTTTTTTCTGCTTTAAGGATATTACAGGCATAGGAGAGTTGGTTTTGTTTTTGTTTTTTTTTTCCTACCTGTGTTTGTGTGTACTTAGGATATCTATGTCAACAGGCAAAAGTCATCATGGATATTATATTATGGCCTTGAGTCATTGTTGGAATTGTGAAGATCTGTATTTCTTTATAATTGTTGGAATAAAGAGATAGCCAGAGAGATTGCCATGTAGTAACCAGCTTTCAATTTAATGAAAATTAAATTAAATTTCAATTTAATTTAATTTCAATTTTAATGATAAATAATCATTATTACGTGTTGAAAGTGTCCTAACTTATTAGTGGTCATCTTGCAGGGGAAAGTCAACAGGACCAAAAATGGCCAAGGCTGAGGATCACAGACATCAAAGAGCCCTGGCAGCAAGAACCCTTTGAGGATCCATCTCCTAGTCAAACACTCCAGCCAGCAATCTGACTGGCCAGTTTTTTGGGTTGCTTCTTAAAAAAAAATCAGTGGCTGTCCAGCACTTTATTACCTTGCAATTTCCACACACACCAGAGACTGCAGCTGTGGGAATAACTTTACACCAAGAAAAATATGCAGTTTTTCCTAGGGGAAAAAAAAAAAAAGATTGAAAATTCAAGCTGCTTGCAACTCATCAGCTGACAAAACCTATTATTTCTACTTTCACACCCAGCCATGTGCACAATCATTTGTTGCTGCAGAGAGGTGGAAAAAGCAGAGCTGGCACAGAAGTGGGGGAAAAAAATCAACCTCACCCAGTATTTACCCCAAGCATGAAAGTCTCTGGAGACTGAATTCTGCACTGCACCACGGGAGGGACAGTGCCTCCTACTTAGCTCACTGTCTATTAGCTAATCACTAGGCCACTTTCTTTCTCATGTGAATTAATACTATTGAACTGCCTTTGTAAAAGCTGGGGGTTAATATGACTAATAAATTCTTCTTCTGTGGATTTTGGGGATTTTGTCCAAAAGAGGGAACACAGACAGTAGACTGTTTAGCTCAGGTTATGCTGTCCATAAATAAGCACAGTAGCAGTTTTGACTGTAAAAAGATTACAGAATCATGTATCATTTGCCACAAAGCACACAGAAAACAGAATGTGCCATGAATTTTTTCATTTTGTCCTGTAGGAGCCAGATTACTTGTCAAAGGCCAACATCTGCAGCCCACAAAACCATGCTGCAATTGTGTTCTTGGGATGCCATTCCTCACCACACTGATGCAGGCTGGCCATTGACACGCCTGCATGGTCAGTCAGAGAAAGGTGCACAGCCAGACCCCAGCATTGTTACTCACTGAGGCATCAACTTCTGCAGTGATCCTGCACACGGGGAAACTTGTATTACAAATAATGCTTTGGTTCCATGATAAAACATAGAGATGGACAGCCTGAGTAGGCAAAGATGTCCATTAAATCAGCTACCAGAAGATAAGCCCCACCCTCTTATCTCACACTCTGTATTTCATATTGCCTATCAAAACACTTCCATTATATGTTATTTCTGGTTTTGATACAGTCTGTAAATAGATACTACAGAAAGAATTTTCCCCCTTATTTCTAGCAACTGAACCACAAAACCTCTGTTCAAGATGGAAGGAAGAAGAGACCCTACTCCTCCTCCCCAACATACACACAAGTGGCAGAACTTAAGTGATCCTACCATTGCCAGGCTGAAATAAATTTTCTTCCTTGTTTGTGTTGTCTTATTAACAGTAATGCATTTTCTAACAGATGAACTTACTGTCACTCCAGAGAATACGTGTTTTATTGATGAAAAGAAGAGAAAATCATTAGCAGTAGTGTTGGTGAAGATACACATCTTGGTAGAAACAAGATGGAAAATACAAATAGAATATTAAATGGAGCAACTACCAGGAACGTGAAATTAGACGTGCACAGGCATGAGACAAATCACTCAAGAAAAAGAGTCATACAGTTGAAGTATTTGCAGGTAGTCCAGCCCTGCTAGCTATGGTCATCTCTGTCACACTAGGGCACTGAGATAGCCTGGCTAATGAAAACTCTGAGATTGTAGACATGTTACAGAGATCTCAATGGATCTGTAGACTGAGCTGGAATCAAGCAGGGCTTGCAAGCCACGGTTCAGATCTGTCCTCAGCTGATCCAAGCTGGTCCTTTGCTCAGCCACCACGCTGCCCCCATGTCCCTTGGCACCCTGCTCCTTTAGGATCCTACTACCCTGAACCCCACGGTGCTCCTGAGCCAACGCTCTGAGCTCCCGCACCGTGGCACTTCCCAGGACACAGAGTTTTTAGTTGTGTAGGGTGAAACCAGCTCAGCCTGGCAGGGCTGTCTCTGGCTCCAAGCCACTGTCTGCAGGGCCATCTGCTGCTGCTCTTCCCTGGCTCCCTGGCCATGGCAAGGGGCTTTGCCACCATCCTGAGAGCACCTGGAGCTGGGGATTAGTTGCTGGCCATGCTCCCTTTCTCCTGCCGTGCATTTGTTGTGTAACGTCAGTCAATAGCAACAGGAGAGACAGGCAAGGCAGGAGTTCTGAAATTATCTATTTGTGTGTAGTCAGAGCATGGGCACTTTATTCCTGGAGTGTCTGGCATGTCCAACAAATACAGTATTTATGGACAGGTGTAATTCTAGGCACACGACTAAATCTCCTGATGTTTCGTGCTTGTGTTAAGCATTTGTCAGCATACACAAAACCCTACAGAAAATTAGAATTAATTTTGCTAAAAAAAAAAAAAAAGCTTGATAAATGAGCTAATAAAGAGATACATGAATAACTCCCTATTGTAATCTTATTAAAGTCTTCAGTAGAAAAACCCTGAGCTTCTGAACAGACCTTTTGCCCACAGAGTATAGCTTAAAGGACCTGTTTTCCTTAGATACTTAATATCTAATTAAAGTGAAGTAAAACCTGAAGTGAGACCAGAAATCCTAGTGGACTGCTCTGCTGGAGCTAATTAGTGTGTCCTGAAGCTGCTTCCCAGCCTGGAAAGGCTGAGGACACTGGGAGCTGCCTCTGCACCCAGGCTTGAGTGAGGCTTCACACGTGCTGGTTGTGCCTTCCAGGAAACCTACAGTGCATAGTGATCAACAAACGTTGCAGCTGGACAGGAATTTTCCACTGAAATCTGTTCTTCAGCAGAAAAACCCCACAGTCACTTGTAGCAGCTACTGCCTCTCTCCCTGACACAAAGCAAAAGTTAGGACTTTCATCTGCACAGTCTCCTTTGCATGGGAGGATGTGGTGGCAATTGATGATGGAACCAGTGTATCAGGGAAAAATTGAAGAATGCATATTAAAATCTTCCATTTCATAAACACATCCATGTATTTTTTCATATATGTATTCAAAGCTATAAAGCATTTGTTTTACACTGAATTTGATTCTATTTATTGGACTATAATTCACTTGTGTGTATAACATACCTACATTAATAACATCATTGGGGGTTACAGTGATCTTATAAATATCTTGTTATACTTGCAGAGGTCAGAAAATCCAGCCCCATAACTACTCAATCCAAACATCCATAATCATTTAGCATAAGCATATTCCAGATTCATGTGTCAGCATATCACAGTGACCAGAAAAATTACAAACAGAAACAGAAGACAAACCACTGCAATGCCATCATTCTCCTCTACTCTGCCATTATTAATTTTTAAGTTGTATCACTGGCACAAATGAGTTGGTCTGGGTTTTTTTTTCCAGCAAATTCTACTTCTTTATGTTGGAATGATGTTTGCTTCCTTCCCTGTTATTTCATTTAAACAGCAAGACACTTCAAGGTGTTCTACCATCCATGTCCTGAAGAAAACTCCTTTCTTCTTTTATTGCATTTTGTCCCTCATGGCCTTGTCAATCAAAGTTTTCCTTGGAGAATTCTCTACTCTAGTTCATGCAGGTTGTACCTAGGGAGATGCTGTCAGTTCAGGGAGCCATGGAAGGAGAATAGTTCCATGGGATTTTTGAACTCCGACTCATTGGGGCAAATCGGTAGCATGTAAAATGCAATTTAATATTGAAATGACACAGAAAATGTGTTTTAATGTTTCCATTTTTTTTTCCTAGAGGCTTGATAACAAATTGTGTGAAAATTCAGTCTTTCAAGTTTGACCAGATTTTTTGAGGAAAAAACAAGTGCTGGAATACAAAAATTTCCTGCTAGATAGAAATTGTGATTTTTAGCCAGCTCTAATCAAAATAATTTTGTTTGAAATGAGGCAAACAAAACCACACCAATCTCAGGTTTTTCAAAACAATTCTTGCTCAAGGAAAACATTAATCCAACATGGACTACATTCAATTATATTGAATAATGTTGCTATTTACATGTTATTTGTTTTTTAATGTATGTGGTTTAAGACACAGTTCAGTCCTACTTTGAATACATATAAGTTCCATTGGCTGAACGTATGCTTCTTGCTGTGATAACTCAAGATTTTCAAACCTGAAGAATACACTACTTTTCAATTGTTATGCAAAAATCACAGAAATAGGAAACCAGTAACCTGGATGAATGGTAAAGCAGTGATTTAATGAGAAGCTACCTGTACCTAGGCATAAATTAATAATTAAAAATATTTTTTTTAATAATTGCAAGCAGTGTCTAGCCCTGTAGACTTAGAGTTCTTTGATTGCTGTTAATTCCCCTGGACTTTATAGATGGAAGAAAATATTTTCTAAATAATTCTGAGATTCAAAAAGCCAAACAAACCAGAAATTTTCCATCCTATCTCAGAAAAAAACCAAACTTTAGGAATCTAGGATTCTGGAAATTATTTCGATTCATGGCCTTTTTTCTTCCAAATTAAAAGACGCAAAAGTTGTTATGGCATTCTCCAGTGTTTTGGAGTAGATAGATGTGCACAGCGGGTTATATTGAATGTATGGCCAGATTTGTCATTCTAAAGTTGGCATGGAGGTGATTTCAGGTGTTTGTGAAAGAGAAATACCCTACTTTCACCTAAATTTAGTACCTGTAGGTACCTACACATAGACAACTGGAGCATCCAGCACCTGCCCACGGGTAGCTCAGTTTTTTATTATAAGCAATTCATACTTGTTTCTGTGCAGAAAAAAAAAAAAGGAGAAAAAAAAGGGAAAAAGAGAGAGAGAGAGAGAGAAGAAGAAGGTAATTTGATATTTCATTGCAGAAGATATGGCATTATGAAGGATAAGTGAAGTTTTACGAGGTCAGGGGACAGGAGTATGCATTATATTTTGTGGCATTTGCTGAAAGAGAAAAAGAAATTGCTAATTTGAAGTCCTTTACTGGGGAACTTTGTGAGGCTGTTCTAGTCTGACACTTCTCAGGCTCAGAGCAGACACCTGTGAGCCTTGCAGCAGTGCCTGAGACCAGAGCATCCCTGAGCATCACATCCCATGTTGTAGTGTCAGGGCACATACTGAGGTCAATGTCTAGGAAAAAAAGGTGCCTAGCAATGCCACAGTACATCCTGGCCTTTAAAAAGTATTAAAATGTGAATTCCTGGGGCTGCCTTATGGTGCTTTCTAGCAGGCTGACAGAGAGGATTTGGCATGAATTTAGGACTGCTATGGCTAAGGGTGATGGGTCTTGTGAGATTAATAGCATCACTCTTTCCCTGACTTGAGGGATATTTAGGATACCCATGTTTATAGCTGAGGGTAACTCAAGAGAGACTGTAGATTAAAGGGGAGGGGGACAAGAGTGGGAGGGAAGAAGTGAAGATGAATCAAATTCTTGAATAACAGGACCACAGCTGGATACAACAGATGTAAAACTAGGTGCTGATTAAAGATGGGACAACTGCTGCCAGCTTTACCCATTTGCTAGTACAAGGTATCAGTACATTGCCTGACATGAGGAATTGCTGATAAAAGGCATACTTGCAGATTTGAGGGCTGACCAAACACACTTGGGTGCATGATTCCTTCAGGATGAAGGCTGATCTGTCTGTCTCCACAGGGCTCATTATTGTCATTGCACGTCTCTGTACAAAAACAGTGATAAGACGGGGCATTTCTTTGAGTTTTAATATTATTTCTAATATTTTGGGTTCTTTCCTCTTTTGATGGCATATAAACTGCTTCATACCTAATATTGGCTCTGGTAGCTTACCCAATAAATAAAAAATCCATATCCTCTTGGTGACCATATGGCATTACATATGTTTAACGTGAACTGCAGATGGAACACTCAAAAAATGTCATCCTTTAGCTGGTCTGGATGTTAGTCCACAAAATGAACAAGTGGAGAGACTCTCAGCCTCCTGTGAGCTAGGGAACAAATGCTCAGTCAGGTACATCCTTATGAGCCCTTGCCATGATCCCCAAGATGATATTTGAAGCAGATTCTTCTTTTTAAACTCAGATGTTTCATTTGACAATAAAAAGAAAGTTTCAGACATACATTGTTCTGCCATAACCTATAGTTACACCAAAATGAGCAGAGCTAGCTCCAAAAGGCTGCTCTGAAAACTCAGGTATTAAAAATAAATTTATACAAAGCTGTCCTCCAACACTTTTGACTCAAAACACTTTGCAGGTCCTGAACAGCATTTCTGGTGAGTGAAAAGGAAAAGCAATCCAGCCTGGGCAATAACCTTTCCTGTAAGGCATTTCTCAAGAATCAGGAGATTCCAGTTTGTACCTTTATGCTCAACTAATCCAATACTAAGTTTATATATTCTGAGTTTTTTAGCAAAGTGCTTTTTGTATTCCATTTATTTTTCAAGCAATTTAAAAAAAAATAATTTGAAATATCTGATGAGAAAAGTTTAGAAATGAGGTGAACATTTTCTTTGGATATCATGTCATAATATTTGATATTTTCAGCATTTTTCATTATATTCTAGTGTACAAAGATATCTCCTCCTTTCAGTTCCTAAATTGTCATTTAACTCCTCCCTTCTCTTTCCATTCTATGGTCATTGACTCTTATACTGTACTAAGAAAATGGAAGTTACTAGGTTCTATTTAATACGGATTAAAGAAAAAAATTAATACTAAGTAAGAAAAGAGACTGCTTTCTGGCTAAAAAAAA
>VZDJ01000057.1:3893561-3907786 GCA_008694505.1 Cyanoderma ruficeps | reverse complement strand
TGAAATTTTGGACAAGCCAAAAGAAAGTCTCTCATCCCCTGGAGACATTTTTTTGAGAGTAAGTTCCAAAATTTGAATAAAATGTACCTTTGAAAATATTTTAAGTGCCAAAAGTATACTGACCTCTTGGTTAGGGAGAATTTTATGATTTATACATCTCCATGATGTTTTCTACTTACACAAATGATCACAGAAGTGTAAAAATTAGGCGAGAAAGTGCAAGTGGCATACTCTGCATGCTGCTCAAAGAAAATACTGTTGCAAGCTTAAATTAATTATCTGTGTGTCTAGAGGAGCAGACTGAAGCTTGAACAGCCACAAATATGGCCAGTCCAACAAAGGGCACAAAACTGCAGCTTTAGCACAAAACTTCATAGCAATGAGGTGGGTTTTTCATCTCTTTCTTTGAAAGGAAAGGCTGCACCAGAATCTGCATAAATCAGCTTCCCAGGTTTGTCTATACTGCCTTGTTGTGGTCATATCTGAATATTTTGACCATTCGTGATATATTTGTTGAAAAAAGAGATACTTCTCCTTTCCTTCCTATTTCCACTTTGTACTTCTTTAATGAGACAGAACAAGGAGGTGTACTGAGTTTAAAATCTAACCAAAGATGGCTCAAGTTTCTACACTGATATTTTAGAAGAGACACAGCACAAATGCCTTAATTCCCCATCTGCATCACCATGTTCAGTGCATGCCTAGGAGCTCTCCAGTGTGATTCCTAGTTGTTTACCTTTTTCTGCAATGCCAGAACAATAAAATATAAACTTTTACAAAGGCTTTCCCCTGCTGTAGTCAAGGACTGAGGTTAAATCAGTTAATGGAGAACAGCCACAACCCAAACAACCCTCCTGTGATTAGCAAATGGATATAAATAGACAGTGATATTTGTCCCCACTCTCTCAGGTAAAGCTGTAACTATGGACCTTGCACAGTAATTTTCACAGGGATTCAGTAATATATCACATTTATCTAATATAAAGTTCACAGAAAGTACAATGGTCAGATTGTAAGGATTAATTCCCCACATTTATATCTTCCTTCCCCCAAGAAATCTGCATCTTGGCAATGTTAGAAATAAACTTAATTCATCACTAGAAACACCTTCCATTATTGTTTCTTTTCCCCATTATTCTTTTTTTTTTTCCCCATAGAGACCTTTGAGAGTTCATATTGTGGTTTTGATCTATTTGGCTTAGTGTTCTAAGTTATATTGAATTTAATCATGGGGTCACCCGAACAAAGTGGCTTTTCTTTTTCTAATCTACTAACTGCACATTTTTGCTGAGATTGGAAAGGACAAGTCCTATTAGTACTCTGACACCACAGGTCAATAACTCTTTATTTCTTCTATAATTTTATTTTTCATTGTGCCATGCTTTTCAGTTTTCCAAGTTCATACTGGGAAATTGAAATCAACCATCACTACAGCTTGTTTGTTTTCCTATTTTCCTCATGATATGCTGGGGATTGCTACTCTTTCCCTTGTACTGATGGCTTGTTCCAGGAGCAGCCAGCATTCTTTTACCTTATCTAGCCCACTGCTAAGATGTGTATGTACCAAACATAAAGAGTTGTTTCGGAAGAAAACATAGTTTTTCAGGCAAAAAAAACGTAAATCAGTGGATTTCTCACGTATTTCTAATCTAGTTCTTTGTATTTAATTAAGTTTAACCTCCTTCAAGGACATCACAGGAACAGTTTAAGGACATCATCTGCACGCTGCAACTGAATTCTCCATCCCCAACAACATCGATTTTAGAAAAGAATTGTCAATGCTGTCACTTCATAACATAAAAAAATAGTAAGGCGGGGTCTATACAAGCCAAACCTCTAATCATAAAAAAGATCAAAAGGCTCTCCTGTGACCATTACAATTTAAATGCTCTCAATCTAAACCAAACATCCAAAGAAAGCCTCTGTATTTGACTTTGTTCAACAACAGAAAGAAAAATCCAGAGCAGAGGGTGAAGTTGTACTTGACCACACCTTAGTTTGCCCTTAACTTGTTTTGCTGTGCCTGTAGATACTCCAAGTGCAGCCCCAAATACAGTTTTGTTGCTACTCTAAATAAATGCTATACAGCAGCCAGTCTTCAAGGGTTAATGCCCATGAGGCATTCACTTTCTGAGAATAAAAACTCTTCATAGCACACCAAAAAAAAGGTTTTTTTAAATAAAATGTATTAAGAAAATTGCAGGATCTCACTATTAACAATAAAGATGCAATACTACCTTTTCCTTATTGTTATAAATAAGGTAAACCAAACCGGAATTAGGAAAAAATAAAATTTATTTTCCCGCTATTGCGAGTAAAAATAAAAAACACAACAAAAACACAGCCACATCAGGATAAAACCACAATAAATCAAAGCCACAATAAAGATTAAATTCAATCGAACTGGGAGGCGAATACAGGACTGGCCCGCGCCAAGTCCCCTTTCATTCGCTCCGACGTCCTGCTTTTAGGGTCCAGTTTTTATACTTTTTATATCCCTCGAGGCAGGGTTTTCCTTTGTCTGTGGCAGGATTATGAGATTCGTGGATTCCCTTTTTGGGATTCAAACTCCTTCCCGAGTGGAATCAGAATGGTGTCTGAGGATTAGCTTTAAATCATGTTGAAATTTAGAGTGGGGTCCCTCCGCCAGACAGAAGGACGGCTATTGGAGGTCGGAGCTGTCTCGAAGCTGATGGTGGGGTGATTTGGCCACGGAGACCCAACTGAAGTTCTTCTTTCATTTGTAGATTGAGGTAGACATTCCTCAGTCCGGGGTTCTCCTCTGGTGACTCTGCCAGCGCATTCCTTCCTGTCTGCAATTCTTTAATTTCTCATGCACAAATTAATATACAGGGTTTATTTACAACACTTATGAAGGCTAATCAAAGTTTCAGGCGAATCAAAGTTTCTTTCTTGTGATAGCAATGGTTTCTGACGGAGATGACTAAATAATACAACTTTTTGTCTACAAGTTCACCGGAAAGGAACATTAAGGTGTGCAGTCTGTGCTGTGCAATGAAGTTTTCTGTTGGTAGTTTCTTCCTTTGTACAGCCTTCTTAAGTGTAGCATATTCTTGTTGTAAATAGGCGCCGTATATTAATCTGGGCATGAGAAATTAAAGAATTGCAGGCAGAAGGAATGTGCTGACAGAATCACCAGAGGAGAAGGTGAACTGAGGAATGTCTTCCTCAATCTACAGATGAAAGGAGGACTTCAGCTGGGGCTCCGTGGCCAAATCACCCCACCATCAGCTTCGAGACAGCTCCGACCTCCAATAGCCATCCTTCTGTCTGGCAAAGGGACCTCACTCTAAATTTCAATATGATTTACAGTTAATCTGCAGACACCATTCTGATTCCACTCAGGAAGGAATTTGAATCCAAAAAGAAGGATCCATGAATCTCATAATCCTGCCCCAAACAAAGGAAAACCCTGCCTGGAGGGAAATAAAAAGTATAAAAACTGGACCCTAAAAGCAGGATGGCGGAGCGAATGACAGGGGGACTTGGCGCAGGCCAGTCCTGTATTCGCCTCCCAATTCAATCAAATTTGGTCTTTGTCATGGCTTGGATTTTTGTCTGTTTGATTGCAATTTGGTCTTTTTTTTGTTGTGTTTTTATTTCTTTTCTGTACTTCAATTCACGTTAGCGAGAAAATAAAATTGATCTTTTTTTAATTCTGATTCGGCTCACCATATTTATAACATTCTTATCCTGCAGCATACATTCAAAGCCACTATCCCCTCCATTTAGCAAGAAAGTCATGATCATTTAATGACTAGGTCCTCAGACACATTTTTGTCTTTATGGTTCCTGTACTATTATGTTCTACCGAGGATACCAAAGGTGATGATTCTTATTTTGGAGGTGTGGGAGAACAGTAAAAATGGAAAAAAGCCCAAGTAAAGCTTCCAGAGAGAAGAGCAAATATTTTTATATTCACTTATTGCTACCTGAAAAAAATAATCTTAAAATAAGTTATAAGATATTGTTTTCTTTATTTCTTCTTCTTCTTCTTTTCAGAAGAAGATGAATGATAATTGCCAGGGTGTAAAAATTGAGAATACCCATTAAAAGAAATTCTTTCTTTCTTTCATTCTTTCCTACTCACAGGGCATAGATTATCCTCACTTCTCCCATATCACATAGAGGCAATGTTTACCATTATAGGGCTTTGAAATTTAAAACAAAACACACTTTAGCTTCTGTCATAGAACAAGTAATAAAACATAAGTTACTCAAATGGAGACATATCAACGTATATTTTACAATTATTTGAATCAGAACACATACTGATTTCTTTTGGTTTGCTCCCTAAATATGGTAAAACTCACTGGTAGAAAGTTAGAGCTGTTACCAAATACACAACACTCAAAAGAAACAGCTTCCCAGTTTAATCTGATTTTGATTTTTGTTCCTTCTCTCCCAGTCAATATGTATATTTTAGATATTCTTCTGTATTTTAATCTTGATGGTGACTAGATATTTATCTATATTTTAGATATTTTCTGTATTTTAGTCTTTAGTCTTGATGGTGTATATCTTTATAAATATTTGTACATATATATATATATATATATACACTGTATACATATAGATATATCAGTCTCCATATATATATATTTATAAAGAGGGAAAGCAAGTTATCATGGCTTTATATAAATGGATCGAGTTAAAATGGGAAAAGGGAGAGTAAAATTAGCTTGGCATGACTGTGTGAGATTAGACACTAAAATTATCCTCCTGCAGTCGTATTTAATTCTCTAAACAGCTTTAACTAATTTGCTTAGGCACACTACTTTTTAGTGAAACTAATGAAAAAACATGCTGCCTCTGTGTTCATTTTTGGTGACTATTCAGACCTCTAAATGTAATAAGCCTTTTTTTTTCCCTAACTTTTTTTTTTTTAATCCATTCATCTCTATAACACTCTCTTTGCTTACTCAAGCTGCCATTTTAGGCAATAGCTTGTGCTGGAAGTGCTCATATTCCCTAAATTTATTGATTTAAGGAATTTAAGTGATATTATATGACTATAGCCACGCATGGAATTAACAAAAATTGCCAGTATCAGACAATATTTCCCCCCAAGTAAAAGAAAAAAACCCTAACAAAACAAAAAGCAGGTAGCATTTGTTCACATATTTGACCACAGCAGAAAAAAACCCCACAATGGCCAGATACCTAAATTATCACAGGTGGGTTTTTTTCGGTTTTGTTTTCACTCTGTTCCAGGTATTAAACAAGTTAGAAAGACTATTCATCATGATTTGAATACAGCCCTCACATAAGGAAAGAACTGGTGCTAGATTGTTTGGTATTTTTTCACTCTATCAAAGTGTTTTACCATATGCAAATCAATGGAAACAGCTATTACTTAGTCAAAGAAGCACACACAACTTCTGGTGGCCTTTACTGGTTAATTCTTTTCTCTGTCCCACCCCATCAGCTTCTGTGACTCATGGAGATCAACCGTAACCAGCTGAAGTGCCAAAAACAATTAGGTGGGTTTGGTTTTCAGGTAGGCCAAGTGTTTTACCTTTTTCTTTGTTCACCAAGGAGCCATACACAAGGTTTGCAGCTAATGACTTTCACTGTGGTCACTGATGGAAATCCAGCCCAACTCAACCCTACCCTGAATAACTGGAGACATTCTGGCTAAGCAAAAGAGTGCTAAATAGATGGGGGGTTAGGTTTAAATGGACAGGCAACTCCCCAAAAGAGTCAATGTGTTGTAGATCTGTGTGCGATGGTTTCGCTTAGCAAGAATATACTTTTCTGTTTCCTGCCAGGACCAGTCTTCCAATGTGATTACTACAAAACAAACAAACAAACAAACATCCAAAACCAAACAAAAATACAAACAACAAACAAACAAACAAAAATACAAAAAAAAGACAAAACAAAAAACACTACATTTTTGTGACCGACTCCGGGCAGACTGACCTCTCACTGCCATTGTTTACAACAATTTCGTCACCAGTGGTTTACTTATGTTTTATTTAAATGTCAAATGGAAAGCTAGAATATACCTTGTGAGATGGTTTAGATGGGCAGTCCAGACAGGCCTAGAAGGTAAACCATTCAGGCATTTTTGGTTATTAGCAATACTACCTTTCTGGTACCTTTCAGGGCACTTTCTGTAAGGTAACAGCTTTTTCTCCATCCCTATTCAACCCATAAGTTCTTTTACATGTACATATGACAGGCTCAAATCACAAGTAGCTTAATATTTGCTTTGATAAAGTCAATATTAAAAAAATAAAATCTTTTACACATCTAACTAGAAGTAATTGTCCTGTTTTACACACTGTTACTTTGTGCAACCTAAATGCAGATTACTTTGCAGAGAACTCTTACCAGCAGATCTGCAATTGTCTTTGGCAAATTTCTGGCAAGTTTAGATATTTTGTCTGAAAATTGCATGTGGAAAAAGCAAATGCAGCCTGTGTATATTAACACAGATTTTTGTTTAGTGTACAGTCGCCCAAAAGTTCAAGGATTTCAGAAGTGTAATGTAATTGTAGATCTGTGCCATCCTCTGCTATCATTAAAATCAATCCAAATTTGGCAAAATGTGTGTAAATTGGTGTAATTCCATTCTAAATGCAAAAATCTAGGCCATATATTTCATGCTGCTGCTGACACTGCCACAACCTGAACACTAATAAGGTGCTAATTAGGAACTGCCATTTTAAGTCTATCGTGCTTTTGCATGTGAATTTACCATATGCTCCAGATCAGATTTCCTACTGTGAAAAAGCTGAGATGGCTCAAGCGTATGATGTGCAATAAACTACTGCTTTTCAGTGCCCTCTTCTCTAAAAATGCCTTTCCTCTGCTGATTCTAAGCGTGGTTTTTGAGAGGATTGCCATATGCTCTTGCATCTTTTATTGTTTATTTTATCTGCTCAAGAAACCTGCTTTGGAAAATCATGGTATAATACTAGAGAACTCTCCACAATTAATACCAAGCTATCCATGTGATTGCATTTTTCAGACATTTAATAGGGTCCATTTATTAATATCAGAGATTTGCAACAAAATGAAAGACATAATCAATGCTGTTGTCTGTTGTAATACATTTAGATTATTTTAAAACTACACTTCATTTTTTGGTGTCCAGACAGCAAATGTAGAAGATATAGCTTATATTACAGGTAAGCCACCTGTCCCATGCTACTTACACTTGTAGCTTTTTAGTCCTAAATTTAATCACAGTAAATAGAAACAGTCTTTTTGTTGTCACAGTACACAGATTTTCCAAACTATGTACTTCTCAGAACACAAGTATTGTATGCAGAGCTGAAAATGAGAAGACAGCTTTAATTTGTAAAGTAACCCAAACCTCACAAAGTTCAGTTTGACAGTCAATTCCACGACAGTCAATATTTCATCTTGTTGTTACAAAACCAAGCCATTATGTCATAACAAAGCCTAGAGGTGTTGAAAACTGAATGCCTTTTGGCTGTTTGCAAGGCAAGAAAAAGCATGTTCTGGACAACACCAACAAGAATGCCAGTAATTGAGATCTGACTCTTCTTAGATTTGTTGACTCACTGTGAAAATTCAATGCTCAATATAGATCAGGATTTTCACTTTCTTACATGTGTTGATATGGCCTACTGGTAACATCACAAAAATTGTAGCCTGCAGCCCTTAATCATGTATGTTGTCCCTGGACATTGTTCCACGTGGGTCCATTAGGAGAAAAAAGGAAAAAAGATTCTGGGAGAAAGAAACACAAGGTCAGACCGCTAGGAAAAATTTAAGACCTTCTAAGAGTATCTGAGATTCACCCTGCCCTTCTTAGTTGTCAACAGTGTGTGGAGAGTATCTAGACAAGGTTTTCTTCTGCCACATTTGGAAAAACAGACTAGATCTCCACCCATGTGATACAGAGGGGGAAAAAACCCTCAATTTACACCTTGTAGGAGGCGCTAGTTATTTATTTCATAGTGTCATTAGGGCTGGAAAAAACCTCTAAAGTCATCGAGACCAGCCATCGACCTACCAGGAGCACCACTAAGCCATGTCCCTAAGCACCACTTCCGCACGTTTTTTCAACACTTCCAGGAATGGTGATTTCACCACATGAAATGTCAGCCTGTTTCTATGTTTGACTGCTCCTCCACTGAAGAAATTTTCCCTAAAATGCAATCTAAACCTCCCCTGTCTGCATCACAGCAATGTGAGCAGGGTGGTGTTAGCCACAGGGGCTCACAGGCTCCACTCCAGCCGAGGTGAAGCTGATGGAGCAGCCCAGGATAGGCAAGACACAGGACTAACTTATCTGGTTATGGTAATCCTAACTCATCACCTCTCTAGCTCCATGCAGGAGTGCCAGTTTAAAATCAAGCCCACAGGCAGAAAAGCACGTAGCTGCAGTGCCCCCAAAGCAACTTGGCAGAGAGCTAGTGACTTAAAAAGTCATAATATCCCTCACAGACTCTCCTTTGTGCTGGAGGGAAATGAAATGACATATAGCTCCACCTGGGGTGATGTGTGAGCCAAGAAACATCAGTGTCATCGTGCCATCAGGTGTGCTGGCAAATTATGCTGCTGCTCATTCTTTATCTTCATCCATCTCTTGCCACTTGTCTGCACAAAATGGCTTTTTATTGGCTCCTCAGAGCTCACTCGTGGATTGCACATAAAGGGATGATAACTCCTGAGCTTAAAGAAGAATGGAGTGGCCTCCTCCTCATGCTTTTAAACTGGGAGGTAAAAGGTCTTCATTTTGCAAATAGGAACACACCTTTCTTAAAAGCAGTTTGTATGTTTCTTAGCATATTTAACCAAGAAATAATTGACACAGAAAAGGAAATGATGAAAAATGCCATCTCGGAAGAGAATCTTTCACAAACATTTATTTACAAGAAGTAATAAGTTTAAATGGATATTATTGTACATTCCAAGTTAAAATCTTTCTCATAATTTCTATGTGACATAGTGAAAGTGGGAACATTAATATTAAGTTCCTGCCATGTCAACTAGCAGAAAAAATGATAGCATGGAATTTAGGGATTAACAAGCTTGCTAATATCTGAATCAATATTGCAAATCATGATAGCAGAGCTGACTACTTATTTCTTGGAAAGAAAAATAATCAGCAAACCAATAACACTATTAGGTGAAGCAAAGAATATCCCAGCTTTTTCTAGCTGGTTTAGTTAGATCACTTTTTGTTTGCCTGGAGACATAAAAGATCCCCACAGAGTGAAACACCATGACTTTTTAAGAGAAAAATCTGAAATGTGAAATTGATATTATTAATGGAGACCTAACAATATGTTCAAATATTTTGAATAATGCTACACAGTAAGAGCACGTGGCATACAAGAAAAGTGGAAGACAACCCTAAGAGAATTCAGTGAGTGTTTATAGACCCCTGTAATGGCATGAGCATACTCTGGGGAAGTGACTAGAGTTCAAAAACCCAAAACTTGATGGTAGCTCTGCTGATCCTTTATTTGCTGCACCCCTCAATGAAAACAAAACCAGAACAGAAAGTAAAACACCAGTCTTGGAGTTCCTGTGCTTCTTTCAGTGCTGCACTGCTGGCATTTGCTGAGCAGCAGCCTCAAACCCAGACCTGAGAGAGGAGCCCTGCTGATGCTGGGCAGTTGCTTGTCCCTAGAATCCCTCAGACTGGGAAGCCCTCTGGTCCATGCCTGTGCTGCTCCATCCCTGAAAAGCATCCTCCTCTCAGCTCACCAAAATACCTCTCTGCAGCTGACAAATTTGATCTAGCAGACAAAAATAGCTCTGCAGGGGAAGTTTACAAGTACTTGTCGCCATGTGTATAAATAAATGTTGCTCTTTCCCAATTTATCCAAGGTATGCACCTCTCAAATACCCTGGGACCCACCCATAACTGCAGAGTCCCAAAACACCACAGTGTACATCAGAGATTAAATTTAACTGTGTTAGAAAAATTCTTGGACTTGGCATAAAAAAAGAGTGCTGATTTTAGGCAAAAGACACTGGACACGGTCAAGGAAGAGTAAGGTTTGGCTCAGCAGCAGCAGACAGCTTTGGTGACCTTGAAGAGGTGCTTGCACCTCAAGTCCTCCCCTTTGTAAAACACTTCTATAAGGTCTGCTCGTCTGTCTGTCNTCTGTCTGTCTGTCCCTCTGTGTTGCTGTTCAGACTGCAGCTTCCTCAGACCAATTCTAATTTTGTGCTGTACGTAAAAAGACTCAAAGACTCAATCTGTAATCAATATGTGATGGAATTAGGTACTTATGATAGGGAGTTAAAATGAGACTGGCTTTATTCTGTGTGAGCAGGATGGCAAGAATCAGAAAGGATGGAAAAGTCATCCAAGTCCAGCCACCAAGTACTTCCTAATCTTGGCCTACTCACTGAATTCAGACTCCCTTGGACCCATCTTTGTCATGAACATTCCTGCTTGGATGATTCTCAACTTTATTTGAAGGACCTTATGTCCCTCGCTTTTTTGGAGAAAATAACCTAATATGAGGCCTTTCATAGCTTTCCATTGGCCATGGAAAGAAAACATCAGAAAATTAGTATTTTGGATGATGGAAAAACTCTCAGAGAGTTTAATATGCTAGGGGAATGATAAAAGCAGAAAAACTATCAAAGTAATATCATGGTGGAGATGCAATTCAGGCAGCATATCAAGAGAAGTGAGGGCAAAAAGAGAGAAATGTTGCACTTTGAAAGCCTCATAGGCTGAAACACAAAGTGCTTTCTTTCATTTGCCATTAAAATTCACCCTGTGTCAAAGGAAACGGGCAAAAATTGCCTTCATCCCCACCCACTTAGTGTTTTGTACCCCAGGACAGCCCTGAGCAGTCTGCAGGGGAAAGGGAAGGAAAGGGGAATGCACAGAAGTGTCTAAGTCTGACCTTTCATTCCTTCTGCCTGAGAACCCCAGCAAATTTTTCCTCTCTCATTATCACCACACAGTTCAGCTGCTGCCATGAGGAGTGGCATTCTTGTTCTCTGCAGTCAGTCAGTTATTTATGGAGCATGATTTTCTTCCTAATTTACAGCAGTTTCTCATGGAATACCTAGCTGGCAACCTGCTTACCCTTGCTCATATCATTTTATTTTTATAAACTCTTGTGTTAAATGTAAACACACCAGCCCTATAATATTTTATACCAATTTAGAGGTTTAATTCCAAGTCAAGTAAAAGAGAAGGAGTGACATCTTGGTGTTACTGAACTCAGGAGCAAATCTGTATTCTTTTTCTTGAAGTTCATGCAAGATGTGTTAGAAGAGACCAACTAGTCCACAGGCATGTGATTCATAGAACATTTAGTGTAGCTCATGAAAACACAGTAAAAGTAACTTTACATAAGCATGTCATGTGTTAACCTTGCATTCTCCAGGACCCTTCTTTCCCCTAGAAGCACAGTAGATGTGGTTTTAGTTTTATATTTTTTTCATCAGAGACATAGCTGCTGAACTCTTCAGTCATTGGTAAACACTTTCAGAGTAGGTCCATTTATTCCTGTAGGGCCATTTATAAAACAAATTACTGTGCATGCAAGGTAGCATCAATGACAACTGCTCCCTGCAAATAAATACTACCTAAAGGCTAAGAAACCTGCTGGAAACATGGCTTACTTGAATAAAGAACAAAGCTTGTGTTTAAAATGTGTTGTGTTTGTTTATTCAAGCAGCATTTAATCCAAGCATGACAACAATCAACCTTTTTACTTCTGTTTCCCCATCACTCCAGAGTCACGGTTTGCAAAACAAAAAATGACTTATTGCTTTAGCAGCTATGCCTACTTTTCCTTGTGATGGCTGCTTAGTGTCCATGGACCTCTGTCTAGTGAGTCTTACAAGGGGTGCAAGTGAATATTCCTTCATTTTCAGTTTCTAGGAAAGTAGCTTCTTTACCTTAATAGTTTCTGCTCCTTGTTTTAAAATGTCAGAAAAATTGTCATGAAGCCTCAGAGAATAACATAGCTGATCATATTCTATATTACAATACAATAAGCCTCTCATGTTACTGCTTCAAATCCTACTTTTAAAAAAATCAAAACTTTTCATGCCATGGAATCAATGGGCAAATGGGAAATGTTCATTCACTAGAAATTAATTTGGTATTCATGATAACAGCATTTATCATAATGTATTCATTTGGCATCGCTGTGGCTGTCACACGTAAGAGGGTTCGATTACAATGTACACAGCTAATGAGCACATGAATTGTTACTGAATCAACATCACTGTGCAACATTTTCTTGTTTGCAGTACTCACATGCTTCAGGTTTTAATACAAACCAGGGGAAGAGTAAAAGAGAGGCTTTGCAAGGAAAACAAAAATTACATGCACGTGTGCTTTTCCACTATCTACTGTGCAGTACCACTTCATTCTAGGCACCTGCTGCTTCCCACCTAGTTTGTGTGTATTGCTTTATACAAGATCTCCAACTCATCATTCTCTACATTTTTTGGGGTTTTTTTCAAGGTACATTCAGTTACTCTTATCCTTTTACTTGCATACTACATGCCTCCTTCCTACAGTGCTCCTGCAACACTTTAATTTCTGCATTTTCAAGGGAAGAATACTGGATTCACACTTATCTTTTCTTGGCGGGATGAGAAGGGCAGTAGCCTTACTTTACAGAATAATTTGTGTTCCAGGTAGCTTTCCAACCCTGTTGTTCATAGTGAGTTTTTAATGTGGATTCACCTCAAGTCCCCATTCCAGATTTTGTGCAGAAATCCTTAAAAATCAGCAAATTCTCAGCAATGATATCAAGCATTTCAAAGCATATTGTGCATTTCCTTAAATCCTTTTACTATATCCATCCCTTCCACTAAACTCTGTAGCACGAAATTGTTTGAAGTTGGAAGAACAAGATTTGCTGCAGGTGTTTAGACAGCAAAAGCTCAGATTTAAGTCTATTTAAGCAACTACTCTAAGAAATTAGATCATTTCCTTGGTGTCTGCACTGAAAATTATTAAAACAATGGAAAATTTATAAAAGCTTGTTATGACTAAAAGTGTGCCAAATGGCTGTTGAAAATGTGATATTTTAAGTGTAACTAACTCATACGTGATAATTTAAGGTGAGTGCAAGAAACACAGCTTCGTTTTTAATGGAACTGTTTATTTTTTTCTTCATTGCAGTTATGTTCCCAGCCGTGCTTGCTTAAGCACTGGAACATATATGGGCCTGGTAATCAGCTAAATAACAGTATTTCTTACTTGTTAGAATTTAGAAGCAGCATAATGAGAAGAGGAAATCTTTATCAGACAGAATTATCGAAGCCCTGCCTTCATTGAGGCAACACAAACATTTGTGTGTAATTGAAGAAAAAGAAAACAGAGAACAGAGTGCAAACATAGATTCTAAAAAGAGACTAAAAAAAGGAGTAAGAGATACAGGAAGCTAAAGGGCTAAGACCTCTTGGTATCAAAATGAGAGTCTTAGACCAAGGGAGAGCCAAAACTTCATCTAAAATCCCTCTTCCGTCTCTAGTATATATGGCATATATACTGCAATTTTAAAAAAATTATTGGATATGAAAAATGCCAACATGAGATAATAGTTTGGGTGCATTTTAAAGTATATTGAGGTTTGTTTCTTTTACTTTTTATACCTTCAGCACCAAGACCTGATGGAGAACAACCATGGTATGCCATTGAGATCCATTGACTGGGGGAGGTTTTCCTCTTAATCTGTCTCTGTCACTCTCTTTTTCTCCCCACACCTCTTTTCTGTTTCTCTCTCTCTCCCTCCGTGTCTTTAATCTACTGTTCAAGAAAACCCATACTTTTGACTTTGGCATATGGTCTCATTTGCACCCTAATTCAGGCAGAGGCATTTCTCATCATTTTAATAAGCAGGTCATGACAAGGGGCTAGAGGCCCACCACTCCGGGGGCTGCTCCGTGCCACTTCCATTGGGTTGGGCTGCTGAAGGGGTGCCGGGCGTGGCCCTTTGTGACACAGCAGCAGCGTTCTGTCAGGGCCCTGGGTGCTGCAGAACGTTGTGGTGCCCAGGGCCCTTGTGACACGGCGGAGCCACGCCCTCAGGGGTATATAAGGGGCGCAGGGCCCTGCGTTGCCCAGTCCCAGGAGAGCCACTTGCTCAGCAGGAAGCAGCTCCCGGGACCCCCTTCTGCATTGCAGGAGTTCGGAGATGAAGGAGGAGAAGGTGAACCCCGACTCCCAGGCACCCAGCCCCTTGCCCAGCCGGCCAGCAGACCAGGCCCTCAGCGGGCAGGGG
>VZDJ01000057.1:3757887-3890747 GCA_008694505.1 Cyanoderma ruficeps | reverse complement strand
TCTGTGTGTGCCACGGCGCCTCACAGGGCCTCTGGGCACATCAGCCATGTCAGAGACTGCAATGTTATGGGAAATGGCTTAAACACTGCTAGGAAGGACATCTGCCCATTATGGCAAAACTGAATAAAGAGCCTGAGACCACCCCGGCCCACCCCTCCTTCACGCAACTGCAGCTTTGGGCTGGCACTTGGGCTGCCCAACACAACCTGAGATACCATCAAGCTGACACTAGTGCTCACTTACCTCTGCTCCGGAGACAAGGAAACAACACTAAGGCAGGAGAATGGATCCACAAGAAAGCCAAACCCAGCAGCTGTCCTGAAAATCAGCTTGCGCCAGGCTCGGCCAGGGGAGGCCATAGCCCACAGGCTCATCTGCTCAGGCCACCTTTGCACACACTGCCCACCGCCAGGAAGGGAGGAGGACAGTTCTGGGGCTCTGCTGGAACCTCTGGTCACAGGCAGTGGACACCCAGCCTCCCCCACACAAACTGGCTCAGCTGTAGCATCCCCACCCTGGGAAGGCCACATCCACGGCACATTCCCGTGAGGGGCAGCTGAGGAGGTGCCATAAATCCATCAAGGAGCCCCAAAGCGCTGCTCAGACTCATTGCTGAGGCCTTGCAGCAGAGCACTGTTCGTGAGGCAAAGGGCTGACACAGATCCGGAGTCTGCTGCAGAAGACCCCCTCAAACTTGTCCCCGCCAGGGCAGGAACCTGGGCCTTCCCAGCCGGCCCAAGTGGCATCAGCCCTCTGAACTCCGTGTGTGCGGGGGACCCTCAGCACCAAGATCTGATGGAGAGCAACCATGGGACGCCATTGGGAGCCACAGACTGGGGAGGTTTTCTACTTAATCTGTATCTGTCACTCTCTTTTTTACCCTGGATATGCTGGTTAACTGTGAGGAATGGTCCCAAGGGTAAGCCTGCATTCAGCAGGAGCTGACCCCAGTAGAAACCAGCACCAATTACACTGGGGGCCCTGCAACATTATCAGCATGCAAAACCTGAGAGTCTCTGAATCCCTGATTTCTGGCGAGGTCATAAGACTGCAGAGAACTGGAGCTGCCAATGCTGTTTCCATACAGTGTGTGAAATGTTGGTCACCAATTAGATATACCAGATGAACATCACACATAATGTGCAAATATATAGTGGTCTTTAAATGAAGTAATCCTTACTGTTTCTGCTAAATCCCTTCCCTGTCCCAAATATATTGCTTTCTTGGAAAACATTTCCCCTTTCACATCAATGATTCTATTGCCAAGTTCTATCTGCTAATCATCCGCAATTCAGTTTTGGGGAATATGTTCAGCTTCGTAAATTCTCTGCTCTGGAGACATGCACTGGGTTTTGTTTTCTACCTAAAATTAGGAAAAAGTGTTTGAAAGGTACTGAACAAGAATGGAAATATAGCTGTTAGCACCTTTAAATGTTTTCCTCTAATCACATAATATGAAGAGCATCCATTTAACCAAATGCTACTCCCATGTCAGCAGTCATACCTGTGATCCATGTGACTCTTTTATTACTTACAGATTGTTATTTGCTCTAAATAATAACCTAAACAATACCTGCAGCTTTATTTTATTATGATATTATCAATTACTTCTTTTTGCTCCTTCAGTGCTTTTAGTATAGGATAAATGACCCATTTGATAAGAGTGAAATACAGAAAGGTAAAACCAGGTCACATATTATCGTGCCAGGAACGTGTGTGCAGCACATGACATAAGCTGCAGCCCAGCAGGGGTTTAGGCTTTATTGACAAGCCTGAAAACATTATCTCATAAATTCATTGCACATAATTCCTGAGTAATCAAGGATTTTGAGCATTTTTATGTATTTTTTAAAATGAAATATGCATATTACAGATTGAAGATAATGAATGTTATGATTGGGAGAAATGTATCACTTATATGTACTCAAAGCCTTCAACCAAACCCTTTCATTAAAGAAGAATAATTTCAGGCTAAATAATATAGAAGCTGGAGTCTCCTTTAGGTAAAAATCTCCAGTTTATACTTTCTGGTGGCAAAAAAACTTACACTGCCATTTGTTTTAATATAAAACACATTTAAACAGAACATAAAAGCATAGTAAAGACCACAGCAACTCAGTTTATGAATGTACAGTGAGAGAAGCAGGGCTTTAGAGTTGTATGTCCATGTTCACCATTTGCTTGTACAATTTTACGAGGTCCAAGTTTGCAAAGAGAAAAGGGCATAGCCCAGCCCTCATCTGACCCACTGGATCCAAGGCAAAGTGACGCAACAACACTCCTGAAATAACCTTGGCTAACCTACCTTGAGTCTTCTGAAACCCCATCCTACAACACCAGAGCTTTTCAAGAACCAATTGCCTTTTCCACGCCTTTCCATTGCTGACATCACAGGAGGATCTCCCTGGAAAGGACAGCACAAGGATGCTGAGCATGCACAGACACAGCCAGGACCTGCCCATCCACCCCTCAGGGAGGTGTAGCCCAAGGCCTTTGCTAAGAGGCAGCAGAACCTTGGCTTTTCCTCTTTTCCATATTTCAGAGCTCTCCCAAAAGCAGTGATCTTGGATCTCTGCTCAATTAGTTCAGATTACAGGAGATAATTCCGCCTGCCAAGTATTGAACTGTGCAATGGAGGCATGTACATTCAAACTATTTGGCTGAATGCCCTTTACAGTAACCTTAATTCATCTTACACTAAATTAGGACTTCTATATCACTGCCATAAAACCACCAAACAGCTCAGAGGACAATGAAGCAAAGAACATATTTAATTTTGCAATAAGCTCTCCTATTTCCTGTTTTCTCAGTGAATTTCTGTGTGTTTCCTTATAACATTACTCCTTGTTCACTAATACAGTGTCCCCTTATGTCTCTGTTCTCTGTCCCCCATAGAAATCATTCAATAAGATTCTTCAGATGATTTTTTAGCAAAGTATGAGCACTGCCAATGTCCAGTCTCATTTTCATTAAATGATCTATGCCTTTTTCTGTACCCCATTCTTCTCATGTCCTTGTGTAATGCTGAGCAACAGGTTTCTTAATTTTTCATACAATGTAGCTTTCATTTATATTTTATTCATTTAAACTGTCCTTGTCTATAGGGAACCTGCTACATTCATGTAATAAATTTCAAGGGTCTATTGTTTCTGCACTGAGCATCAGGATAAAGCTGGAAAAGACAGCTATAATAAGGATAAAGGACTAAAAAAATACAGTTATATTTTAAGAACTTACTGTACATACTTAGACACCTCTTTGAGAGCTTCTTTTCCTCCATAGACTGGACTCACTCTTGGAAGTTCCCTGGGTTCAAGGGGCAGCTAAATATATTCGACTGCCAACAAAACTGATGTAATTGTACTGTCTTACTTCTTCAGATAAGGATAATAACATTTCTATCAATATTAAATAATTTGAACTGTGTTCCGTCAGCTGAAAAAAATAAGCATAGACTTCAACTCTCTGGTTCCAAGGAAAGGTGAAACTGAACTTCAAAAGTCAATTCACATAATATGTGAAAGGTCTGTGAAGAAAGTCAAATGCAACTCAAATTTTACTATGCTGTCTTTGTCCTGGGAAAAAGTGGTCAAAATCGCCAAGATTAACTGATGTAGAATGCATCTCTCTGATTAAAGTGTCCAAAATTGCCAGGAAGAATCTCCAAACAGGTGCTGCTGAGCAAGAACCCAGTCCAAAAAGTGATAAACATATAGCCCAGCTCTGTCAGACTGCAACTCTGAGGGACATAATGCCTGATGTCAGTTTATTCAACCCATTTATTCACGACTCTCTACTATGGAATGAGCTAAAGAATGGATGCAGTCAACACCATGCAGTGCCAGAAATGTTGCATTCAACTAAAACTGAAGCTTTTCTGCATTTCTGTCATGCGCCACAGTCTTCAAGTTCTTCTGTACTGAAAGCAGCTACTTCTGCTTGGTTTTTTTCCCTTTGTCCAGTGGAGAAACATGTGATGACCCATAAAATTCTGCAAAATATCATTGATGTCAGTGGTTGAAATATGAGCAAATATTAATATTAAAAATGCAACCTACAAAATATCAATTTTAATTAGTACATCTGACATATCAAAAATCAATACTCAAGTAGTAAAAGATTCTGCAGTTTAGGCTACACTCCACATAAATGATGATTTCAAAATTAAGACATGCAAATTTAATCAATATATTTAAAACTTTACATCACTTGAGGTACTTGAATTACTTCTAATCAGTCTAGTAAATTGAAAGTATCATTTAATTGTTTTTTCTTCCCACTCTTTGAAAGACAAGCCCACCTTCAGGGTAGATTTTGCTCAGAATAAACTAGATTACCTGCAACCTTTGCTCTTCTTGTTATTCTTGACAATTAAAGCTATATTGTAATGTTAGGAAAACATGCATCTTAAAATCCCAGATATTATTTCATCAGTTAAGAAATTTGAGCTGAATCAATGGATTTAAAAATATAATATTGGTAAAGTTTCATTTTCTCATTGTAATACATTTAACAAAGCTGAAGAATTTTGTTGCTGATGAGAGATCAGACTTCATGTTTAAATCAACCTTTAAGTCTATGTGCTTATTTTCCAGAGTTATTTTAAAAATTGCTCATTTTGTGAAATATGCTGCATAAAGCTCTCATGTTTTGGTAACTTACAGTATGAACCAAAAATTGTCAAAAGCTAAAATTCCTTCTTTTGTCCCTCCCCATTTTTAATTTTACAATCTACATGTTAATAATGTTGGCACAGCCATCTGTTAAAATATCTGCAAGACACCTTGAAATACAATTCATAGCGAATTTTAGCCCTGAAATACATTTTATTTTTACAAAATGTTCATCGACAACTTGTTGAATGTACTTCTGAAAAAGGGCAAGAAGATCCAGTTTCACATTTTTATGTGAAAAGTCACACTGACACTGATAGAACTACTCGCTTACTTGATGATTATTCACATCTGGAATTAGTGTGATTCTTTTCACTGTTTTTCTCTGGAATTATATCTGTACAATAATAATTAAATGTGCAGTTGAAAGTATCTTAAAAGTTTTTCAGCTCAATATATAGCCTGAACATTTTCAGGTTACATCTTTTGGCAGCATGCATAAGGCCTATATTTCCTTTGAAATGGACAGGTGAAATTATAATGGAGAAGAATATGAGAATTTTATTATTTTTTCTTAAAGTTGTCTGTGGTAAAGTGCTGTGTGGGAAAACCCCACATTTCCAAATGGAGCAGAATAACTTCTTTATAAATTCTGATATGCCACTACCCAACTATTTAGCCTGCAAGAATATTGTATTTATATGAATAAACTTGTAGACAACATATTTGAATTGTAATTCACCCAGTTTTCCCACAAGACACCAGAATTACATAAATAATTATAACCTGGAGTTACTAGTAGCTTGTCTTCAGTGAAAAGTCAGCTTCTGAGTCACGGACAATGGGATCCTTAGACACGATGTGAACTGGGTCAGCAGTCTTTTCTTTCCACAGATTTCAAGGACAAAAATCATATGACACACTTAAGGAAAAACCCCCAGGCATCACGACAGAATCACTCTTGTATTCTCTGGTACAGATGAGTCACTGCAGCAGGACTTTCCAGGGCAAAGTATTTTTGGACAGGGGAGGAAAACAGAAAATATGTTTAGTCTCTGAACTGTACACAGGCTGTTGCATGGCCTCAGCACGGTGATTTCCTAGAAGGTGTGAGCTAAAAACAGCCACAGATTTCGGACACTGGTCTCCAGCAAGAAAACAAACAACATTAATTACATTGTGGTGTTGTGAGGACCCTCAGTAACATATTCAGCATTACCAATGCGTCAGTGTAAGATCAGCTATCAGTATGAACCCACAGGTTGGTTTGAAGGCAATGCCCTTTTCATACATGCGAATCCAGTAGGGATTCTGACTTAAAATGAGTTATTCCCTCAAACCTACATGTCATGGCTGTCACACGTTTGGTGGGAAAAAAATAAAACCCACAACAACATATTAGAGCTTTACCAACCCCTCATGCATCACCAACCCCTCCTTTAATAAATGGTGTTAGCATGACTAAAGAAAGATCTAGCAGGCAGCTCTTGAAGGGAAGGGTGGGCCTGCAACCAGAGAGTGGGCAGCAGCTACTTTTTCATATGCAGCAAACTCAGATTTTTCCTCTTTTTCCACCAAATGGGAACTATGCCCCATACCATACTTTAATGTCCTTTGACAAGGGTGACAAAGTACTCTCCTCAAGCAATGGTGTGATACCCACCCGCTTCTCTTCTCCTCCACTGACAGATGTTATGTAGAGTGCTTGAACACACAGGTCTTGTCACCTGTGTTCCTAGAGGGTCATGGGAGGAGGAAAATCCAAAGAAAACTGAAAGAAAAGCACAGAAAGGGTTTTCAACTTGATTCAAGTATATTCTGTCAAGAGGTAATTCTTCACCTATGACTGTGAACTGCTCCTGGAAACTTCAAGTCATGGCCCAGCCCTTGGAATATTTGGTATGACTTGCAGTACAGAATTTAATTGTTTTTAAGGTTGAAAATGGTCATCTGGATAGCATGCATTTTTTAAGCCATTTGAATAGAGTGCTCTTAAGCATTTTTACCTGAGTTTCATATGCATTTACTACAAAATAAGAAACTTCCAAACTGTCGCATTTCCAAATCGTCATGTAGTTCAAAAGGACCATTGTTCTTTCCAGAAATTTAATGTATTATTTGCTGTGTAAAAATCTATACTGCTTGTATTTTCTCATAGTTTCCAACTTGTGTGCAGTAGTTAAAATTCGGTGTCATTCAATATTTTATTTCGTAATAGAAAGATCATTTAATACCTGAACAGTTGTGTTCAGGAATCCATTTATTGCCCAAAACTTATGGGCTTTCCACTGATTTTTCAGAGACTAAAATGTCAGTTATTTATTTACTTTACTAGATAATGTATGAGCAATCAGTTATCATCTGACCTCAGGTCCCCCTGGGCACTTCTCCACTGTCAGACATTTCTGTAACTACATGTTCTTTCCCAACACCAGACTAATGCACTAGGCTTGTACACATCCCTTAAAGTGAAAAAGCTAAAACAAAAACAAGAAAGGTGCCACATCCAAAAAAGCTAACCTCTGTTTTCCCTGTTCCTCTGCAAAACTCCAGGGAATCATTGTTTTTACTATGTGTTTGAGCTTTGTAATATTTTACATCTGTAAGATCATGGGTTTTTTTCTTTGGTGAGACTGAAAGCTTGAACTCTAAGGCAAAAATAAAAAAAATCTTTTCAATGAGGCAGGACCTCAAGAGACCCTCTATGATTCTGTGGCAGACCCTTCACAAATATGAGCCCTAAGGGTTGTTTATTTCCTCTCATTAATTCTTTGAGACAGTAATTTTAATGAAATACAGAGTAATCGGACGTCTTTTAATGGTTAAATGCTGAGCTTCCTGGAAATGTTTTCCCTATGTATTTACACAGGAACATCTAAAGTGTAAATATAGTCCCTGGGTAGTTATCTCACATTGTAATGGATTTAATACAGTGGTTCAGATTCAGAGTTGACATAAGTGTTTTGCAAATACAGTGCCATTAAAGTCAATGAGGCTAAGTCAATTTACACCAGTCAAGGGTATGATAGTGTGTACAGAAGAATTTTTTGTCATAATCTTCCTGGGTTTGACAGCTTCATGGGCTGAGGGAGCCTTTAATACACTTGTAGGGCTTCTTCCCATAAAAAGGATTTCTTCTGACATGCAGAGGAAATGTATGGGGGAAAAGAGAGGAGAAAATTAAAAAACCTGATTATGACACAATAACGTTGAAAACATCTGCATTGTAAGCAAAACATATTGGTGGATGCCTTCACTTTCCAGATGTGTGGGCAAGTGGCTTGGACTACCTCAGCTGTAAGAGATGTACAGTGATATGTTTTGTATTTCTATTTTGCCACAGCCCACAGCCCACAGCCATTAAAAGAAAGGTGTATTTCCTTCAAGCCCACAGACCTAAAGGTGTTGTAAAGCAACAGCACGACACCCTGGGAAGAAATCACTACGATAGCCACCTGAGGGCATGCAAGGAAAAGAAGAAATTTGAGTCTTGTGTACAAGTGTGGCTTTCACTCACTCAAATCATCAAAAAACTCTGGGAATTATGTCTGTTATTTGTATTTATTTGGTCCACTGTGTTCCCACAGATTATTTACCTTTCATTTGTGATTCACTGGTGGGAAGATAAGAGCATCTGAGGCAAGGGCCTGAAAGGAGATGTGCTGGCTGTAAAAACATGTTTGCTGCTCTTCTGTGCAGTACATCTTTCTGCTCTGGGAAGTAGTTCTCTGTAAACATGAAACATGAACTGAAAAATAAAATCATCCCTTTTTCAATTATTCTAAACTGTTTTAAATTTTCTTTGTTATTATGTGTTTTTCACTACTCTCCTGTAACTCCCTCTTCCAATCCCCATCTATGCAGAATATTCGTCCTGATTACAAGGGCCCAACACCCGAAAGGCAATTTTTAAATATATAGAGGTTACATATTAAGCCTCATTTTCTGATTTATTTCCTCACAATATTCACTTTGCCTAGTCCGGTTGTTGGGACCTTTATTGCTAAAGTTACCTGACAAGTTTGCCCATCACCACCTGGCTTTTAATATAAAAATACTTAAATAATACAGCAACTGAAAAATAATGTTACTTATTAACAACTTTTACCCCATTACTGAAACAAATACTGAATTTTATTCACTAAAGGCTTTCTTGTTGAGTTTAAATTTTTTAAAACATGTTTTAGGAAATTCAGTTTTGTTTTTTTTTTTTGTGTTATTAATTATAAAAGAGAAAAAGTCTAGGAACTATTTCTGTGTGGTTGTGAATCTATTTTGTCAAACCGTGCTGGGAAAGGTAGTGGCACATATTTGGTGTAAAGAGTAGCACTATGTACTCATTCTTTCAGAATAGTTTTTGTACATTTTCTGAATTTTACAACAGCCTAGGAAGACTTCATGGAGGCATTTGCATTTTCCTTTTGGGAGAATGGGAAATATTTTCAGTCTTAAACACAAAAAGAAGGAAATCAAAACTCTACTTGCAGCGTTAATTAAAAAAGAGAATCATCCAAGATTTGTTCATTTCCTCTACAAGACTCAAATTACTGTGTTACAAATAGATTTTGAAAGTGTGGAGTTTTGACTTGAAAAAATAATAACACATAATAGCCTTATCTGATGCGAGGAAGAGATGTAAACCAAATGGGAGAGAGCACCATAATTAGTAAAAAATACCAGAAAAAGGAGCTCTGATGTGGTTCTATTGTGAGAAATAATGGACCTGCTTGCAGAGAGAATATTTCACTTGATAGACACACTTTCTAAGTAGGAAAGTTATGACAGGCACATGCACGAGCTTCAGTCTGCATTTTTCAACATGTTATTTAAAGCCCAGGCTGGTACATACCTACCCAGGTTTTACTCACTGCTCCAGGATGCAACTACATTTCCCTTAATATGCTTGGATAATAAAACAGTTGGTGGTAATTATCCTAATGATTTCAGCATGAAGATTAGTAACCCTTGTAATTTTTATCCTTGCTAGTATAAACCAATTTACAAGGGCTCAAAGTACCTGTTAAACTGCCAAAGTAGTGTACACATTTCCAGCAGTCAAATTAACCTCTGAGTTTAGAACAGCAATACTTTTTTTATACAGCAGTGATGCCTCTCTACTTCTTGAATAGGAAGCATTAGTAATTGAAGTACTAGCTGAGAAAAGACCTTGGATTTAAAGCACTTTTCCCCTAAGGAATGAGGAAATGCTACCCTTCAAAATGAAATTCAGATACAAATGATCCAAGAAAATAAAAACATCTCATTTTCCTTTGTTTTTTTTGTAGAGTTTTCATACATTGGAATTATCATCATCATTACTGTAGCAATNACATGTACATATATATATATGTATATGTATATGTATATGTATATGTATATGTATATGTATATGTATATGTATATGTATATGTATGATCAAAAGCCAGTGAAGACCCTCAATTTTACACAGGCCAAAGGCACTGAACTGGATGCATGCTGCAGCCCCTCTTTATTCTGTCAGTTCAGTAAATTTTGCTGCAGCGTGAGGTAAGTAACACCATAACTTAAACACAAAAACACGTTCTGCAGTTATACCAAGAGTCACTGGTGTAGTCCTAACCTGTCTGTAAAATGTTCCATTAAAGAATTGCTCTCCCATGTATGATCAGTGAAACAAAATTCATGCATATTTGTACAGATGAAGATTGAAAAGCAGCCAAACACCTTTAAAAAGACTGGTAGATACATTCTTGGCCAGTAGTTGAACTTTTGTGCCTTTTAAATACATAACAAATAATTCATCCATGTCTCTTATCTAGAAAATGCTTTGATTAAGTATGAAAACACTGTTCCAATCTATGATTTTCCAGCAAGTGTCAGGCAGTAGACTAACAAGAATTCTCTAGCTGGAAAGAAAATACAGAATGAACATTTAGATTTTCACCCACAATCAGGTGCAAGGCTGATAGCTGCTTAACTGATAAGTTTATTCATCTTTACCTTAGCTTGCCTTTGCATCCAAGGCATACACTTGATTTGTCAGAAACAAGAATATTATTTCTTTTCTTAAAAATTAATTTTCCTTGCAATATCTCAAAGATGAGATTGTCAGTCAACAAACACTGGTTCTATTATTGCAATTGTTTTTTTGTTTTCAGTCCTATCAACATTGACTATTAAAGGGCTTACAGAAACTACATAAATTTGTCTACAAAATACTACTCTGCAACTTTGTCTTTTTTCTTTTTAATTTCTTGATTTATTGTCAGCATTTTTTACAATTTTTTTTACATACTTTGCTTTTACCATACTTTTACCATTTTCCATTTGTCTATAATGTACCTATTATTCACCATTCTTAGCATAAAAGCAAAATGGAGGAACCACTCCTCTTATTTCTTTCTATATTCTCTATTTCCACGTGCAGTTTTTACAATCAGCTGCTTTGAGTAAACCTCACCTCCCTCTCCCATTCATCCCTTTCAGAGTAAAAGTATTGACAGAAACAATTCCTTCAGGAGAATAGAAGGTTAATAGATAAGTGAAAGCTTGACTTATTTTTTCATTAAAGTGTACTCTCACAACCTGCGTTGTTTTTTATTTATGTGTTCATGTGAATTTATTACAAAAATTAAAAGCTAAAGCTCCAACTCCAAACACTGGATTTCACAGAAGGATTCAGGCTATATCTAACATTTACAAATTACTGTAGGGCTTTTGCAAATGGCAAGTAGCATGTCAGATGAAAATCTGAGTGTGCAATACGTGCAGTGTAAGAGGAGGCTCTTTAGCAACTCTAAGTGGGAGAAATGCCAGCAGGCTTATGTAAAAGAGAACAAAATCAGAATGGAAACACCTACAGTGACAGCACTATGAGGGGTAAAAGATGTTGCGTATGGGTAAGGGGGAGGTAGGATAGAAACACTAAACTACAGGCATTCAGTGGAGAGCATCTTATGAGTAAAGTTTTACAAAAGCAGTAACACCAAGTTACTTGATTAAGAACCTCAGTGTTTTTGCAGTAGTTACATTCTTAGTTGATATTTTCTACTCAAAGCTCAGCTATCTTCCCATAGATGCAACACACCAAAAGAAACACCTTAGAAAGCAAATTAGACCTTCCTACACATATCAGCTATCTTCATAATTAATTACTGTTCAATTGGCCTTAGTGTCATCTACACTTTTCTCAGTAATAAGTCTATATATTTTCTTCCAGATTTTTTGCTATACGTCTAATGGCACTGGAAAAAGTTGGCAAAGGTTCTCATTAGAAATATCCACAGCAGCTGATGATATAATATTAGCTATAAGTACTTTTTTGCCACCTGCTACTTAAGCAGCGTGACCAAGCACTTCTGTCTTTTAAGGTTGTTTCCATTAACTCTGTGTCCATCTTGCAAGAGGAGCTGAATTTAAGAGAAAAACCCATCAGATAAAAAATATCTATCTAATAATTAGGATACCTAAATGGCAAACAGAAAACCTAAGAGTCTTTGCAAATTAGGTTTTTATACTCAGAAGCTGATGTTGATTGGAGGATCTTAATGAAAAAGAATTTATTGAATTGATGAGCAATCAAGCAATCAAATAGAGATGATTTTAACAGTTAATTTTTAAGGAACGTAAGCTTCATACAGGTTTCAGAAAATCTGAGATAGAATTCAATTGTCTTCTCTTGTAGCTAGGTTTGCTAGATTTGCTACACCTAAAACCTTGAGATGGTCTAATTTGTAATTAATGGTTATTGGTGGCATAAAATAGACACTTCAGTTTACAGGACATATCAAGGTAGAAATGTAACAAAATATGGCTGCTACTAAGTGACTAATTAAAATACTAGTACTAATATTAATACTAAAGTAACAGTGGATGTCTGTTGCTTTATTGACATTTCAATTATGCTGCACCAAAAAGTTTACAATATGAATAGATATCAAGGCCAAAGAGTATCATTCGATCATATCCTCAATTATTTACGTACAGGAAAAATGTTCTACTATTATTCTAGGAAAATAAAACATATGTATATTGTTTATAGAAAAAAAGTTATAAAATTTTCCCATGCAACAGAAGTAATTCACCTTCAGGAAGGTATTTAACAGTTCCTGAAGTCTCTTCCAAATATTAACACAAAAGTTCTGAAATGACAGTGTTCAAGAGCATACATAAAATATATAATAAACTGATTATCCCTGTCTTGATTGCAAACCTAAAGACAACTTTTATTGTGGAAATCCTCTTGCCTTTCCATTAAATTTTCCCTCTCATGAGCAGATGGGGGAAGGGAGGAGGAATTATTACCACTGATTTAATTAAGCTACTAAGATTACTGGTCCAGTCTACTGGGAAATGACAAGTTTGAGATTGCAAATTGGATGTAATCATCTCACCTCATTATTATTTTTGGCATAAAAATAAATTAATTTTGTGTATTTCCTGTTCTTATTACTGTACTTGTCATAAGAGGGAACTATCAAACTTTTAATAATACCTGATGTACTTTGGTAATTATGGTATTATGCTCCACAACTTTGACATTTTCAACCCTGTCCTTGATTTGCTGGCTATTCCATTCTTCCCTGTCAGGTTAATAAAGGCTGTAAATATGGAATCAGCAAGGCAATTTTCTACAAAATGCAATTGCCTCGCTTTATCCCTTTCTAGTTTTCAAATAGAAAAAGGGGAGGGAACGAAGAGAAAATTAAGCTGAACTGCACTGATATTACTGCACTTCAGGTTATTGGAATTGTTGTTGTGCACTGAATAAATAATAAAATAAATGTGAAATGTCATCTCTGGATATCGTATTTATGTTCAGGTCCAAAGATTAGGCTTTTTTTTTATGGAAGTAGGCAGGTTTTGCTAATGAAACTGAACCACAATTGCACAAGTTACAACCAAAAAAAAAAAAAGGTTTTCTCCTTTGTACATAGAAATGTTGTTATAGATGATTAGAGAAACAAAATCTTGGTTAGTAAAATTGGCAGCAAAAACAAACAAAAAAAAAAGAAACTCAAGAAGCTTCAAACAAGAAAGTTATTACATTATTGACCCTCTTCTTTTTGGAGATGTGGCAGAGAAGAGGACACGAGACAGGCTGGTTTAGCTGTCAACAGTGTTCCAGTAACATACTGCTATATACCATTTCTTTTCAGCTAAAGCAATCATTAAACCTTCTTCAAAACAGACCTCCTAGCTTGTGAATGAACACACAGAACTGAGAAAAGACCAAAATCATGCTAGATAGCAGAAAAACTTCAAAAATATTTCCACCTTTTCCTGTAATATGAGCAAAATCTTCCACTTGAAGTGATGCAAAGTTACACTTTGAATGCAATGTTTTCCAAAAATGCTTTTCACCACCCATAACTTTCTAGAAACGTGTTTCTGCTGGATGAAGGCATAGCTAAACTGGCACGTGACTTCATAATCCTGTGCTCTATTTTTTTAATTGTTGGGTAAGTCAAAAAATCAGAGTTGCTTACAGATCCTGATGGTGGCTATGTGACTGACTTCTTCCTTCCAGGGCTTTGGGTTGAGTAGAAAATGAAGCTTATGCTGAAAAACTTCCACTGGCATCCAGTCACGTTCTTACACAAGCTGAAAGCCTTCATTCAAGTTTTCAAAGCAGTTAAGGGATCAAGCTCCAGCTACATCAGAGGATGTATTTTGATCTATAAATCACAGAAACAGAGATATTTTTGAGGGAACACAGAGAATGAAGATCACAAAAGCCAGAACAAAGCATGCCAGAGCCAGGGAGAGCATTTTCTCTCCAAAGAGGCACAGCTCTGAAGGGATCCTCTGTCTTTCAGAGGACACCAGACAGTGGGTTTGACTGCCTTTCAGATGCTGCACATGGCTCCATTTTAAGTGACAGAACACACTTTTGATCTCCAGCTCACTAATCCTCCCAGAACCCTCCCCAGCTGCACTCACAAACTAAAAATTAAAATGCCTACTCCTCATAAAGTTTTCTAATCAAAAAGGCAAAAGCATCATAGTCCTCATAAATCTTACGAGTTATTGTAATGTTACTAGGGTATATGAAGCCAGGTGCTACCTCTTCTTGATCAACACTACTGACACGTTTTGTTCTAAGCCTCACAGCAAAATTGGCAATCTTGGATAACAAAAATAAGTAGCTATTTGGGAAAAATAACCCTAGTTTGCAGAAGAATTGGACAATACACATTAACTGTAGAAGGACACAGATGCTGAGATCTTGGCATTTGGTCAAAAGTGTTGTTTCAGAATTTGACATCACTTTGCAAGCAACTTTCCTAAGTGACCCATGTGAAGTTGTTTAAGCACCAGTGAACACCTCGATAAAGAACTGGGATTTCAAATCACTTGCAAGTTCGACATATTTTCTTTCTTCTCTAAGGATAAATATCTCCCATATCCTAAAATTAATGTAGATGTCCCATTAGCCTAGATCTTTTTATCACACATTCTCTAAATACAAAATTTATAGCTTTGAGCAAATGCCTGTAAGTGAAAGAGCAAATTCGTTTGGAGAAGCCAAGGGTTATAGAAAGAGCATCAGATTAAAAAACAGGATTGCTTGCAAACAGTGAAACAATTTCTATAGAAAGGACTCCAAGTGGCTAGAAAATCTGGGGACAGAAATAAAATATAGAAAATTAATTTTAGGAGACATATTAATCACTTGGAGCCTTTAAGTCAATTGAAACAAGTCTGTGGAGAAAGAAACCCCAACAAACTAGTTTCTCTTAAATTTAGAGCCATATTGTCACTGACCTTAATAAAATCAATGGGTGTCTAACATGGTTCTGCTGTGTTTGGTTTATTATTTTGTCTAGACAAAAGGCGAGATCATATCTGTAAGTCACAGAACAGTTTTGTATCTGTTGGGAAACAATACTACTAAACAAAAAAGATTAAAGATGAATTGCAGCAAAGATTTGGTTTCTTCTGAGGGCACACGACCTGTGCAAGAAGGATACACATCACCTTGTAGAAAAGGCCTCCTCTGACTCTGTTAGCAGAAATAATTCTCTTTAGCTGGCTTTTTCCTTTACACAGAAACTATACAAAGGTTCATTTGAAGAAGTTGGGAAATCCCAGATTTTCAAGCTGTATTGTGCTGCATTTTAAGCCTTCTAAACAATCAGAAATTCATTAGCAGCTCACTTTTTCTCTGGGACCCAAAAGCTCTGAGGCAGGTATTAAATACTCCCACTTCAAAGCATTCAAAACAAATTCACAATCTGTTCCATATTTACTAATTCACTGAGCTTGATGGCCACTAGAAAGCAGATGTTAGGGCTTTCCTGTCAACATCTGTGTTTGCTATGAATAAGTAGAGCTCTTCTAATACAAAAATCATTATGAAGGAGTGAATAAAAACCTTCAAAGAACTTAATAAAAATTAACTTATACTAAGAAATGTGTTTTTGCAGCAAGGATCTGAATGCTAGTTCTTTCCAAGAGATCTAAGGAAGCTTCAGGCTATATTTCCAGACAGTATATAGCAGGGGAAAAAAGTAACAGTTACATAAATATGTGTAGATTTTTAGTGGTTGCCAAAGAGATTCATTTGATATTTTTATGATCCAAGTGTTTTCCATTTAGCCAGCAGACACTGGTAATTTTGTTCTGCAGAGAAAGCCATAACAGACCAAATAAACTACTTTATACAATAAAGCTGTTCTGCCCTTAAGGTACAGAGCTTTTCCATACCATTTCCATTTGAAAGTTTATTCAGATTATGAACCCCCTGCTGACACCAATACCTCTACTCTCTCTCTCTCCTTTCCCAGCTCTTAAGTCAAATTGTTGGGCCAGCACTTTTACTTTGATTGTATGAAGTCCCTGTGGAAAGATACAGTACATTCTAAAACATCTTTATTTTACAGTCTGCTGTGATCTTAAATATTTGAATGTCTAATTTACAGGCATGCTTAGGGATGTGTTGATGTGAAGAAACTGGCTATTGGTACACAACCCAGACCAAAGTGGTACTTCTCAGTACCATGCTCTACAGCACCAGTTAAATAATTGACAAAACTCCCACCCTAAAACATCTGTAAGCAATTTCAATTAAATTTTAAAATCCATGGCTGACTTTAGTCAGCCTGTTGTCTGGGTTTTCCTATCAAATGACCCTGTGCCCTACCCACCTGAACGACAGTGTTGATGCAAGCACAGATCTAGGCAGATGTGGAGAGGTCCCAGACACATTGTCTACTGATCATAAATTTCATAAGGCACCAAATTCAGACATCTGTGCTCTGCCTCTCAGCTTTGTTTGGTAGCAGGGGTTTACCATGCCTTTGGGCTGTGCTCACATGACACAAAATCAGCTTTTAGCACAGGCAAATCCACTTGCACCTGCCTGAGATATAGTGCACAAAACCTTTTTCCATTACTGACACCTCCATGATAGAATATAAATGTGAAGAATTGAGATTGGTGCCTTAATGCAGACTGGTGCCTTAATTCACCAGCTGAAATGTCTTTTTGGACTTGAGGGGTCAACATGGTTGTAAAGAGACACCAGAACAATAGTGATGGGGCTCAGCATGAGCTGCCTCGGTGCAGACAGAGGCACAAGCCTGCAGAATCAGACACTTCATTTCTATTTATATTATCTGGGCTTTAGAATGTTAAGCAGCACAGTTCTTGTTCCTGTGTGCGAGAAACAACCACCTCTGTGGGCAGCCCTCAACCACAGCAGATAGTGGATCCAGCCATCCAACAACACACTTGCCATTTCTTTCCTTAAGGGGGAAATAGTTTAGCTGGATCCCAAATCAGTTCTTTTCATAGTATTGCTTTGGGCAGGAACAATGAGTGGGGATGAAATATTTTAATCCAAAATTGCTGCCAAGCATTTTTTTTTTTTAATGTTGAAAGACACCCTGACTTAGATTAAGTTAATATTTATATATTGTTAAAAGATGTGCTCAGCGCTTTAGGATTGCTCAGGGTGCCAGATTAAGAAATTATTAGGAAAACCAAATATTTTAGTGATGTTTAGCAAGCCAACAGTAATCACAGATATTACGTCTTAGGAAAGTATAGGAACAACTTGTGTTGTTACCTGATACCTGTGTGTCAGGACTGTAAATCATTACAGTACAGAGTACAGTAAATGAAGAACTAAGAAGTCACAACACGTGCAGTAGAATTTAGGAACTGTTTTTGAAATGCCAGAATGATCTTTCACATGCTCTTACATGGACTAATAAAATGTCTGAAATCTGCTGTGGTTCTATATGTTCTAATACCTGCAGGATATCAGGGGGATTTTCACATTTGTCTTGGAGTAGACTTCAGTTATATGACTTTCCTCAAAATAAGGATGAATAAAATAAAAGCAAAGTGACACAGTTGTGTGAGAGACTGAAATGTTGAAGGTTAATGACTCAAAACAATCAGCCATTTGCAAAATCATCAGGATGCCTTGCTGAGGCCAGGTTTTCACCACTAACCAAAGAGGAGGAGGAGCTTTTTGATGTGTGGTGACCATCATAAACCAATCTTTGTTTAGCAACAAGCTGGGCTTTGAGCCAAATAAGGGAGAAGGCCTTATTTAATAAGGGATAAGAAACATATCCTGAGAAGCTGGGATACTGCTTTTTATCATGCCAGTGTCCTCCCTTGCACAACTGGCTCAGGTGTAAAACTCCCCTCCAGGAGAGGTACCAGGGCATTCACACATAGGCCCGAGGGTTTTCATCCCTTCTGATGGGGCAGAGATGGCTCAACAACAGTGAGGTGAGAACCCGCAGTCACATCTTAGAAGGGGTCACAAATCATCAAACACCCCTGAAACACCCCCAGGTGCCTCATTTCTGAGGCCTTCCGCCAGAGGAATGCACATAATCCATCCACAGTGCTGCAAATAACAGTTCAAAAACTTCCCCTGCCAAGGGAGGTACCTGTGCATTGCCAGCTGAACCTAAATGTATATATAAAACACCCGTTGAACTTGGTGTTTTGTGGGCTTCTGTCACCCCCAGAGAGATCAAGACTGTGACAACCACCTCAGCCAACAAACATCTAAATAGCAATAATCAAGTATTGCTGCTGGATCCTGTTATGATTCGATTGTAAGAGATGCTTGTGCCCGAATTAATGAGGAAATGAGACCATATGACGAAGTCAGTATTAAGGATTTTATTTAGCTTTCATTTATTTTATTATTTAAATGCCAGGTAGAGGGATAGAAAAAGTAGGAAGGGAGAGGGGGGAGAAAGAGACTGAGACAGGAAGAGAGAGAGTAGGAGAGTCAAAAAGTAGGGATTAGTCAAAAAATATCACTGCCATGTGGATCCCTATGGCATCCCACTAGTCTTTCTTCACCTTGGCCTTCTTAGTGCTGGGGTCCTGGAGTTGTTTTCCTGGGGTATCACCTTATACAGTCCAAGCTCCAGGTTTCCACAGGGCACGGATGCCATTCCCATAGCTTGAGAAGGTATGTGTGTAAGCACTTGCTTCCTTTCCCACAGTTTGCCATGGTGGAAATTTTTGTCCGGATGCTAACTGAACCTTCACCTCTGGTAAGCCTGGAATTAGCTTCTTCCTGCTGTGCTTATATCAAATTCCTGTTGTGGTGGCTTATCTTATGGGAAGTTCCTTCTCTGGCAGTGTTTTGAGAAGTTTACTGCATTCTGTAAGTCCTTACACATCCACTGGTGGTGGCATCTTTCTGCCATCTACTCTTACCCTTCCTTTTCCTTTTCCTTATGTATTTTCCTAAGCGATATCTTGATACTTCAATATTTTTTCATTTATATGGGTAACAACCAAGGTGGCTGTATATCTGCCTTCCACTGCCATCAAATTATTCTAAAATAAACCCTACATATGTGAATAAAACCAGGCCAATCTGTGTTATTTAGCTCTGTTCAGACCTGAGAGCTCTATTAACAAGGAGCTTTGTTACCCTCACCTTCAGGGGCAGGTCATAGCAAGATGACACACCAGTGATGGAAGCAGAGTATTCTGAAGCTAATCCTGATTTAAGTACTCCTGTTTCCAAATATTCTACTTCACTGCACTTCTAAAAACAGAATAAATACAAATTGTCTTGAAAATTATATTTAACTCATAGTCTTACTGTCGACATCTCAAATTTTGATTGAAGTTGGAAAGTAGAAATGCAAGTTAACCAAAGGAGTATGAAACCATCTTGCAAACTCCATTCTTCATGAACTCTCACTGACTTTGGTGAAATTATTATTGCTATTGATTATTAAAAATTACTATTGCCATCTTCTGGTGCAATTGAAAATAGGAAGCTATCGTTCTTAAAACATGTGTTGGGAGTCCTGATGCTATCTAGCTCTGGGAACAGTAATGTTCTTTTTGGAACTGAACTTGGAATGCATAATAGGTGTGATTTTCCTCTAAATGAAAAGCTGGGTTTCTCCAAAGGGCTTTTTTTGTAGACTTGTGTGTATAAGACTTTATGTTTGTCTTCAAAAAGAGGTAAGGGGGGAAGAGTGACAGCGTATCAAGATCACAAAATTTCTGAACCTTTAATAAAATTCTTTTTTGGATAATTTAATTGTCTGGTGTGGTGTGTTTGGCTAAATTTCTAGGAGTAATAACTTTCTATTACCAATTCAAAATTACCCTTATCTTTTTTACTGGTTTTCAAGGATTTGAATCCTGTAAAACAAATATACACTAGCTTTCAGCTTCAGTGGGCAATAGCCAAATGTGTGATGCCAACAGCACATGTTCCTGGTTCATGGCTCTAGATTGAAAAGTAAGGGGAAGATCTTTCGGATACATCCAAAACACCCTGATGTAATTTTTATTCTGATTATGAAAAAAAAAATGCAGGCCAGCCCACTTAAGAACAATCCAGTTGTCAAAATTAGTCACAAAAATAATAAAACCCACTAAATCAGGAGTTAAAGCTTTCCATGTAAAATGCTGCCAGAAGTGTGATACATATTCCAAGGTAAAGCATATTGACAAATTTTTAAGTATTTTTTAAATATTGCAAGGCTTAGTGGCTGAAAAGCAAAATGAACAAGTTTCAGCCCTGGAATAGATAAATGAATATCTAGTAAGGACCAATATCAGTAAGGATCAAGTCACCAGGGAATTTCACATTATTTGATGGCTTTATATGTCTATGTATACCCTTCCACCTGAGTAGAACTTCCATGCACCAATAGCTTGGTGAAATTTTAATGGCCTGTGTTTTATTGTCTAGGTGTTTTCAGGTTTTCAAATCTGCACATCTGTAAATTATACAGAAGGGAATGAAATGTGATTCCTTACCTGCTTAGGTACAGTAGACTGATTTCAGAGTTTTTAGAGACTTCAGTTCAGAACAAAAAAAACAAGGAACTTGTCCGTGGACCCACTGGGAGTTTTTTCACTAAGTGCGTTATATATTCTCCTCCATTATAAGTGGTGCTACTTAAAGTCAATTCTTAATTTACTGGAAAGGATTCTGCTTTAAAAGAAGTTTTTATTGGCTCTAAGATTAAATACATAATACCCTCAAACAAGTGTGGGGGGAATTAAAGGGGAAATGAAGAGGAAAAAATCACATAGATAATAAACTGTTACCCATTTTCCTTTGTAGATCTAATACCAGACTAGAAGATAATAATAAAAAAGAAAATAGAATCATTAATATGTTTAGTTAACTACAGCACATAATACATTGATGCTGCAGATGCTCTATTCACCCAGAACAAAGATGTGATCTTGCTGAGTTATAGGCAGAGATTGACCCACAGCAGTTTCTCAGTAGGAGGAAATCTTGAGCTATGCAAGGAGATGATTAACTCCAGCTCATTCCAGTGAGACTACTCAGCCCAGATCCTTCATTCCCATAAAGTCTGAACAGGGACTGGCTTCTCTTTGTCCCACTGCCATCCTAAAGAAGTAAGCAAAGGCTGAGCTGGTCTAAAAACTTCCCAAGTCCCTAAAGGAAGCCTTTCTAAAATGTCTTTTTTTTTCCTTCAGCTGAAGATATTGTATTATGAAAAGGCAGTGGGTCAAGCTAACACATTAGGCTGTGTCCCAAAAATGCCCCGTCATGGCTGGTCCTGAGCCTACGGTTTTCCTCCTCTTCTCTCTATGCTTCCTTAATGTACCCCCAAGAAGTGCCATCCCCCTCTCCTGCCTCAGCTTCTGGCCCCCAAAATGTAGAGAGGTCAGCCTGAATAGCTGAAAAATGTGCCTCAGGATACATCAGCCATTCTCTTGGCAAGAGGGGAAGCAGTAACTTTCTAGAGAAGAAAGTTGAAGAGAGTTTATGAAGAATTATTGGTGGCATGGCAAGAGCCTTGCAACATGAATTCAATTAAATGCATAGATCTTTTACTCTCCATAAATTATGCATTAGCAGGCAGCCACTTAACTGATACTCGAGTTTTAACCAAACTCCATTAGAACTGATGGACAGAACAAATTTTTTCTGTCCTTCCCTTCTGCAACAGTTTTACTCTGAGGTTTCTTCTGAATTTTATCCACCAGCAGCATTCTCTGTCCATTTGCTATTAGTTCCAGTCAAACTTATTCTGTCCTGCTTATTATTTATAATTGTAATTTAAAGGATATATAGACAGCTAGATGTATTTTTATAATGTTTTAATCTCTTTTACATTTATTTTCAGTTTCTGGCATCAGCTGCATTATCTGAAGTGACAAAAAAAAAATCACGATTTTTACCTGATGCATTAATATGTATGTTTTCTGTTCTAAATTCCATACATTTTTCATGGCAAATCTTGTACTGGTCCTCTATACCATGGGCAGGTGAGTTCTCAGACATCATCCCTCAGTTTTCAGGGATTCTTCCTTTCCTAGCTTAAACCTCGAATCAGCCTATCTACCTTCCTAGATCAACAGTCCTGGTCGCACAAATGTTTGGGGACCATCACAAAGCAGGGGACATCCTGAGCACTCAAGAACTTTAAAAAAAAAAAAAATTGATTATTATTGAAGCAAATCAATTATTCTCATTTTAAAATTTTGCTGGATACGAGTCAACCATTACTATTGCCTATCATCCACCAAAGACACATCAAATAAAAATTTAAAACTTTCATGAATGCCAAATATTTTGGCAGCCATCCCCCAGTCTCTAAAAAACTTACTTAATTTTTCATGGCAGCCAGTGTTTTCCAAGGTTCATCTATTAAATACACAATTACTTTCAAATGAGAATAAGCCGATGACTTGAACCCTTCAAAACAGCACGACTGGAGTTGATGACGGTGACACTGGAAGGGGTCCCCAAATGTCCCCATCACAACAAAGGATTGTGTGGGTGGAGCAAGACTGCTGAGCCACATGCTGTACAAATTCTGAAAGAAAAGGTGGTTCCTGTCTAGAACTTCAGAAGGCATTTGATTTTCTGTGTTGTGGCCCCTCCTCCATTTTCTGTGAAAGACTGACAAAAATTGGCCACCTTCCAATTCCAAAATTCCATGGGTTTTTTTCAATAGAACTCTATGTTTCCCAGCTGATGTGATTGATTGTCTTCGTGATTCCAGCACTGACTCTGCACGCCACTTTAGGAGAGAATTGTCACTTCCCTGTTTCTCAAGTTGCTCATATATAGGAAGGAAAAACTAATGTCTGTTTTAAGTACCTTGGTATCTATGGCTGAGAAGTGTTCCTTGTATGCAGTTATTACTCAGAAATGACAACAGAAAAAGAGAAAGTGCCTTCCGAATTAGAAAACAAAAATGGAACATTTCAAGGAGTATTTTTTTGTTACTCTTCACTCCCATGCACACCATGGTTGACAGCAGCAATGGAAAGATTTTTGGGGCTTTTTGTCCACCAAAAAAAGTCTCTTGCCACTTATTTTTCTTACAGTTGCTACTACATTTTCTACTTAATTTTTAAGAGATTTGTTCCTCTTATATTTTATCTCTTTTTTTTCCCATTTTAACGGCCTTTCCTTTGCCATTAACCTTTGCAGTGATGTAAAGAAAGCCTGAAGTGCTGCACAAAATATGCTTAAATAAAAACTGTAAGAATGGCAGAGAGAAAATTGGCCTTTGTTACTTACATACATCATGCTCCAACCAAATTCACCAGAATCCTGCACTCTTGTCAAGACCTGATCTAAAAGTCATTTTCCTCAGCCTCTCACCACACCCTCTTTTACAAGAAAGCATAGGAAGAAATTCAGTTTACACAGATGTGCCACAAATGTCTGTGAAGACAATTTCTCCTCCCAATTTTTCCCCTTAGAAATGCCAGCTCTCCTGTCTACCCATAAATTCAGTCATTTAAAAGAGGGGGAGAGAGAGAGAGAGAGAGAGAGTGGATTTACCAAGGCTTTAGCCATTTGGAAAGCCTAGGAAGACCTTATCATTTTGTCACCTCACTGATCTCTTGTATTAACCACGCAAAGACAACTGAGGTGAGCAGAGGAAGGGAAGCAAAGATGTTAACCTTGTGCTGTTTTCCTGAGCCTGTGTAGCATTTTTATAAGCTCATGAAGAAAAGTCTTTAGGGTGCTAAGGCCATAAAACGGAAAATAGACAGCAGACCAATGGAACTGCTTAAGGAGACAACAAATGTGGGACCAAAAGGGAACTAATTCATATACAAATAATAATACCATTTGTAGTCAAGCAAAATCAAATTTCCATGTAGGGAATGGGGGGAAATGGAGGCATTTGGGACCTGAAAGACAAGAAAAAAATTACAAAGATGCTGCTCCTGTTGCTGAGTATTCCTCCTTTCTGTGACTATGTTTCTCTTGCTACTGAATATTTTTAGGAAGCAGCTGCCCTTTAAACTGCCCATTTATGTCTTTGCTTATAAGTAAAAAATAAGTCCTGTGAAGACATGAAAATATTTTGCTAAATAGGCTGGTCTAGATTTTGAAAATTGATTGTAGAATATTTCACCATTCTTACCAGTGTAAATATTATTTTGTAGATGACAAAAATCAATGAGAACAAATCCCCTGAAGTAATTAATATTACAAAACAAATAATAGCCAAGTATTACATAAATTTAGCCAGTGTGGTCTTTACTTTAGAAACAAGATTCTCTACAGTAAATTTAGACAAAGATTTCTGAAAATTCACATGTAAAACATACAGAGAAAAATTGATTTTGCTCTGCATACAATGGTGGTTTCCATTACTGTGAAGACTGTTTTTCACAAGCTTTTTCTGGTTTATTTTCTAGAAAAAACTATAATTTTTATCAAAATTCTAGTCACATTCAAACAAATCATTAGCGAGAGAACAATAAATATTTTCTGTGTTAATATATTGCTAAAATAAGACTTGATGTTTAGCAAAGAAAACATGACAGGCACATCTTCAATAATCTCATTTGCTGTTTTGCACATAGAAACCTTGAGATTTTGGTTAGTTAAAGGGACACAGAGGGTTTGCAGTTGCTTGGGTATTTTTCTTTAAACAAGTGTAATACAGATTCTTAAGAAGTCTCATATGAACTTCTTTGAAAATTGGGTTGCTTTCATTTGTTATTTGGTGGTACAGTTATGCTAGTGTTTGGAATTTTATGTGGCTTATGGTACTGAAAAATGTTATTATTATGCAGAGTAGGCTCATAAACAGACATTAATCCTTTTCATAAGTAGGCCAAAAGAAAAAAGATATGGGTTTAGAAAAAAAAAATCTTATCCATATTGTCGCTGTTGATGATCTCTTCCATAAAAAATACGTTTTTATTTGGCCCTATTTACACAGTAAGGTCAAAACTCGTAAATAAAATTCATTGACAGTTTTACTCTAGAAATAAACATTGACAGCTAATAAGGATCTGGCATCAAGGGAAGCAGAACTCGAGCAGCAATAATCAGATTAAATGGCAAGAAGAAAAAATAAGCCATAAGAGAAGACAATGAACGCACTAAGTTAATATTCACTATAATAATTAAGCACATTGCAAAAGTGAGAGAGGGTAAGAGCTTGGTTCAACATAAAACAAGCACAGATGTTACAAGACTGATAATATCAAGTGCATTTTCAGCAGCAGTAAGATTTATCTGTGCTTCCTGACAAATTTCTCATAGTTTTCAGTCCAAATTGTTCTCTTGTGGCCCCATTTCCATAACCATAAGCTTATGAAGAATTTGAGGCATTTTTCATTGAAAAAAACCTGATTTCTCATGATATGAGAAAGAATATCAGTCAAACAAATGCTGTGCTATGTGATTTCTACGCTTTTCCACCATGGCTTTAGAAATAGGGGCAACCTGCTTGCTGGCTGGTGACAAAGAAAAAGAAAAGGACACAAGACACCAAGAAAAAGTCCAAAATTTTTATTCCTATAACAGTTTCCTCATCCTCTATTTTTTAATTGTCTTTCTGTGGTCAGTGGACTCACAGAGACTTGAATTCTCCTTGGCTGGATGCCCAGTCATGTAACAAGCTCACTGAAGTTCTCTGCAGAAAGATTGTTTCATCTTCAGCAAATAAAACAAGCTCTGTTTTACTCTTCTCTCTTTTCCTCTGCCTGAATTCCCCCTTATTCTCTCTGATAATTTTCATTTTGGGAGTACCAAATGCAAGTACATGTGCATTTGGGATGCTATCACGTGCGTTGCTTTAATCAAACCTAGGGTTAGCGAAGGAATTTTTGACTGTGGTTTATTTATTCTTATTGACAGTTCAGAAAAGGTGGCTGGATTGGAAGGGATTGTTGCTTTCTCCTCACCAGGAATTCAAAAAATCAGCTTGAACAAAACAATTTCTGCTGTAATGTGGGACCACTGCAGACAACAATTCTGTGGTAACCCCAGGTCCTCAATAGAATGAGTCAGGAAAATAAATCCTTCGCTTTTCATTCTTACATGCAAAGGAAGAAGAATATTAAGAAACAACATAGTGAAATATAAAGTTAGAAGAGCTAGAGCTGCTCTCTGTCAAGGGATTAATACCGTACAAGTTGTCTCTTGTTGCTAGATGTAGTATTAGATAAAACTGAGTTTTTTCATTTAACTTTTAATTATTTCTCTTTTTTATCCTGTTTTGCCCAAAATTACAGGTAAAACCACATATGCAACCTATTTTACCCAAACCAGCATTTTTTTTTCTTCCTATGGAACAAACACTTCATAGCCAACCAGTTTCTTCCCCTTCTTGTGCACATTATTCTCTGAGCTGCCTGCAAACCTCTAATAGCCGCAACTGCTGTCAACAGAAGATACACCCATCAGATGCCAGACTTTGCAACCTTCCATCACCTTCTACTTTTGTGGCTCCTAAAACCCACCTGGAACCCAGTTGGAGGCCTAGTTTAATTTATCCTTTTCAAAAAGAAGCTGTTGGTGTGCTCCAACTTGTTTCAAACACGACAAAGAGTGAAGCCAAGGCCATAACTTACTGTTACCGCAAAATGAGAGTGTGCAACTTGCACCAGGCCATCTGACTATCTAATTGTACCTTGTAAGCATGAGCCTAAATGAAGTGTTTCTGCTTGTGGGTAGCATGCTTTAAATAATGAAATTACCAGGTTATCATTCACCAAACTGATATTTCATTAAAACTTTATGATAGCAATCAAACTCATGCTGGCAAAATTCTGTCATTCATCATAACTAGGAGCTTGTGATAAATCTGAATTTCTCCTCTTTGTGTATATATCCCTCTTAAATGTACTTGCTTTCCCTTTAATATTTAATTTTCTTTAGATATCATTAGTCATTGTGTTCAGACAAGGAAAACAGAACATAAACAGCAGAACATGTTTAACTGTTCCGTGAAGTATCACACTGAGAACAGAGAAAGAATGAAAGAAGGAGAGAGAGAAAGTGAAAGAGAGAAAGTGAGAGAAAGTGAGAAAGTGAGAAAGAGAGAAAGTGAGAAAGAAAGTGAGAAAGAAAGAAAGAAAGTGAGAAAGAAAGAAAGAAAGAAAGAAAGAAAGAAAGAAAGAAAGAAAGAAAGAAAGAAAGAAAGAAAGAAAGAAAGAAAGAAAGAAAGAAAGAAAGAAAGAAAGAAAGAAAGAAAGAAAAGAAAGAAAGAAAGAAAGAAAGAAAAGAAAGAAAAGAAAGAAAAGAAAGAAAGATAGATTAAAAAAAGTTATATATACCCAATCTACAAAAGCTGAAGAAACTGGCTTGTGAGGGAGACACAAATCCCTAGTCTGTTGGGATCCAATCTTCGTAGACTCTATTTTCATGCTGGATTAACTCCTGATGATGACTTCAAAAGGACAAGGTTTTCACCTCAAGTATTCAAAGCAAAACTGAAAAGAAAAAAGCCCACACAAGACTCCCCAACCTGTTTTTGATGTGGAATGTGCTGCACAGGATGGCTGGGGCTTGCTGAGCAGCTCTGATCCTCTAATCTACATTGTTCAAGAAAATGACTTTGAAATGCATTTTGTGGTGTAGAATTATTTTGTGGTGCAAATGATTATGTAACCTGATGTAACCTTTTATATAATTTAACATGTGATCATCAGGTTCTGTACAAGGAAAATCTAGCCAAAATGTGTGGAATATCTTGCTTACAGCATCATATAGATTTGCAAAGAGATGTCTGATGTGTACTCCATGTATTTTTAAAGTGTAGACGGCTTTAGGGATAACTTGGCTACATATGTTACACCAATATATTATATTTTTTTTCTTATACATCTCATTCTAAAGCTTTTCTGTACTTTAAGCTTTTTCTGTTTTAATTTTCTTGTCACGTTTAAAGCAATATATCAAGCTGAGCTTCATATTTAAGCCCAGACATGGAACAGCTGCATCTTTATGTTTTGACTAGGAAACATTAGGCTCTGCACCAAAAGCTGACTAAAATATATTCAGAATAGAGTGCTTGTTATGGGAGAGAAAACTACAACAACAAAAATCACATTTCCTATCTTTCAACAAAGTAGAAGCAGTAATGATTCTACTAATGGTAAGATGATTATTTTCATGTAATTTTATATCATCTTTGCTTGAAGGGGCCTTTTATTTTCATTTTTTGTGCCCCTTTGGAAGGTTACACAACCTATAAGTTAGGTATTATACAAAGTTTGAGTACAAACAAACTCAACATTGAGCCAGGCACCAGAAAGTTCATTTCTTTTCCAGAGAACATAATTGAAGACTCCAGCCAGAAATCAAGTGGGCATTTAAGGATGAAACGTGATGATAATCTTGAAGATTAAATGAAGAATTGTTTCAGAACACAATTCCCCTTTTTCTAATAACAAAATTATTTCTACTTTGGAAAGTGCTTTAGATGAGGCTTCAGCATTTGAGGGCAGTGTCTGTGTGTAAAGGGCAAATGTTATGGAATAAAAGTTGGTTCAGAAAATTACAGACCAAATGAGGAAAAACAAATGAGTAGTTTTAAATGGGTCCATAGAACAGTAAATAAGGAATCAGAAAAACAAATATTTTTTAATTTAAATGCTAATATCACCTTTGCCTTCTAGAAATAAAGAGAATTAATAGGAACAACACAAATGCACTTAGATCATGCTCAACAGCTGGTAGCAGAATATTCACCTCTTTGTAACTAAATGGGACATTTCACAGCTGTGTTACTTCGCGACTATTTGTGCTGAACTAAACAGCATCCCACAGTTGTGCCTTTACCAGTTTTCTCGACTCCATCACCCTGGGATAAAGTGGGAACATCCAGGACTATAGAATGGGAAAGAACACTTCCTATGAATGAGACTCTTCAGCTCAAAGATGTGTGATTTGGTATGAGTCAAACACTCCAAACTCCAAGCCCAATTACATGTTCTTTCTCACCCAACAGCTTCTGCTTTGGTATTCAGGTGCCTCTTCATCAAAATGATGGTGTGGATGCAAAAAAACCTACCACCCTTGTTCAGAGCAGATGTAATAAAATACATTGATCTGAGGCTACATAAATCTTGGAAACTTTTATGAAATCTCTCCCAGACCTTTGCACCTGAGTTACTTGTCATCTGCACTCAATTTAAACACACAGTTAGAGCAATATGCCTTCCATCCTCCCTGACTCTCACAACAGCATGCAGACAAGCTGCTAAAAGCTGTCTTTCAAATGATTTCTGCTCAAATCTGAGAAAGAGGAAGTTTTGGAGGTGGGTGTAGCTACAGGAGAGGTAAAAACAAAGCGTGAGAGCTGAGGGTTTGTGTATCACCGTACTGCTGAAGAACTGAACTGAGCTAAAATATTTGCAAATTACTATGAGCTTTCATTTATTTAACACTAATTCTCTTTCCAAGACTATATAAAGTTCACTAGGCTGATGCTCTGCAAATAAAGCAAATCCCCTTTTTTAGGATTTACAGGAATAAACCTTCGTCCATGGGCCCTGACAGAACCAGGCAAACAGGGTCATTGCTCAGATGTGAGAGATGCTATCGCACAGGACAGCAACTGCAGCAGCACTTGGGCTTCTCACTCACCAGGTCTGAGACCCTGCACAGATACACAGAACAAATACAGGGATCCTGTGCTCTCTGCTGGCACAAGGCAGGTGAGAGGGAAAAGGCCAGAAAGAAACTGAAAAGCACTGCAAAAGAGGGGAAGATCACTTTTAGCATGCCTTCCTTTTGTTTTTGTTTTTTTTTCCCTTAATTGTTGTTCTCTGGTAAACATGAAAATTAGGCTACGTTAGCCTTTCTTCTGACTTGATATGGGAGATCTTGGTGTATTTTGTTACAAAGTATAATGCTATGTCACAAAACACTCCTCCTGTTATCAGAAAGAGCTTAAACTGCAACCCAGAAGCACACAGAAAAAAAAAATTTGAATGTTCTCACATAGCACATTTGATTAAAAAAAAATATTCAAGAAAACCTATCAACTCAAAGCATTCAAAGCTTGTAAATAAAAGTGTGTACTGATTGGAAATAAAAACTATGGCCTAAAGTTTTTTTAAAGGTGATCCCAAATTCACTGTGATGCTGTTTAGTGAATCTTGTATGTGGTTAGAGGAGCCCTCGAAGTAACAGCATCACATTTCTAGCACATCAGAAATTGAGTCCCAAATTCCTGCTGTGCCTTCTGTGATGCCTCGGTGTAGAGTCTGCATGAGAAAGAGCTCATTATGTCCCACATGATCACAGACGCCCAGCAGAGATAACAGTCTAAATCATTTGTTCTCTTTAAAATAATTTATTCATAGGTAGGAATATGAAAATGTGCCCTTTATGGAGTTTATCTGTGTCTATAGCAAACACAACTTAAATCAATTCTTCATCTCCAGGACTGGCAAAGTTTGACTAAGGCATCAGGGATTTTTTATTAACCTCCATTAATTCAGCAGTCCTACCACTTTAATAACAAATAAAAATGGATGGCTAAGAAGTTTCATCTTATTAAAAGGTGTGAGTGAGTACAATTAAACATGTCTTACATATCTCAAGTTATATTACACATGCTGAGTTATAAAGAAATAAGTGGAGTTTATTAGGCTGTTGACTAGTGATCACATATAGCACATAATTTCTGTGGTAGGAGGAACACACAATGATTGATCTTAATTTCTCTTGCAGTTCTGATTTTATTTTTGGCATTTCTATAGAATCCTCAGATACCTCACAGCAATTAAATTTTAATTAGATGAGCAAATAAGATGATGAAAGTCTTTTTTTTTTCATAGCATTCAATGAATTGCCTACACTTTACATTCTACTATTTGAAAGAGTATTAGAATCTCTATGGGTTACAAATCTCTGTAAAACCCTTGTATTCCTGCTCATTTTTATTCAGAAAACCCTAGTTTTCCATTAATCTAACTTATTTTGAATGTCTCAGCTACTTAGTGTCACTCCCTAACAACTTTCTTTTACACGAAAAGTTCGAGTCCAAAATTTTAGCAGTCTGCAGTTCAGGACCAATCCATATTTAGCGCATGAGAAATAAATTAAAATAGTCTAGAATCAGACCCTATAACCTTTTGAAAGTGAGAAATAATGCATAAAAGATCTGGGAAGAAAATACCAGACCACACTATTTAACATAAAGCAATGAATTAGGAAGAGGGAGAAAAAAAAGAACATCTATCAGATGATGTAAAGAAAATGTGTCCAGTGTGGTACCAATATAACAATGAAGAAAGCGGGCACGCAATGTCACACCATTGAAAAGCTAAGTCGAGATAAGCCTGCTTTATGTGTCACTTAGAATGAATAGGCTACATTAATATACAGTCCATATTTTAAAATTACCTCTAAAATAAAATGAATAACGCTTTTGCTGCACAAAACCAAACTCCTTTATCTGCGCAGTAAAACTGGGGTACTGAGTCAGTGGAAAAATAAAGCTCTTTAGCACAGACGAAAATTCAATGAAGAAAAATCATCTCCTGTGATGAAACATGGAAAATAAATTACGTTAGTTGCTTTTGTTCCTTGCTAGAATGACATTTATAAGAGCATAACTTAATTTTGGGAAGTGATTTGCTACATTTCAATACCTAGTGGAAGTTCATCAAGGATGAAGACTCACAAATGTTAGGTGTTAAACATAAAGCTCGGCCCCTTCTTCTGCATCAGTTTTCTGCAGGCCTCCAATTTAACCTGGCTTCCTAACTTGCACGTTTTTATGCAGAATTTGAATGTAATAATCAGCTCTGACTGGTCAAAATGGTCTACTGACATACTCATCCTCTCCATGACAGAAGGAACAAAAAAATCCCCATTGTTTTTGCAATAACATCCAATTTACTCGGGTTCTCACAGAGAAACTAAATTTATCACCCCATATTTTTTCAAACAAAATATAAAAACATATCCACATTTAAGATAATTGAGGATTTCTTTTTCCCCTGGTGGCTTTTTTAATGACTTTTTTTTTTTTCACAGTGGAAAAAGGAATGAAATTACCTCTAATCCAAAGAAATTAAGACTGCATTTTCTTTTAAAAAGAGATAATATTTTCCCTCCAATCTCTCTTAAAAAAGTAGGAAGAAAGGTCTCTCATTTAAGACTCTGTAATCAAAACTAGTAATAAAAATTATACATCACTTAAATATTAACAATTTTTTCCCCTAAACATGCAAAATAAAAGACAGTCTATGAAATAATCTAGCAATTTCTTCCATTGACAAAAATACAGAACTAGATCTATGAGGTTATTTCAGAACTCTTGAGGCATAGAGATGCTAGAGAGACCGGAGAACTGAGAATGATGGTCCAGCAGAAGATACTACAGCTAATGGTAGGTATGGCCCATGTCACAGCTGGCATTTTTATCTCACTGGAAAAATGAGAACACCCTAAATATATATATTTATATTTACAATTATTATTCCACCAGAAGGCTTCATGGGAAGTGCTGGACTTTGATTGCTATTAATTCGTTGGACTTTACATGTTTTCTTTCCCTCCTGGCCAGCAAAGGACTGTTGTTGCAAACTGAGACAGTGTGTATAATTTCCTCTTGTTTTGTGATGACTGGATAGCCTAAAAACTAATTTTCAACCATTACATTTTAAACCCTCAGTTTAATCTCATTGCTATGCCAATCAATTTTTAATTACATACTTTCATCCTTTCAAGAAGTATATTTTTTAAGAAGTCCATTAGATTATTTTTTGTTATTATGTGACAAAGAACTCAAATACATTGATTATCCAATCAGTTACACCTCGAATGTATTATAAGAAAACCTTTGCTTTCTGATTTTTCTTTACACTATGAGAAACAGCTTGAAACTAAATAATGGGACAAAAAAAATGTGTTTTATTTTCAGTTTTGATGGAACAAGTGACAGGCCTGATCCGTTGCATTTGACAGTTTATATCCCCATAGCCTGAGTTGAAATTCCAGTTAGGATTGAACAGATTTATCTGGATTCCTCAGACTCGTCTTTACCTCGGTGATACTGGTCCGTGACAATAAGTTGAGTTTCTCTTTTGAAACAGAGAGTGAACCTGGCTGATGCCTTTCCCTTCATTGCTGCTGGGAGGAAAGCTCGTGATTTGACAGCACAAACCCACCTCCACCAGTGAAAACACAATGAAAACACATCAAGAAGCGAAACAGTGTCTTTCCTCCAGGCTGTTGTTGTCCCTCCAAGGTTCCAGCAGTCCAAGGCAGCAGAGGACAGCCCGAAGGAGTCAATCCAAATTAGCAGGGTCAACCCAAACAGGACAACACTTCTCTACCAAGCCCTTAACAGCCTTGCAGCACCCCAGACCATCATTTAGAGCCCCTTTTCTGCTTTTGTTCCGATCAGGGGATGGTGCTGTATGTCATCATGGCATTACTGCCAGACAGCAGTGAGGGGACAGGAGGGAACACCATGTCCCAGCTTTGCCAAATGGAACTCCCCACCTCTTCACAGAAACCGGGCCAGCAAGTCTATGTGTGCTCTACTCCCTTAATAACAAATTGTACAGGTGCAATGCTGGAATAGAAATAAATTATATCTATTAAAAACAAAAAACCAAACAAACAACCAAACCATCAAAACCACCAAAATAAAACAAAACAAAAAGCTAGAAAGGTTGGACCAGATAATCCTTGAGGTCTTCTTTGCACATGGCATTCTGTGATTCTGAGGTGGAAATAAAGACAGTCATGGGTCACTAAGCCACCCTGACCACCATCAGACCTAAGGGAATATGAAAAGAGTTTGTGCAAAGTACTTGGAATGTACTTAGTTGCCAAATTCAAAAGCAACAGAGCATATATAGAATCAAAATTCAGACATGCAAAACAGATAAATCAAGCCACAGAATTATGTTTTGTATTGTTTCGGTAAATATGGGCAGTAGCACTTACTGATTTGTTTGCCTTATTTTTTGTCACAGAATTTGTAGACAAATGGGCCTGACTGAGTATAATAAATATTAGGAATTACATGTATAATGTCTGGTATTTTACCTTGATCCTTAGTAGTAGCATATTTTTAGATTAGTAAACCAAAAACATTTTTAAGGCCACCTTTAAGATCTCTGAAAAAAGAAAATATTGAAGACAACAAAGCAACAAACCTCCCCATAAACTTTGAAAATTGCACCCAAGATCTTCTCATGCCCCACTCTTCCTCACTGTCAATACCAATATGGAGCTAATGGGGCAAAAGAAGAAAAAAAAAAAAAAAAAANNNAAAAAAAAAAAAAAAAAAAAAAGAGCAGGATACTGCTGTAATAAACATCACAGCACATTATTTTAAGAAAACAGGGATATGCAAAGTAGCAAAATGTTATAGCTCAGTTTAGGGCTTCATGTTTTAATTTTAATGACTGCTGTTCTTGTTTAAAGATTCATGGACTCTTAAATAACTCCAAACTGCCAGAATCTCAACTCTAAGTTCTCTTTCGTCAGATTTCCAGCACTGCAGTGCTCCCTAGAGTTACATGGGTGGACTAGTTTGGTCCTGGCCTGATGCTTGACCATTGCTCAAGGACATCCCAGGGCAAACCTCACTGGATGCTCAGACCTCCAACGTACAGAGAAGTGCCCAAGGTTCTCCCTAGCTCAGACATGGGTAGCTGACTTGTTTATTATTTGCATGTTTCTTGTAGCCTACCTGCTGAGATAACACAGGTAAACTTCCTACACAACCTATTCTCCTTTTACCTTTTTTGTCTCTTTGATGCCCATCACGTTCTGTTTACAAAGAAAGATACGGACATTTTCCTTTTCTGAAGTTATTTCTGTTCCAGACTATTTCCAGTGACAAATTCTACCAAGTGATTCTTTCACTATGCACATGGACTACGCATGACAGAAGACAGAGGCTAATTTTAATCACAAATGACAATAGTAGATGTTTCTTTTACCGTATTTTTACCAATTTTATACATTAATACAAAACAGTAAAACTTCAGCTTTGACAGCAAAACCACATTTGCTTTATTTTAGTATTTATATTATTTTAATGGAAAATGGTATGAGAAACACGTTTTTAAGTATAATTATTTTCTTAGATCTATATCTACTATCTCAAATAGTCTTTCATGTTGATTTATTCAAATTATTAGAAAATGGATCTCTCTCTCCCTTCTTCCATTCATATTGTTATTAAATTAAAGAACAAATGCAGTCATAAGAATTAATATTAACAAACAAATGAAGGGCGGAACAAATACAGGATAGAACTGCTAGAACACCACTTTAGGAAGACTATTTATTATAAACCTTATAGTTTATAATGATCTTGTTTAACAGCAATTATTTTCTCCAGAACAAAACATGGTCTTTTTTGCACATCAATTTAGTGTAAGAGGAAGGAAAGTTTCATGGTTTTCAAAAAGGCCTAAGGAAATTCCACTTGGAAAGATAATCCAAATTGGGCCTAAACCTCTTATCTTTCAAAGTCTTACCTTTAAGGTGGAATATTTCCAAAGATTACGCATTTTAAATTTCTAAATCCACTTTACGATTTTTTTTATTACAAAAGATTTTTTTAATAGAAAAAAATAAAGTTTTTCTAACAATGGTTAGTTAAAACAACAATGACAACAATTTATGACTAATTTTCAGTTGAATCAGCTCTTGATCCCAGGGAATATTACTGGAGGCAGCCCTATATAAAACATCCATAGGGAAATTCATATTTCCCTTTGGACTGTAGCTATTTATTCTGAAGTTCAGCTTTTGGAAGTTTTCTACCCTCTTCTCTGCACAAACCCTCCTAAAATGATTGTTTCAAACACTTTGTGTCTCCATCTTTCACAGTAAAACTGAACTACCTTGATTGTGGACTCTGATAAGGCATTTGAAATATCAGATCCTTACTGTATGCCACAAAACTCTTCATATGAGTACTCAGACCTCCTGGTTCATTTTTCTTTTTTTAACTTTCCTTTTCTGCCCTTTAGAAGTGTTGGGGAAAGACCAAAATTTCACTTCTGTAATTTTTTTTTTCCCTAAAGTTTTCTTTTAATAACATTAATTATCCCTTTCAGCAGATGCTGAAGACAAGAAGGCAGGACTGACTAGAAACATCTGAGATCGGGTACAGTTACTGTTTTTAAGACTCAGTTCGAAGTGCTTAAACACACATCTAAATCCTATTAAAATCAAGTGTTTACTTCAGCTAAACAGGACATGAGCAAAACAGTTTGTTCTGATGAAAAATAAGGCCATGTTTTGTATGAGCAGGATACACTATAATGGGCACCTCCTCCTCCCTGCTTGTGACAGACCTGAGCCACAAAATTCATATTCAGCCCCAGAGCAAAACAGAATTGTGATTTTATTTTCTTCCATCTGTTCTTTCTTGAAATCAACCTGTTAGTGTTTGAAAAGCACAGCAGGATTCCTCAGGCAGCTCAACAATTAGAGGGTCAGGCCTTGTGAGGCTGCATCTAGGGCACTGTGACCACATTTGGGCTACTCATTCCAAGAGATGTGGAGCTCCCAGAGCAGATCCAGAAAAGGGCTGTGAAGATGATGAAGAGACTGGAGTACCTCTCTGATGAGGAAAGGCTGAGGGAGCTGGGGATGACTAGGCTCAAGAAATGGTCACTGAGAGGGGACCTCACCACAATTCAGATAGGAATCTGAAAGGAGGTGCCAAGGGGATGGACCAGGCTCTGCTGGGTGGTGCCGGGCAATAGGACAAGAGGAAATGGGAAGAAACAGATGCACAGGAAGCTCCACCTGAGGAAGAACTGCTTTTCTGTGTGGGTGACTGCACATTGGAAGAGCTTGCCCACAGAGGCTGTAGAGATATTCTCACTGGAGATATCTCAGAACTGGATGCAATCCATGTGCCATGTGCTGCAGGATGACCCTGTTTGAGCAGGGAGGTTGGACCAGATGTCCCACTGTGGTCTCTTCTGACCTTACCCATTCTGTGAGTATGGAAATATCAGCAAGCATCAGGACCTGTTGGAGCAAACACAGAGGAGGCCACTAAGAAGGTGGAAGGTCTGGAGCACTTCTATGAGGACAGTCTGAGATAGCTAGGGCTGTTCATCCGGCAGAAAAGGCTCTAGGGAGACCTTATAGCATCTTCCAGTACCTAAAGGGGCTATGAGAGAGCTGGGGAGGGTTTTTTTTACAAGGACATGTTGTGACAGGAAGAGGGGAATGGCTTCAAACTGAAGGAGGGCAGGTTTAGGTTAGACATTAGGAAGGAATTCTTCCCTGTGAGGGTGGTGAGTCTACCCTAGCTGCCCAGAGAAGCTGTGGGTGCCACATCCCTGGGAGTGTTCAGTGCTAGCCTGGATGGGACCTTGAACAACCTGATCTACTGGAAGGTATCCCTGCCTATGGCAGCCAGGTGGAATCTAGGAATTCTTCCAACCCAAACCTTTCCATAATTTTGCTATTTAAACAGAAGCTTTCTTTTACAATGTTGAACTCTGCAGTCAACTTAGGAAAACACTCTTAATTTCTTTATTGTACACTGTGCTTTTGGGGCATAAATTTCAGAAATATGGAAAGGTCAACCACTTCAAAATGCTCAGATTATTATTAGCCAATTATAACAGCAAACACCACATGCACTTAAGTTGTATTATTTTGTCAATTATACAATTTACACACAAAAATTACCATTGTCAAATACTCCATGACTCAAGTTTTAATTCATTTTGAAACACTTCAATGAAGTCCTTATTGGAACACATGCTTCCTGTTCCTTTGGCAGATAGTTTTTCCATTGCTCCAGCAGGTGGAATACAAGTAGGCCATGTGCTTAATTTGGCTGGCTATTGATAACATAGGATATTTTTTTTTTTGCCCTCAGTGCCATCAACCACAATAAAATTTCAAGTACACATAATTAGTACTTAACAAAAGACAATTAGATCTAACAAAACTCCTCACCTGCTCCAAGATTTTAACAAACTGAACTTGAAAAGGACACTAGTACAGTAAGAACTCAAAAAAAAAAAAATTGCAGATGATTTTTTTGATTATTGTTGAGGTCTTGGATTTTGGCTTTGGTGGTTTTCTTTTCCTAAACCCATATTATGGTAATATGCATTTTCTCTTTATTTACACATTTAATGATCAATTTAAGTACTTTTGCAATTGTTTATTAATTTCTCTCAGTTCAGGGCACCTTGGAGTGCTTGAGTAAAACAAAATCCAGGTTTGCATGCTACAGAATACATTGTGGTAAATAGCTGCTCAGAATTGTGCTCTCTTAGTCAAAGTATTCTAACCAAAATATATCAGTGGACAGGGCCTTCATCTAACAGCCTTCGTGATAAATTAGTTTCTCCTACTCTTTCATTTTACTTTTTTTTAATCACCAATCTCTCCTTTTCATCTTCTCTTTAGTAAAGAATTATGCTGCCGCTGTCCATTGGAAATTTGCTTAATTTTTATCCTTCCCTACAACCTAAATATTTCATTACAATGTTAAGTCCTCCCTATGTTACATTGATTGGTTGTTCTCACTAGTTCCCTGTATAAAACCAGAATCAATATCCCTTTCTGACAGTTCTTTTAACACATTCATAAATAAAGGGTTATGTCTTCCTCTGACACCCATGTACTTACTTGATTTATAGCAGCTTAAGTGGCTGGGAAAAATCATACACTATTACCTAGGCAAGTACAAGATTATTGTTCAGGGTTTCTGTGGGGGAAAATGGGGGGGAAATCCTATCTGTCAGCTCTCCCTGTAGCAGAAGAGCTGCATGATGAATACAATACAATGCAGTTGCAGTGATCTGGCAGCCTTCATAAGGCTTTCAGGCTAATACATGGCATTCAAATAAATAAAACCAGTGTTTTGAGCCACATAATCAGAGCTGCACACCCAGGCCTTCTCTGCATTACTGTGGAAAGCAGTCAAGATTAACCCAGGGCAAAGGAGGACAGGCCTGAGTAGATTCTTCAAATTCTGCTGTTACCCAGATTGTCTTGTTCACTCTTTTCCCACTCCATAAAGCCACACACAGTGCTTGTGCACACTCTACATCGTGAGGTAATAAACCAAGAGCAACTCCAAATGACAAACTCACCTCTCTTTCCAGTTCAGTGAACTGTGTCGTGCAATAAGCACAATAATTTGCATGATGATTATAACCAAAAAATTAAAAGAAATGCTTCATACATATATAATATATATATATTCTTAAATTAAAGAGAAATGTTTCATGCACATACAATGTGTATATAGATATATATATTCCTGCAGAGGTGGCACCACAAAGAAAACAAACCAAAACCATGTCTCAATGTAATAATGACCAACTGCTTTTCAAGCAGCATTTTGAAGAGGAGTAGTAATTAGAATATGAAAGTTGGGAAGTATTTATTGCAACATATTAACATATTTATAAACATATTTATAAACATGTAAATCCTTCTTAAGCAACTCCTTTACCAGATTCCCTTTGTACTCAGGTTCTTGAGTTAAATTGTGTAGCACTGGAGATGATGCATTAAGGAAATGCCATCCATGAACATGACTTAAAACTTACTTCCACAGAAGAGCTGGACTAGAAAAATTACTGAGTTGCCTGTTCAGTTTGTCCTAATTCTGAATTTCAGGCAGCGTCTTAAAACTTAAAAACAAATTAGAAATTACATGGATTTTTTTTTAAAAAATATTTCTGTCTCTCTGCTTTCTCTGCTCATTCACCAAACAAATCATCTGACATACTCATTTCTGGAGCTAAGACTTCTATAAAAAAGCAGCAGTGAGTCATACAGAATACACTTTGCTTGTTAGTATGATGATGTCATTATTAAGTATGATGATGTCATTATCACTGTCTCAGTGACACTCCTGTAACACCATTGCTATTGAATGTCTAGGGATGATCTCACTGGACATCAATTTATTTAAAGTTGGAGCATTAAAAAATACTTAAAATATTGCTGTTCACTGCAACAGGTTTTATTCAAGTGTAGTTAACTGCAAAATCCCAAAATAACTTTCTCGGGAAATAATTTCAGCAATATTTTAAATTTTACTTATGAACTTTATCTCCAGTAATGGTACAGGACATTCCAGTTTCAGAAACTTGTGTTTCTGAGTCTGTATAATGTTTTTATTTTCATAAATTCTTAAATCTGAGAACACCAGAAATCATTTTATTATCAGTGTAAATTGAGATGATTCATATAATATTTAAAGAAAATGACCCTGAAATTCAATGCAAAGTGACATGGTGGCCAAAAATATATTTTTTCATTATTTGTTTGCACTGGATGATGTTAAGTCCTCACTAGTTAGAAGGAATATAAATGTCATTCATATAAATAAAAATAAAAATGAGTAGATTTTTTTCAAACATGAAGAAATTTAAGAAGAAGAGCTGCAGACCAACAGGTTTCATCTTAACTTATGGTGGAATATCATACAAAAGAAATAAAATGCAGCTCTTTCATAAAGACTGTCTGAATTTAGATTTAGATTAGATTACCTGAAGAAAACTTTTTAAAAAAGTTCTTAGCTAATGGTTTGATACTAACAAAATGAAACAGACCCCATTAATCTAGTCAAGAATGAATTGAAGCACACCTGGATGTCAAAAACACTTCTCTGTCTGACATAATAAATAGTACAAACAAAAAAGTGTTTGACTGCTAATGAAATAATCTAAACTTTGCATACTGTGTTTAAAAGAAATTTGGAAGTTCTGGTATAAAAACACCTATAGAAGTTGGTTATAGATCAAAATTTAAAGGGCTCTGCACATCATGGGAGTTTTGCTGATAAAAATACCATTTTAAACTATAGTAAATGTTTATTAAAGTAGTAAAAGCTAGGGAGGAGGACATACTTTCATTATTTGCGTACCACATTAATCGTGGGTTTGGTGGTGTACAAGACACAAAGGATTAGTACTGAAGCATTCAGCAATTTTGGGCCCAAAACCAGGTCTCCAATTTGGGAACCACACCTCGAGCTGCAGCTTTACTTAAAAGTAACTCCCTACTGCACACATCAACTCCTCCATATGTAAGCTGCACATGAACACAGGTAATTTACAAACTACAAACTGCTTCTTTTCTTTCTTTTCTTTCTTCTAAATCTTGTTGAAGCTGGCGAGTGCAGATGCTGATGCTGAAACTTTGGCAATCTCCTGACACTACGTTAAACTGTAAGGAAGAACAAAGAGATGCAAATGGTCATGTTATTTTCACTTCATTTATTATAACATTTTAGCAGTATTACAGGGGGCTGGTTGTTGTGTTGGATGGTTTGTTGTTGTTTTTTGGTTTTTTCTGTCTGCTTTGAAGTTTCAGATTTTGTTCTGAAGGTGGTTCCCACACAGGGATTGTCCTCGCCTCTCCCCTTCCCTTCAGACCGACCCACCCCTGCTGTGTCAGCAGCACAGGAGCTGAACACTTCTAAAGCTTCCCGTAATTAACTTCACCTTGTTGCATTATAGGCAAACATGTTCAGACTTATTTTGGATGCATTTGGGAAATAATAGCTTTTTATAGTCTACAATGAGAAGCAACTTGGGCTACTAAAATAAACCGTGGCAAGGATTGTGTCTTGCAGTGCTTTTACATGTGGCAAATTCCCTCAGGTGGCTTGGTACTTTCATCAGAAAATAAGGAACAATAATTTCTGTTGTTTTGCATCAGAACTGACATAAGTTTGCAATAATGTTTTGTTTATTGTTTGTGTGTGCACCTAGGATGGGTTTCAAGGGCTGAGTTTTCAAGTTGACAAGGGTTGAGTATGTGGTTTCATTTCAAGCACAATTTGAGCACTCTGCCTGGACTCCAGTGCCTTTCCACAAGGCTTCCGGTCTCCCCTCAGTTCCTTTGTCATGCTTCCAATCCCCATAAAAACATTTCCGACATCTAACTTGAAGTTGCACAAGGCACATGGGCTTTGGCAGTTGATTCCAACCCACTCAGAATTATGTAAACTATGACAGAGTAATTTTCTGGCACATTTTTATGCATGTGAAAAATACTAGCCCAAGATCCTTCAAGGGAAAGAGTGTCTCATTTCATGCCATGACACAACAATTAATACAGCAAGGAAAAACTGTGGATGTAAAATTATCTGGGCATTTTTCAACCTTAATAAGATGTTAACACAGTTCATTTCTGGGTATATATATAAGAGATTATATATATATATAAGAGATTGACTTTTTCTTGCCAGATGGGACACATAGCTCAGCAGTCAGACGTTTCAGTGGAAGAATTTCAGCCTCAACAAAGAAGTAGCAGAGTACCCACAACAAAAAAACACAGAGCCAGCTAGTCTGAGATTGGTGCTATGGTTGGTGCCAGGCTGAAATGGTGGTGGGGCCAGTGCTGGGGTGTCACAGGAGTCACCTGCCAGCCTGCAAAGTGGCACAGTACCTGGAGTACTGCATCCAGCCCTGGGCTCCTCAGAACGGGAAGGACATGGACATGGGGAAGAAGCTCCAGGGGAGGGACACAGAAATGGTCAGAGGGATGGAACACCTGACCTGGGAAGACAGGCTGAGACTGTCCAGCCTAGAGAAGAGAAGATTCTGGGGAGACCTTAGAGAATCCATCAGTACTTGAAGGGAACTACAACCACAGAGGGGGCTTTCCACAGGGGCTTGTAGTGATAGAACGAGGGGGAATGGCTTTAAACTGTCAGTGGGAAAGTTATGTCAAATATTGGGAAAATATTCTTCATGACTAGGGTGGTGGGACACTGGCACAGGTTGCTCAGACAAACTGTGGATTCTCCACCCTGGAAGTGTTCAAGGCCACACTGGACAGGGATTTGAGCATCCTAGCGAAAGGTGTCTTTGCCCATGGCAGGGGTTTGGACTAGGTGACCTTTGGAAGGTCCTTTCCAACCTTAACCATTCTATGATTCCCTGTCTTTCCCTGTCCCCAGCAAGGTCAAGTGAAGATGCACCATCGTAGCATATGCAGCTCTGGACCAGTCCTACCATCCCCAAAACACATATTTTATCCTGCTCAGATGGCAAATGTCACACCAAAGCCTCTCTGACATGCTGCCCAAACAGCAAACACAGCATAAAGACAGCCATGGATCTCTGCAGCTCCTCCTCTCTCCTCCAGCCGTGATGAGAAACATTAAAACAGGGCTGAAATCTGCTTTTGGCCTCCCTCAGGGGTTCTGATCTTCCTCTGCCTCAGAAAGGAGAAGGGAAATCAACCACTACTGACATGAATCCTTTGTACCCATTTTATCTTTCTACAATGGTATGGAAATCAGGCTTTCCCAAAATACTGCTATTTCACCCTCATTGCCCAGACTTTTCCTTTGACAGGGTAAATTACAACTAGTGTGGTTCGTCCCATCCTCAGACAGCATGCTACCAGGTCAGATTTCTGCTTTTCTAGGAGGACTGTCCATTTGCAGGCGTAGGAGCCCAAACACATCTCCTTCTGGAAACCATTATCACATCTGCTGTTCTGAATGATCATTAGGACCAGCTGAAGCTATTAATGTAAATGGGTTCCCAGCTACAAAGTTTCTCAAGGAATAGCTGCATTTCTTAGAGCAAGGGAGGTGGTGGTGGTGGGGGGGAAGCAGTTAAAGTCTTTCAGTTCATGGCTACTTTCTAGATTGTTTTTTAACGATTAGAAGAAAGCTTTCATATTTCTGTGGCACTTTCTCTTAAAACCTCTGTTAAAGGAACATCTTCATTAAAGCTGGCCTTGAAACAGCCACTAATGGGAATGCTCAATTTTAAGATCCTCCTTTGAGGGACAGATTTACACTCCAAGGCAAACCACACAGGCATTTAAAATATTTTCAAAACCAGGGCACGGAAAGCTGAGGAATCTCGGCATCTGCGAAAATGTGACTCTAATTTGCAATGCCGAGGACACTTAAAAACAAGGCCTTTATTAAGGAAATAAAAATGAATTCTGACTCATTGATGTTAAACTGGTATCAAAAGAATCTGGAAGTCACACAACTGCACTGAAGAAGAGAAAGTAGAGAGATACAAAGGAAGTACATAAGAACAGAGGAGATTAATAGGTTTAAAGGAAAAAAAAGAACCCTGACAGGTTTAAATATAAATGTACTATGAGATGCTATTCCTGCCTGTTCCCTTACTTTGTAGGTCTTGTTCAGATACGTGGTAGAAAAGGAATGTGCTGAACCTTATTTGATCCACTCAGTTTTAATAGTAAAAGTTATTTTCTCAGGTGGACACTGAACAGTTGCAATTACAGTTTATTTTGCCAGAGAAATTCTTTTAAGACACTAATGGCATGAGACAGAGGGTAAGCAATGACAGCACAGCATGTCTCCTAAGCTTGATACCAGCAGATTTGCAGAAGACCCAGAGACAAAAAATTGGTATTTTTCTGTTGAAATCTCAAGGTGGTTTATTTCAAAGCCACTTTACCTGTGGGTAATGAAAGATAGTGAAAATATTCTAACTGTGGTCATGCAGCTACTGCTATTCTCGTTCTCAAGATCCATTTAAGCAGTAGCACTGTGGTCTTTGGGCTATCAAAACCACAAGAATTTTCTCCCACGAAAGATTAAAGCTTTCACTATCTACTTTTCATTCCCAATCCATGTCTGCTTAAAAATGTAACCACCCTTTTCGTATCCAAATAATTACCCTAGTTCTTGTAAAAGATCATGCTAAAGGTCTGTCTCTTTTTTGACACAAAGACTGCTTAACCATCATATCATACATGACAGGTTAGTTTTACAGACAGGAACTAGTAGCAGAAAACTAACTAAATAATTTAAAAAAAGTTGTCTTCTTTTAGCCCACTGGTGTCATCATAACACAGAATCAATTGGGTCAGAAAAGACCTCTGAGATCATCAAGTCCAACCTTTGACCGCTTTTGAAAATTCTGTTGATGTTGGGATTTCTTTTTATTTTGAGTAAGAAGGTATTGGTGGTTGCAGCTGTTTTTATCACTGCTGAAGTAGCTCTTCATAAGCTTCTCTACTTAATTTAGAAGTGAATTTGTTTTTTTAAAATGCTTTTCACACTTAAAACTCTTTCCACCCATTAAAAGTATACTAGCGACCAGCATCACAATATGATAAGTGAGCTACATGGAAAATATGTTAAAATCTTATTTTTGGATATTTTTTTTAATTGACTGGACATGAACAAGGACAGAGTTTGACCTCTGCTATACAGGCAGTTCACAGGAGGTCACCTTATCGCTTCAGTGTTATTTTGCTTTGGCTTGGTTGAACTTTCCCAACAACCTTATGATAAACAAAACAATTTTTCCATTACTAAAGGCCATTCAACTGACAACTCAGGGTCTCAGGACTTGTATGGGTTGTCTTCACTTGAGCTGATTTTTGCCTTAAATAAAAAAAAAATAAAAAAATCAGTATTTGTGGCAGCAGTTGCCTTGTGGTCAGCTAACTAACAACTACATTTGTTTCAGGTTCCCTTTGGTTTACAGTGACAATGAGAAGCCATTCATATTTCTAGAATAAAATGAAGTGAAAAAGGGTCCACATGTGCAGAACAGCACCAGAGGTGCAGGGGTTCTGACAGAAACCACAGCTATAATTCTGAGGTCACCACAGGATTTCAGCCTTCCATTGCTCAGGTAGACCCGGCTTTAGATCAAAAGTGAATGGTTAGGAACTGATGAAGAAAGTGAGCACCTAAGATCTGCTCAAAAAACATTCAAAAATAAAGTCCACGGAGGACAGGACTACCAGCATCCCTCTTCTCCTAGTAAATGGAAGAAACTCCCTAAAACAAGACCATAGGCCTCCCAGTGAAGGCTTCAGGATGCTGAGAGCTCGTTCTGAGTCCATCTCTTTCCTTCAGGAAAGCTGAACCTACCAGTCTTTGGACCCAGAGAATTTCTAGAAATTATTTTTTATTTCCCCTGAAAAACAATATAACATTGTGATTTTTTCCTCACATTAATTCCAATTATTAATACATATTATTGTAATGAATAAATCAGACAATTATATTGTTAAATCATGAACTAGAATAACATTAATTTCCCAGCTTCACCTGTGACTGTGTTTCAATTTTGCCCAAGATTTTTGTATAATAAGCATGAAGCATGATGACTCTCTCTGTCTATATATAGTCACACAATTAAAACCAAAATACCAAACAGAGCTCACAACCATGTATTTAAAAGATGCACATCATCCTAATTTACAAAGAATATTAGAAAATTAAAAGAGATGTGTGAATACCTATAATTCTTCAATCATAGGTGTATTTACTTTGTCAAAACTTTGCAGAGATTTTTTTTGCTCATTTCAGCTGTAACTTGGGAGCTTATTTCATCTGTAAACAACAGCAAAAAAAAAAGACATGAAAAATAGCAGCATCATAAACTTGCTGCAATCTGTCCTAGAAGCATCAAATGAGTTTTCATCATCAAATCTTTTCAACCAGAAAGTGATTTGTGTTTTGTACAAAGTATTTAACTGAATACAGTCAAACTGTGATGAATTTTCAAAGATACGCAGTACTTATTTTACAGAAGTGCACTCTAGGAGGTAATTTTGTGGAAACACATATTCCATCCATGATTCAGAAAAAGTGAAACTTTGTGAGGACTTTTTATCTCTTTTTTTTTTTTTACATTTACTGGGTGTAACAGACAAGCTTTTGGGGCGTACAAATCTTTCCTTAGAGCTAAAATAAAACCAAATAAGCTCAAAAGTTGAGAATTATGATGAAAATTACTTAACCAATTCAAAAGAAAATGGTGGTCAGTACCAGCAGAGCAGAGGGAAACATCAGCAAGCAGAGCAATAATAAGTCCAGTAGGTCTGGTGGGACAGAGAGGTCAGGCAGAGGTGCCACCTGGAGAGAAAGGCCAGATACCAAGGAGCCACTATCTCAGTGGTTTTTAATGTCAAGTACAGCTGTGAATGTTAGCTATGAATATACTTATTTCTGGCGGTTATCCCTTAAGAATCAGGGCTGAAAGATCAGAAATGCAGCCTTCCTTCTCCGAGATACCGTTCCTCTTCTGGCAAATGTAGACATTTTACCCTCATAAATTAATTATAGAAGGTCATGCTAGCGGCTGTCTGATTTTGTCCATGGAATGTCTGCACGGGGCTTTTGGTGCAGTGTAGGGAAATGCATTTCTGACAGCTTTGCTCTGAGAGGCATCTAATGCTTGGAAGAGTATGCCAGAAGTTTTGTGTTTTCTCAGGTTCTTCAGGCTGGTATTACTTGGACATTAACCTCTGACATACCTCTCTACACAAGGTTTGTAAACCACTTCAGTGCCAGAAGAAGGGCTTGAATCATCCCAAAGATTCTTTACGTGCTTCAAATAACTACCAGTTTTTAGAGGTAAATATACTAGTCTTAAAGTAGATGGCCCTTTCTACCTTATGAGACTCACCAACACCAGCGTGAAGACTTTCCAGAGACAGCTGAAGGTGGTACAGTTGCTAAGCTGATGTTCCTAATTGTTCTAGAATTAAAATCACAAATCTATTTTAGAATCTGATGATTTCATGAGCGATTTTAAAAGAAAACAGATAGAAAAAACTCCACAGCCCACTAGGCCTTACCCTGGATTGAATATATTCAAAATGAAATGCATTTTGAATAAGGATACTGTCCCTTTGAAAACTGTTTTAATAATCCTATGTGGCCAGCGATTTTCTTTTTGAATTCAGAAGATTCAAAACTTCCATTTTTGCATCCCCATCAAAAGCTTTATCAGAAATTCTCCTAACAACCCTATTAGTAACACATATGCAATCATCATCACGCTGTATTTAATTGGGACAGATACAAGAGTCATAGCTGTTTCCACGAGAGTTTCAAGCTAAATTACATTTTTGATTGACTTACTTGAGTGGTAAATCTCCATTAGTCAGTTATATACTACATGCTGTGCTATCACTCTCAGAAAAGCAAAAAAACTCCATTAAGCATTACTACAGCTCTCTATCAAACAGGGTGTTTTTTATGCATTCATTGCATAATTTCTATTTGAATATTCCCCCATAAAAAACTCAAACCAACCAAACAAAAAACCTGCCACAAATCAATAGTCTTCACTGTTTAAAGCATTATGGTAAATGCTACTCTCTTTAATAAATAGTTTGTTCAAGTATATTTCAAGTGCTACACAAATAAATAGTCTTCTTTTAATACTTGCAACTAATCTATGTTAGTTTATAAGTAATAATTCTGCTAAAAAGAGAAGAAAGAAGATTGGATTACAAGTCCCTTTCCAAAAGAGCCAAATGTGTATATATGGAAAAGCATTAAAAAGATGAACTTTATATTAAAGTAAGCAGTATCAGTAGATTTACCATATAAATACACTCCTAAGTCCATTCTTTGGTGAATGGTTACTGAAAAGACTGAAAAAGATCCATATCAAGTTAATGAATTCTACTCTGCTGACTTACAGAAAAGAATATAAAATAGAAAAATCTACATATATTATTTCCAACTGCTTATTAGATAGACTTATCTATATGTTAGGCACAAATTGCATTAAAATAACATTTACAGAACTGCAAAGGAAAAGTCTCACAAGTTAGAAAATGGGAAGGGAGGGAATGAAAAAAATCGAGGCTGGCTGAGTAACCTCAACTCACTCCATTTTGCTTGGGCAGTGATCTTTATTTAAAGGTTTTTGTGATCTTTATTTAAAGCACCTTTTGATGTAGCAAAAATTGGGAGCCCATGTAGAAGAGCAATGGTGGGAAGCTAGGAGACACGGAGCAAGGAGAAATCATTGACATTCCCCCTTAAGGTGGTGCAAGCATGATGCCACATGAAAAAATACTAGAAAATCCTTCTGCTTCATTAAACCCCAGACCTGGAAAGCCATCAGAGGAATTTGTGGTTTGTAATTCCCCAAGTACAACATAACTAGGTTCAGTCTAATCTGGTTAATGTCATAGGTGATTCACTGCCACTGTCAATGTTGAATAAAGCCCCAAACTCCCAGAATAGTGGTGGTAAATCAGAGTGTAAAAGGTGGGGGGCTTAGAAACACAAAGCAGAGGCTTCAAAGTGTTGATAAATTTTTTTGAGTACCATGGTCACCAATTTGCTGAGAGAGAAAACTAATGGGTCTGGGCAAAAGAGCTTTAAATTGGCAAGAAAGAATAAAGTCCTCAGTAAGGGGACAGGAAGAAACAGAAAAAAAATTAGCATCCAGTACACAGGAAAATCAGTAAGAAAGATGCATCAATCAAAGAAAGAACAGAGGGCACCAAACTAGGATTCACCAGACAGGTAATTTAAGAGTGTTTCTAGAAAGTGGCAAGAAAGATAAAACCAAAACTCAGCAAAATGAAATAATGAGAAATAATGAGAATCGTATTGAGGCCACATTGTATTCCTGTTCCAGTGAATTAAAATGTTCTGTTTGGGACAACAACATGAAAACTCAGAAAACCTTACTGTGGGTCAAAACTAAATAGTTGAAATGTTAGTAGAGGAAAGCCCATGAGACAGAGGAATGGCTATTACATGTGTAAACACAGAAGGCATCCCCTGCTCCAAGGTAACCACTGAAGTAAGAAGGAAAATTATGTCTTTAAATCTCCGGGTGAAAATAAAAGCAGAGAGACAAAGAAAGTTTTCTCTCAAGATTATCAGCAAAACATGCATGAGGTGAAGTCCAGAAAGTGATGGCACATACTGAAATTAGTTGAAGAATCATTAAAAGGTGTATTAATTGTAATACAGAAATTATCTTAGAAATAAGAATACAGAATAGAATCAATTATTCTTACATTCATTCAGCAGACATGGTTCCTATGCACAGTGCAGGTAATATCAGGATCCTGGAAAAGGAAAACTCAAGGAACAATGCTTTTAAATGCTCTCCCTCTCTGTTTAAAGACACCTTTCACCATTAAGCAGGATAATGTCACAGTAGTCATACTTCACAACTAGAACCAAAAACTAATATGCTTGGAGGGTTGTTTTTCACTTTTAAGCACCAGAATTACATGAAAAGGAAGGAATCTCTCTTCAGCACAATCTTCCTTACCTTGTGTTTGCTGAGGAGGTAGGTGGTGCCCATCTTCATGATTGCTCTGTAGAGAAGGGGGAAGTTCCTCTGTGAGCCAACAGGAATGATAAATCACTTTCTTCTGAGACAGTTTCCCCTCTGTGAGACAGGCAAAACAGTTTCTGATTAATTTAATATCGCATATTAAAATTATGTTAAAAGAAGACTTCTGGCAATCCAACATAGCGGTCACAAAAACAAAAGTGGGGATTAAAGCACTGAGATGAGGAAATCTTTTATCTTCTGCTTGACTTGGAGGTGTAAGGAATCCAAACAAGGCAGCATCTCCAATTAAACCCATCTGGATTTTCAATTGCCACTCAGATTCTATTGCCTACACAGTAAACGCAAACACGCAGTTCTGAGGTTTGGATTCCTATCTGGAAAAAACTGAAAATAATTGTTTTAGTGCTTACTTCTTAATTACCCAAATTCTGCAGTTTGCTGGTTCTACCCCAGCTGTCTCTTCAGCTGCAGGTGACTTCAGTGAGACAGGCATGGATTCAGTGGAAGTCTCAAGGTAACGGAGAAGCTTCAGAGGGCAAGAAAAAAAACATCCTGAAAGTCTTTTTTAAAAGACACAGAATATGTAAATCCCCCAAACTTTCACCAAAATTACTAGATTAGAGGCAGCATCAATAGCATAGCATAGCAAAGAGTGGAATGGAATGGAATGGAATGGAATGGAATGGAATGGAATGGAATGGAATGGAATAGAATAGAATAGAATAGAATAGAATAGAATAGAATAGAATAGAATAGAATAGAATAGAATAGAATAGAATAGAATAGAATAGAATAGAATAGAATAGAATAGAATAGAATAGAATAGAATAGAATAGAATAGAATAGAATAGAATAGAATAGAATAGAATAGAATAGAATAGAATAGAATAGAATAGAATAGAATAGAATAGAATAGAATAGAATAGAATAGAATAGAATAGAATAGAATAGAATAGAATAGAATAGAATAGAATAGAATAGAATAGAATAGAATAGAATAGAATAGAATAGAATAGAATAGAATAGAATAGAATAGAATAGAATAGAATAGAATAGAATAGAATAGAATAGAATAGAATAGAATAGAATAGAATAGAATAGAATAGAATAGAATAGAATAGAATAGAATAGAATAGAATAGAATAGAATAGAATAGAATAGAATAGAATAGAATAGAATAGAATAGAATAGAATAGAATAGAATAGAATAGAATAGAATAGAATAGAATAGAATAGAATAGAATAGAATAGAATAGAATAGAATAGAATAGAATAGAATAGAATAGAATAGAATAGAATAGAATAGAATAGAATAGAATAGAATAGAATAGAATAGAATAGAATAGAATAGAATAGAATAGAATAGAATAGAATAGAATAGAATAGAATAGTCCTCCTTTAAGTTGGGAGGGGCCTACAATCATCATCCAATCCAACTGCCTGGCCAAAAGTTAAAGCATGTTATTAAGGGCATTGTCCAAACTCCTCTTAAAAACCAGCAGGTTTGGGGCATTTACCACCTCCCTAGAGACCTTGTTCCCATGTCTGACCACCCTCTTGGTAAGGAAATGCTTCCCAATGTCCAGTCCAAACCTCCTGTGGCACAGCTTGGAACTGTTCCCATGTGTCCTATTAACTGCAGAGCAGGGAAACCTGCACCTTATAGTCCAATGCTCCAATCTATCCAGATGCCTCTGCAAGGCCTCCTGTCTCTCAGGAGAGTCAGCAGCGCCTCCTCCCAGAAAATTTGGCATCATCAGCAAACTTGCTAATGGTGCATTCAGGTTCTTCATCCAGACCATTTATAAATATATAAACATCTGGAAGAAATCCCTTACAATATAAAGAAGAAATTCTTCACTGTGAGGGTAGTGAAGCACTGGAACAGGTTGCCCAGAGAAGCTATGGATTTTCCCTGGGTGTTCTAGGCCAGGTTGTATGGTACACTGAGCAACCTGGACTGGTGGGAGGTGCCCATGGCAGGAGGGTTGGAACCAGGAGATGTTTGAGGCCCCTTCCAATCCAAACCATTCAATTGTTTTATGATTGTGTGTTTGACAGGACTGGCCCTAGAACTGAACGCTGAGGAGCACCTCTGGTGATGGGGCACTAGTAGCCCCATTCACTACAAGCCATTGGGTTCTGTCCCTTAGCAATTTCTCCACCCAGTGCACCAAGAACCAGCTCATCCTGCAATCTGAAAACTTGTCCAGATCACTCTGTGAGGAACAGTATCAAAAACCTGACTAAAATCCTGAAAAAAACCACCCATGACTTTCCCTTCAGCAACTGGGTGGGAACCATTACACAGCAGAATCAGTAGGGAATTGCTGAGCTAGTCAGGACAGAGATACAATTACATCACACATTGATGAGAAACAGCAAGTGATNTTTTTTTTTTTCTTTTTTTTTTTTAATGCATTTTAACATGCTCCTCAGTCAAAAATATTCTTTATCTTACATAGAGCTAAAGAGATGTTATGAAGACCGTCTCATGAAAAATATATTCCAGGAAAAGGAAGACACTACAAATAGAAAGGGGTTGTATCAAAAATAGGGTATCATGTATCAAAGGCACTGTTCTGCTTACACAGAACAGTAGATCAAATAACATCTACTGGCATGGCGAACCAAACACCTGCTTGGAAACCAGAGAGGTGGTTTGACCAATGACATACTGATTGGGAGTTTACTGTAAGTTTCCAGGAAGATTTTTATTTCAAGAGAAAGTGTTGCAAGAAAAAGGGATAGTTACGCCCAAGGCTATTTTTGGTAGCACGTTGCCTTAAAAGCTAAAGTTTTACATTGCTTCTATAAATTATCAGTTAATCAGCTTGAAAAAAACCAAAAACAAACCAAGTGTTTGGCATTTGAAAGTTCTAGCAAGTATCAGTGTCAATGTCACATTTTTATGTTTGAATAAAGAAATACCCAGAAAGAAGTCTTTTTGTGGAAATTAATTTTGTTAAACTTAATTTTGTTTTTAATTCCCTCTCTCCCATCTCAAATTTTTGAAGATCCACTTAGTTTAGAAATTGAGGGCCACAAACACTAAATCCATAAAATATTTTTATTGATGCTTTGGTGTAACAGTAGATTTCACTTCTCCATGTCTGTAATCGATATAAGCAGATCCACTCCCCTGAAATTATGGTTCAAGTATGTTCTGAACTAGAAAGAAATTCTTCAAATTGGTTTATAGTGCCTTGCCCCCTGGAATATCTGTAGGTGAAACTGTAGTGACAATGGCCTGCAAAAACCTCCTGATGCCATAAATTCTGCCCTTTCTAAAGGCAGCAGTCTCTTGAAGGATTAAATTTTCATCTTGTTTTGTTCCCAAATCTACACAACTTCTTCATGCAGCTAGAATATCTTCCATGTAAAAGCATTTCCCACTGGAAATTCATCTTTATTCTCCTAAAGTTTATATTCACTTTAGGCTATGAAATTTTCTAAAAACATCTAAGAATTCCTTGGCGGTGTTTGCATTGTGCTCACTTTCCTCTGCAATCAGACACATTCTTAATTTTCAAGTCAATAGCATCAATCAATGGTTTTGCATTAGACCTCATTTTTGCGACAGAATTCTACTTTAAAATGGCCCTGCACAGTGACCTGGTCACAGCTCTCTGTGAATTCAGCAAAGGCCATGACCTCTTGCAGTTGTCCCTTATTGTGACCTCCTTAATTGCACATATGAGGAGACACCAGCCAGTCAATAGCCATCAACCTCTTTACTCCATTCAGCTTTCAAGGCCTCATTTCAGACTGCACAAAACACCAGAGAGTTGATTTCTACTCATAAATCAATGGCACTTAAGCATATTAAATATTTTCATAAACACACAGCACTCTGATATCCCATCAAACTGACTGAAAAAAAATATTATTTTCAGGCGTGTTTCCTCTTGTATGTAATGTTTGTGTAGAACATCTGAGGGACTATGTGTATTTTTTTCTAGATGGTCCTCAGCAAAGTCATTACTTACAGCAGATCAATAATGTTCTCCCTCTTTAGGAGTCACACTCTGATAATGCTTCTGATAAAATAAGATAAACAGATGAGCTGCAGGTTGCTCCGCCGGACTCATGTCTCTGTCTCTACTAGAATTTTGACCAAAATCCAAGGATTGGCAGACAGCATTTCATCTGTTCCTACTCCATCAGATCTCCTTATTGCTGTCTATTTCCTTGCATATTTATTAGGCTAAGTATTCTCCAGAACAGACTGTAGTAGAGCAGAATACTAAGTGTACTGTTTTTTTTTTTAAAATCCCTCCAATGGGGAAGAGTCGCACACCAGAAGATTTAAAATTGATTTAAAAGATTTAAAAAGATTTAAAATGACCTTGCACATATCAGTCTAAGATGTAGCTAGCTTTTCTGGAGCAATATTGTGTGAAGAAGTTGGGGACTTGCCTGGATACCTCTAAATATTTTTATTTTTCTATTTTTTGAGGTATGAGCCGCTGCATCTATAGAGAGATTCAATTATTATTTTTCCTTATCAGGCCTGCAGTTCTACCACCTAATACATCGTGTCTCCCTGCATCTTTTTCATGGAACTGCACATCTCATAACATTTCTCGACTCAGAATTTTTCATTTTGCTTTGGTGGCAGTTTTTACACAGAACTTGCCTATTTAAACTGGGATGCATTTTCTGGCTTGTGGAGCTCTGGTGTTGTCATGTGGTTTTGCAGAAAGGGTAATCAGTTCCTAGATACCCTTACATAAGTGTTCTCTCATATATATACATCTATATATATTCTTAATGACCTATCACCATTTCCTATATGCATAAATATGCAGAGAGCATTTAAACATTGAACTCAACAAGATTTTCTTGTAATGTATTTCTTTCACCTTGAGATTCTTACCTAAAGTGTTGCATTTCTTTAATCTGGACTGAGGACATGACTAGCTTCAATGGAGAATATTTTGGTTTCCACTGCCTTTTTCTACTAGTAAGATGTATAAGGAAGAAGCATTCTAACATTTTTAGTAACTTTTATTTAGAGTTGTGTTTTTCTGCTCCTGTTTGACCACAGCATTAATCCAAAGGCTAAGTGCACTTGTTAGTGTAAAGCATTAAGTCCAAATCACAAATTTATGCTTGATATTTAAAAATGGGTAGCAGTGAGAATTATTTGATGACTACCACAGAATTTAAGAGAAGCTGAAGAATATAAAAATAAGTGTTACCTTTAAGGTACTTTGATAGTTAATAGGAAAAAGTTATAATTGTAATAGTAAGAAAAGGACTTCCTTTGTTCTGGTACATAACCTTTGTTCATCCTGCTATTTGCACCCACAGATTTCACTTCAAGATCTTCTTCCAGGCAACCAGAAGAAAAAAAGACTTTTAATCTCTGATTAACAGAATTTCACTCAATATATACAGGGTTTTGCATATATTTTCAATCTTTTAAGGAAAACCTTGAAACCAACTAAAAAGGTCATTGAGTTCAATGTTTATGCAGGTTCTTTGTATATTTATGCATATAAGAAATGGTGCTTGGTTATTAAGAAGAGCTGTTCTTAGAGGCAATTGTGAAGCTGAACTGTCCTGCACTTCATTTGCTTGGATACCATCAGCTTTCACCTCTCTTCTCTCTTTCAAATGTGTGTTGAGAGTTGTATGGCATAGCATTCACTAAATTATTTCCTGACATAATAACAGCAATTTAAACGCTTTAAAAAAAAGAAATTGATAAAAATGTGTATCTTTCTTAAATTCTTTCTTTTTTTCACAATAGTTCTAAAAACTAAATAAATATTTTATTTCAATTTCCTCTGCAGAGAAATTTCATAGGAATTAGATTGAACTTGTTTGGAGCTGATTTTTTTTTTTTTTTTTTTTNNTTTTTTTGGTGATTCAGCTCGTATATGCATTCAGTCCAGTGCAACTTAATTTTTCCTTAGAGACTTTGAGTTTATAAATAGGAGACTGGGAATCAAGAGTCTCGATGCAACAATTTAGAACAAGCCAAATCTCTAACCCAGAGTGGACAATATATACTGTCCTACACGCACTCTCTGTGAAAACAAAAAAGGAGCACAGTGGTTCCGTGTCACCAGTAAGAAAACACCACATTTTTGGGTAAAGGCAGATTTCAGACATGCTTTCTACCTACCAAAAACTAACACTTCTGTTCATACCTGCCCCTGGTCCTGCTTTTATCTCTAAACCGAAATGCCATGACTGACAGTTGTACTGTGAATTTTCCATGGAAAAAGGAAAAGGCTCAGGAAGGTGATTGCTCTGCATCATCCGTCTGCTATCCCATCACCCTGCTGCTCCAAACACCACTTGGCTTTGCTGCAACACCTGAAGGAGAAGACTCATGGATCTATAGTGGAGAAAGCTTTATTATAACTGTGTAATGGGTGGCAATGAGGGCCATGGGATAGGTGACTCACTAATCTCTTAACAAAAGATTTATGTCTCCAACATAACCACAACCACAAGCAACCTGTTTGGAGTGATTTACTAGCAGTGTGAAAAATGACTTAATTAAAATGAGAAGTACAGCCCTGAAAGTGTTCCAGTAGTTTCCACTAACACATATCTGGGATACAATCACAGGTAGCCACGGGGAACGCACAGAGTGAGCACATAAAGACACAGCCACGTGTAGAAAATGGAAAACATTCTTGCCTCCACACAGGCATTGGAGTGGAAGCAAGTTTTTAAGTTGAGAGCAGAATATACCTCTGATCAAGGGGGTTAAGTACAGGAAACCTCCCCAAATAGCACTGTTAGTGTGCCTTTGCTCAGGTCTCCTCCAAACACATGACAAAGTACCACGAGCTATGACAACTTCTTGTGAAGTTTGGCCTCACTTCTTAACAACCCTGCTCATAATCTGCCTGATGACACTGCATTACAACAAAGGCATTATGTCAGTGATATGACTCAGAGAACTTAGATAATCATTTCTTTGTGACAGAAACTCACCTATCCTAATGCAGAGGTTAACTCCACAAGTCACAGCATAAAAAATCCTGTCATTAACTGCAATAATTACAAACCCTGAAAGGAGCTGCAAAAACTTTTACAGTCAGCTCTGTTTCAGTCAAAGGACAGAGAAACAGGAACCACCAGATGAAAACTGTTGGAACAGCTGTGTCTATCCATATGACACAAAGTTCAGATCACTCAGAACAGTTATTGTGTTATCAAAGTTGTCAACAGGCTTTAAATTCTGTGACCAAATATTTGTTTTGTCACAGGTTTATCTGCATATGGAATGACTGGGTTTAGGATGTTCCTTAAGTTGCAAGGACCTGCAACCTATCTTTAAGTATTCAGCAGAGCTATATCAATAGAGGTTCTTAAAATTCAGGCCTAAAATAGCAATGCTGATAAGAAAAAAATATATGGGGGGGTTTAAATTTTGTTTCTCTTTCCAAACAAAGTGTGTGAAGGCATACATTTGCCCTTCATAAATAATTGGGGAGACTGAAACATGAGGAGAAAGAAATACGTCTGAAATCAGAAAAAAAAAACACCTTATGTGGGGGAAAAAAAAATAAGCATGAAGATAATTGCCTGTAAGAGGAAAGTCTTTAATTTCTGCAGCAGGGAAGTTCCTCAACAGGATGGAATAATATTCAGAGGATCTTTGATCTGTTCATAAAAAGGATGGGATGATATTGCTGAGAGCAGCACAGAGAGCTAGATGACACCTAGCAGGTCTGTCCAGCTGATGTGAAAATAACACAACTTAAAAAAATACAGACTACTCCTTTAAAAGGACCACAAGAAAAAATCCATGTTGACCAAGTTGCTCATGGGTTGCCACAACAAAATTTTTGTGCAGAGGAGTAATATAAGTCCTGTGACTTATATTAGGCTTATATAAGGCTGATCTAGCACTTTCATTATGAAATATCTGTGCTCAGCTTTAGAAGGAAAACCTTCAGCACATTTTGGGCCAGACACAAAACTCTTGGGCTTTTCCACTTCTTGTAACACTGACCCTTAGTCTTTTCAGGATATGCTGGCACCATGTTTTCCACAGTTCAAATTGGTTTATGTTCACATTATCAAATACCCGTCCTTCAGATAAAATTTTGTCACTGCTTATTTTGTTCATGACAAAGTCTCTTCATCTGCCAGGAAACACTGGAGTCACACTGATGTCCAGTAAAATTGCTGCATGTGGCCCATTGATACCTCTCCACACTGACTAAATTATTTCAGTATTCTACATATTAGTTGCAAACAGCATGGCTCTTGAAAACTATCTGAAAGAAATGTTCGTTTACTTAGTTGGGTCTTTTCACAGTGCACTAACTCGTAGGGGTTTTGAGGGTGTGATGCTCAAAAATAAAAGCAACTGTATGAAAATATCAATTGTTGACGAATCATTAACACCTTTTCAGCCCAAAGTTTATGCCAACAGGTAACTGAGATCATAATCGTGCTCAAATGTATCTTCCTAATATTTACAGGCGTCAGCAGAATCTAAGGAAATAATAAAGTACCTAAAAATGATTGCATTCTCTTTCACTGGCTCAAAACCACTGCCTGCTATTGAATTTCTGCGATGCATGTTCTTCTCTTCTTGCCCTTCTCAGACTCAGGGGAAAAACAAAAAAAATCAGAAAAACCTAATTTCTGGAAAAAATCCCTTTCTTTTACAAACTCCAAAATTCTCAAGTTTGTCCATGAGCCACAAGTGCTCGATGGGATGTTAAATACCAGCCTGTGTGCTTAAAATAAAATAGTGCTTAAAGTCAACAAGGTGTCATTCAGATGTATTCCAACACCTTTCAGTATAGCAGAGATTCAACCTATTTAAGCTAAAAGTGGATTTGTTTGAATGGCTGAAGATGATTACAACATTACTCACCAATACCTCTAAAAGTGCAATTCTTTTTCGTTCACAGAGTTCACAGCTTGTTGTGAAATCTCTGAAGGAAAAAGAATTGTTGTCATTGAAGAAAAGAATTGTTGCCATTGAACCCTAAGTTTCATTAAAGAGTGGTCTTAGTTTTGAGGCATTTTTAAAAATAGAGCTCACAATATTTGCATTATTCTTCAGAAAAGTTCCTACTTCATTGAGTCATCTCATATTTGAGCCCTCTGGCACCCATTTGATAATATTTTAAAGCAAATATGTGTTGAAGTAAAGGTTCACTAAGTCATTTCCTTGGTAACATAATTTCTAATGATTCACATAATCACGCATACCTTTATAAATATATTCTGTGCAATAAACCGTGATTGAAAATTAAGTAAAATACACTCTTAAGGTTGATTTAATTTCTTTTACTGAATAAACATTAAAAATAAAATCCTCCCCCAGGATGCTCAAGTCAAAATGACAAACATGACAATAAACACTTGGTAATAAAAATAAATTAAAAATCAAAGCTTTATGATACATTTTCCTATCAAAATGAAAGTGGCAAATTGAAAACAATAACGATGCTCATCCACAGTTACAGTTCCAACAGAACACTTCAGAGTTTGATTTACAATTAGTAGCAGCTTGAAAATGAGCCGTAATTTTATATTTTAAACTGCTACTGCTCAATCCATCAAGTATTAAAATCTTGACGTTGATTGATGGCATTCTCTCACGCTGTTTCTCTTGATGGAGTTTCACAGAAACTGAAGCAACAATATTCACAATGTTATGAGCTTGCACACCTCCTCCATGCCCACCTCTGTTGCTACCACTGTGTTCATGTGCACCAGTTATTTATTTGGTGGTTTGAGAAATATTGGTATCTTCATCAGGATACAAGCAGAGGACACACACTTCAGTGGCTTCAGACTGACATTGGTACAGGTTTCCAGCAGCTGGAAGAAGTGGGCTGAATACAATCACTAACTGCAATAACCAGTTTTCCAGCTGCCATGATACTTCCCAAGAAACTGCAGTGACTGAGCATTAGGTTTTCTCATGGAACTTTCATCATCAAGAAAGGGCTCAGGGACCAAGATCCCTCAGAGTTTTTATCCCTGGTGCAAGGTGAAGGGATAAATCCCAGTAGAATACGGGATGGTCTAAGCAATTTTCCTAGTAGCATTTCAGGTTTGCCCCTCCTGCCCAGCTTGTCTCAGGTTTTGCGGTTTCACATTCCATCCAAACTGCTCTTTCAGTGGTTTATGCAAACCTTGCATGTTTTATTCACACTGACCCACTTGCTCTTAGTATCATACCTTTTCAAGGCCACAGGGCTGGAAGAGCCTTAACTGCCTTTTCTTCCTTTTTCACTTATCCTGCTGATTAGCTTCCGTCTGGGTTTGTAGAGCAGCAAAAAGAAACTAGAAATTAGAAAATAGGAATATCCTGAAAATAGTACCTGTAACATCAGTTCAGACTACAAGCAATGCAATTTCCTTTAATTTGCAGAGAAACAGTGAACTATAAACACTCTTTTCTGCTGCTATTTCTTTCAAATGTGGATATCGCTGAGAACATTTGCAACTTGGATATTTCAAAAAAGACCCAGGTCATTTCATAAACCTTCGACCTGTGGGATGACAAGGGCTAAAAACTTTCTTCCATTAATATTTTCAGGAATTTTTGATGCATAAGAATAACAGGCACAGACACTTCAATTTAAATAACAAAAATACAAATTTTAAGAAAAGAAAAAAGCACTTATAATATCACCCTACTTGCAGACTATTCCATACCTTCATTCTACAATACCAAACAACATCTAGATGCAAGTCTCTCCTAAAAAAGACACAGCTATTTAAATTGGAAAAAATGCATGATTTTTTGCCATATGTAATAATAGGTAAAACTGAACTTCATGTAGAATATTTAATGATAAGATTTTATAGTTTTAATAAAATTTTAAATGCATTTAATGATAGGCAAAAATGCCATTCCATCTTAAATATTATTTACCCATTTGAAGTGGCATTCCTAGACTATAAAAAATAATTAAAGCATAAAACCAAATTAGTAAATATTACACAGCCTATTATACAATCTGACAAATTGATTTTGTGCATTTTATTGTGACTGGATTAATTAGTATAAAATAAACAATGAAACCGACTATTAATGGCTCTGGAAAGAAACTGATTTTATTTTATTTTGAGCCTGTTCCAAATCTTCAGGAAATGTGAACCTCGCCTTGAGTGGATGGATGATGAGGTCTTTAGTGCTTTGAAAATGGCTCTTGTAAAAATTTTCAAAGGAACTACCCAGGTCTTAAAATGGTAATATGGAATGGCTGTGACTAAACAAGCAAGAAACCACCTTCAGGGCTGAAATCGGCTACACCCTTTTGTTTGAAGTGACAAGGCCTGTCATTAAGAAGAAAAATTTTGCTTCTCCAGTATAACAGAGACACCAACAATGTGTTCACACATTTCCTTCCCTCCTGTTATTACCTTTTCAAGTGTAATTGATTTCACACATTTCTGAGGAGTCTACGTTGAAAGCCGTTTGTTTCCCCAATACCACGCCCAGGCCTGTGCACATCTGATGAAAGTATTCCACATCCCCAACTACTTTCTTTTTTTACTTTTTTTTAACTTTTTACTTTTTTTTTTTAACTTTTTACTTTTTTTTTGCCATGCTGCTCTATCTCTCTAGCAAGCTTTTCCTTCACAGTCATGCTTCCTAATATAAAGATTTCTTTATGCTGTTTCAGGGTTGATCTATATCTACACATGCATATTGTTTTCCTCTTTTAATTTATCACCATTTCTTAGTCTTACTGAAAGAAGCAAAAAGGAAAATGGCTGTTAATTGCTGGGAGAAAATCTGAATTGCAGCATGCACACAGAAGTTACACAGGGTCCTGTAAGGCCCCAAAACTCGGACTGTGAGACTTTTAAAAGGGCTTTAGGGTTGTTCTTGTACTCTGAGTTAGATACATGGGAGAAATACTGACAAGATGTTCTCAAGAGGTCAAAACAACAATAAGAGCTTTAATGGCAACTTTAGGAAATCAGAAAACTTTTGTTAAAAGTTGCTCTAAAAGAGCAGAGTTCAATCTACATAAGACATTTCTCAAAGCATCAACTTTACCCACTGAACTTTGCAAATTCTAAGCCCGTTTGATTTTAAGTAACTCAAAAACTCTGAGGAGAAAGAATTAGAAGAAAGAGAAGAAAGAGAAGGAGAGAAGGACAAAAAAGATATAGAAAAGAAAAAATATAGCTACCCCTCCTGGTTCCAGCAGTGTTCAGCTGATAGAAATTCCAAGAGCTGGTAGGGACAAGACATATGATCTTTACTTTCTAATATTCTATAAGCGTACTCCAAAAATTCTATCAAAAAAAAAAAAAAGAGGGGGGTTGGAGAAATTAGAAAGTAGTTTCAAAAATTAGACAAAAATGGAAAGAAAGATTTTTAGGAAACTAAAAATCTTCCAAAAGAAAAAATATGCAATCAGAGCTGCACATGGCTACAGGTGATTGCCTGGAAGTGCCTGGTGGCAGTAGGGAGGACACTGTAGCATGAGCCACCCGTGTAGGGAATCAAAATGTTCTTATGAAGTGTTGGACATGGGCTAAAATCCACGTGTGATCAGCCTGGCAGGATCTAACTCCAAATTTCCCTTTATTTGTAGCATGTCTGGATGTACAATTAGGGTTCAACCCATAAGCAGGGCAATAAGTGATACGGGCAGTAACATACATGCAGAACCACGTGCTGAAAACACATGCTGTGTCAAAACACAACGACCAAATGAATTTTGGTGCTCTGTGGATGCCTAAAATTGTGTCTCCACGTGCATACAGAAGCTCAGTGCTCTGGGCTGAATGTTCAGGATGATGCTGTTGAGCTGTGAGTCCCAGACTGAGGCAGCCAGACATCTGCCAGCCACGGAACAAGGGACAAAAGGTGATTGTGACAGGAAGAATGCAGGACCTGCATTCACTCCCTGCTCACTATCCATAGAAACGAGAGTGAAACAGCTGGATAGACCCCGGGGGAGCAGAGTGAAGCAAGGAATGTGACAAAACCACAAGAAAGAAAAGCCAAGGCTGTCAAGAATATGACAGAGCCTGCAACTGGACTGAGAAAGCTCCAGAGAAATTACAAATCGAAATACTGCATGGCAAACAAAGCAAAGAAGGGGTTGTTGAATGCTTCCAAAATGCAGATGAGACCAAGAAATCCCCAAGGAACAGCAGGTGCTCTTACAAAAAGCGTATGATTAAAAAAAAAAAAATCTAAATTAATACTGTCCATGTAACTGATGAGAAAAAGAAATAGGATTGGTATGAAGCATTATGACTTTAAATTTGTTAAATAAGCACTTTACCCCTACCCACACATCCCTCTGAGTCAAAAGATTATTCTTTAAATTATATACTGTTGACACTGGGACTGAAAGCACCCAATCATTCTTGCTCCCCTGTCATGAGAGGAAAAATCTCCTTTATGACATATTCAGCCATATAATCGAGATATCTATCAAGAACTTTAATAAAGTACAATATTAAATGCCATTTTGTAATCAAGAAATTAGTGTTTCTGCTGGTCTACGCATTTCTCAATGTGCAGTTTCGTTTACTTTTTTTTTCCTCTCTAGCATCTGTTTTCTTTCATTCCTCTTCTTAGCTGCCTAATTTCACTGAAAATAAGGATTTTTCCCTTTAAAAATAATTTTAAAAAAAGAAACCATTTTCTGCTCTTTAAATTTTGTTAAGCCTTATAATCCCTTTCCCCTGTGTCAACCACTTTGTCACCAAAATTACTTTCTCTGATATTCTTTCTTTACAAGTAATAGCTCAAATCTGATGATCTTTTGGAAAACATTACCTCTCATAATGCTATGTATGACTTCATTACTCCATCACTCCCAGTTACATTATCCTGCCACAAGAAACGCAGCCATTTTTGAACTTTGAGACTTTTCCAGCCCTGCAGGAGCTGATGGTCAGGGAATTTTGGCTTTGTCTTTCTTTGCATTGAATCAGAATAGATTTAGCATCATCTTGACCTGGAGATAGAATTGAACCATTAGGGAAAATTGAATGCTTTAGAAAATATGTAAAATAGTGTAGTGATATACGATGTAATGGACTCTTTCAAAAGCTCTTCCATACAATTCTGCAGATGTTAAGGAGGTTATTTACTGTGCCTCAGAGCTTCCTTCTATTTGTTCTTTATGAAAGCTTCCAGGTAAATTCATACAAATTGTAGGGAAACATTTAATTTTTAAACAAAATTTGCAATCAGCACTGCCAATGACAGTTCAGCACACTTAAGCGAACGAAGTAGCTCATTTTCTTTCTAAAAGCCATTGATTTCCAAGAATTATTTTTTACCTCAGTTAATATGGATAAAGCATACCTTCTCCATACATATATTTGTGCTTTCATAGACTTCTCAAGCAGCCTTTTAAAAAATATTACTAAGAAAAGAAGCATAAAGTATGTTGCATTCTGTATAAGACACCAGTTTGCATGCCTAACCTATGATTAAGTATTTCATCAGTGTTCACTCATGGGAAGAAGCATATTTTGGATACGGAATGTACGATGCATTTCAGGACAAGAAATCCAAATTGAAACACTTTTCACATCTCCTAGTGACTTGGCACAGAGTAGAATGTTCCATAGATCACCTAATGAGAGGCTTAATTCTCTGATTATTCAGTGGTGGGATTTTAGTTGGTTTGTTTGTTTGTTTTTGTTGTTGGGGGTTTTCTTTTGGGGGGGTTGGGGTTTTTTTTAATGCTGGCAGTTTTGGTTGAGTCAAAACACTTCTTGTACAATTCACGGGCACCACTAACCTAAACTGCCAATTCCTGGAAAAACTTGTACAAAGAAGGTTTCTCTCCAAATATCATCAATAACACTGAAGCAGAAGTGTAAGAGACTGGACTACCTTTTCCTTGTCATAAGGATATATCATTTGAATTAAATTCTCTTGCTTTTAGTTACATTGTTTTCAACCCTGATTCTCCTATCATTCAAAGTTAATTGTGTTTTCTGGCAGAGTTTTTTCCCTCTGAAGTGGCTTATACTTAAGTATAATAAGAGATAGTTAATTTGGTTTGAAAATAGGATCATTAAGTCTCCATGTCCTGTGCAAAGAGTGCATTTTTTTGAGCTACAGAAGTTAATCAGATGGACTCTTGAAGTCCTTCTGGACTATTACAGTAAGTTGGCTCTTCACCTTAGTATAACCAAGACTCCCCCTTCCACCAGGATCTCTTTTTTTCCCCTTCATCTCCTGATATGAAAATGCTGCAAGTAGACCAACAGAAACAAAAACAGCTGAAAAAAAGCCCACTAAAATAATGTTTGTAACAAAGACTAGTAAATTCGTTATTACAAAGAAAGCCCATTGTACTTACCAGATCCTAATTAAATGGAAATACCTACAAAGCCACCTTAAAATTTATAGTTTTATGTGTCCTGTTGGAAATTGCTGGCATTTTTCCAAAGCTTTCTGACATTTTAACAGCAGACACCTTTTCATATCTATTTGCATGTTCTAAATCAAACCAAGGGCTGAAGGTGTATTCAAAAGATCTCTTTTCAGCTGCTTGAAATTACTACTCTGAGCTAAAATCAATGTTCTATCAACAACCTGTTTTTTAGAAGTAATTTCAAAATATAATTTCAGCTATTAACTTCAGCCTGTCCTTTAGTCTTTCTCTGTGCCCTGTTCTTTCCTTAAATCTGCTACCCTTCCTATCTCAAAAAGCTGAAAATTAACTGAGAGACTATTGCTTAAACCCAGTAATAATTGTATAGTTTACATTTAGCAGCGATTACCAATTCCCCTCTCACAGTCAAATCAGACTGGAGTTTGTTTCTTGTTGATGCTTGCTCCTTCTGAAAATCTGCATTTCCAGCTGTGAAATAACAAATAACCAATCTTCCCCTTCTCTACCTCCTGAATTTTCCAGGACTTTCAGATGTGAAAATTAAATAGTATGTGTCTGAGGACTCTCATTAAGGCTATTTTAATTTTTTTTTTAGTATCTAGTAGTGGAGAGCTTAATGTCAAGTATGGAGGGGAGAGGAAGGGAGCAGAAAAAATGTGGAATCAGTTCAGAATAACTGAAGCATTCAATAATCTTCTACTTTTGCAGGTAATATTCAAACCTTCAATACACAGATTAAGAGAAAACTTCTCTGACTAGCTCAAAAAATACATTGATCTCATTTTTAACACATCGCTACCTTCCCTTATTTATCCATTCAGAGTTGGTGGTCAAAGATATCTGCTGCAGCCACCTGTAATCACGTTCTCCCACGTACTGTCCTCATATCCATGACTCCCAAAAAACACATATCGTCTGACTTTTCAACCCCTTTAACTTTCTACAAAATTTTTTTTTAAGAAGGTCCATGTGAGAATATTGTGAAATTCTACTCTGTGAAAGCTGCTGCATTTTAACACACAAAAACCAGCCTCTAACACCAATGCAATGAAGTACCTGTAATTACCTTTATAAAAAAAAATCTTTAAGTATCCAGCTTAGAAATGTAACAAGATTTCTGATACTTTACCTTTAAAACTTCTTTTTTTTTCAGTGTTTCCTAGTTGTCCCTATTGTAATAGCGTATGGTGTTTTCTAACTGGCAAAATTTATGTTTGATTTTGGAAATTGTTTTCAGGAGGTGATCCTCAAGTAACTAAAATCCTCAAGGGCCTTATCCTGTCCCTGCATTTACAAAAGAAACGTACCCATATATTTTTTACCAGCTTTTAAGGTACTTTTTTTAGCAAGTAAAACTGCTTACAGAGGAAGCAAACTCCCTGTAAATTTTCATCATCCCTCATTTTAGGTGTTGCTTAAGGTACCTTTGAAGAATTAATAAGAACTGCTGTCAGTAACAGAAACCAGTTGCTTGTATAAATAAAAATCAATTTTACTTCCAGGAGTTGAAAATGAAAATAAAACCTGCTTTTTTTCTTTTTTTTTTTTTTTAACTGTGCTAAGACGTAACCTCCAGAGCTACTGCTGTGAATCCTGCTTTATCCAAAAAAAAAAAAATAAGGAGTTAATCAGCTTTACACAGTGCTAGAAAGATCCTGGCAGCAAGCAACGGGGTGGTGTGATGATGAAATCCTAACTTTGTCTTACAATGTTCCATCAGAGCATCTGCCCACACAGGTGCAGGGGCAGAGCAGCTGCATTTCCAGCTCCATTCCCACACGTTGCTACATAATCACCATCCGGCCCCTGCAGCTCCAACGCAACGTTCATTTTGCAACATTAATTACGGCTGATAAACATAATGTGAGAAAAAAAAAAAGTTTGAATTGCAATAGTTATTAGCACAGGTTAACTTCTATCTGAAATCAGGATGTATTTTCACATGTATAAAAAAATCAAGATGTGATAATTGAATATATTTTTAATGGTGTTTGGGAGGAAAAGGTGTCGTTTTTCTTTACCATTTTACTTATTTCACACATAAAATTAAATTTAAAATGAAGTCTCAAGAATCATTGACTTAAAATTACCAAGCACCCAAAAAGAATCTTCTACCAAGAAGAAATTTTGAATTGTGACTTGAGTAGGACTTGAGTGGGAAGGGGTTACTATTTCAATAACTAGAGAATATCCATAAGTCTCATAGGAAGTTAATAAGGATTATAACAGTTCTCACTCTTTCTTCACACTACTTCAAAAATCTGCAAACAAAAATGAGGATAAGATACTTGCTGTTAGGAATCTGGAATTCTAATAGACCAGAAGAGGCATCAGTACTAGGCCATTAACACTAGTACTTGTACAGCAGCTACGACCTTGTTTTTTTAAATAATAGACACCTCCAGGCAGATATTACAAAGAATTCTGAAACCAAAAGCACAATTAGCCCTGGGTCAACAGCCTAATCGCAACTCAGTCCAGGGACATCAGATCATAGATCAATATCTCTGATAAAAAGAGCAGCAGCAGAATTAAGCAGGTTGCATAGAGGCAAAGATGTAATGAGTAGCAATATTTTCTTAGCCTGAGTTTGAAGAGGAAAATAAATTAGTAACTATGATACAACAGTTAATAATACTGCCATTTTCTTCTGGGGAAAAAAAAATATTTTAAAAACTGACTTAGGACTGTGGTGTTTAATGCCTAGTAACTCTGAACCTTAGTGATCTAATTCCATGTTTAGACTAAAGCTACAGACTCACGTATATAACTTCACCCATAGGAACAGCCTCAAAGATTTCAACGGAATAAAACATATACCAAACATACAACTTTCATCTGAAAGGAATAAGGGCTCTGTAGCATGAATAAATAACACTTAGTGAAAGGTTTGGTTTGAGACAACCTTAACCAAAAATCATAGAAAAGCTTGGACTGGAAGGGACCTCAAACATCATCTTAGTTTCAATCTCCCCTCCGTGGGCAGGGATGTCACCCAGTAGATCAGGTTGCTCAGGGCCCTATCTAACCTGGCTTTGGGATGGGAAAGAGGAAACCTTATTAAAAAAAAAAAAGGGAAAAGAAAAGGAGTTTTGGGTCATTTTAAAGACAAGAATGCCCAAATGTGAACACACACAATGTGATGCAGTGACTTCTTTCTGCCTCCATCGCCTCATCTGCCACCTCTGAGGGAAGGCAAACTGCAGAACCCTGTCTCCCTGGGGCACAGCCCTTGAGTATGAAGTGTCATCTGCCAGCCAGACACCACACTTCTCCCACTTCAAGTCCTCTCCTAGGCTGAGACCACAGGGGAGAAGCCAAGAGAATTTCCTTTTTCACTCCATAGAAACATGATAGCATTCCACATTAAATAAGTGTTGTGGTTACCAATGTCCTCTGGTTTTGAACTTGCCTTAAGCTTCTATTTAGAGAATTATTTCCTTCTTTGACAGTTTGCTGACATCTTGCTAGCATGGGTGAAGTCATCACTAAATTCCCTTCTCAAGACTCACTGTAAACTCGATGGGAAAGTAAACACTTTGCACAATGGGGTTTTCTTGCTTGTGCCTTCCTCTGGTTGCTTTTGCAAGACAAGCAGCTTTGCTCAGCAGCAAATCCTATTCAAGTAGTTATTGTGATTGCCTGCACTAACATGAGACACTCATTTAAGAAGATTACAAAATAATGATGAAATTGCAAGCATTACTATATTGTAAATCTCATCAGTGAGGATAGAGAGAAGCTCTCAGAATGTAACAGATTGTTATTTCAAGTTTCTCCATTTCCATTATCTGACTTCTCTGAACATAAGGAAACTAAAGACACTGATATTTTAAACTTAATTAAATATTTCGGAGATAGTTGTATGTAATGCCTATATTGTAGTTTGGAAGTTTAGCTTCAGCCCAGAGTTAACAAATGAATAGCAGGTGATTAAAATGCAGTTTATTGTACCAGTAACTTGTTTCATAAGCATCTCTGTTGGCACTTTAAACCACCTTGTGAAAGCAGGGCAACATCAGCTTGTGCACTGGGCATTTCTGTACCACGTGAAGTATTTAAAGTGCTTAAAGCTCTGAAGCATCTATCTGCTGAAAGACTCAGTAAGATATCCACTACTTTAAAATGATATTGTTAACAAATATTCAGCTAAACAAAGTCAAGAGTTCAGACCAATTAGTATAACCAGGCTGGGGACTCACCAAATCTATAAAATTTAAATGTTGGGTTGCTTTCACTGCTTATCTGTGGGGCTCAGTTTCAGACAAAATTGAAGACTACCGGAATTATTTAAAACTTCAGTCCCATCATAAAAACAAGCTGGCTGATCTTGCTGCAGGACACCTCACTCCCTGCAGATAATCTCACAAAAATATTTCCCTTTTCTTCCCATAATTGCACACCTCAAGGGGTTTGCACCTTGCTCGGTCATGTGCTCTGCTATGGAAGGGGGAATGCTGGCTGCCTCCAGGACAGTGCAGGGCAGCATCAAAAAATGAGTAGCTGCTCTTCTCAGCTTGGATGTATTGGCACTTTTTATGTCTCTGGCATGCTAGCAGTGTTGTGAGTTGCTGAGAGTAGTCAGTGCTCTCACTTGGCCTGAACACCTTTTTTGAAGCAGTTCATATAATCAACGGAGCAATTGATGCCCATATTCACAGCCAGGCTCTCATTCATATTATAAAGCATGTTACCATATGTACAAGGCTTTATGTACATATATTCTATATACATTCATAATTAGATATGTCTTAATTTAACATGCTTTCTGCAAAGGACAAACACATCTTATAGAGAGAGTCAAACATAGGCATGTTTTAATATAACATACTTTCTGAAAAGGACAAACCTCAGCAAGTGAAATCTTTCTCTTATTGAAGTTAATAGTAAATAACCTCAAACCTACATCCAGCTTGGGACAAAAGAAGAAAGATTATTTTCACAATTAAACTTAGATAAGGAGCTTCTAGGGGGTGACATTTCTGGTGAAGTTAGTGGATAACAAATGGTAGTTGACAATGAATAGCCAAAATTCACCACCTTTGCCTCTGATTTTGCCCTTAAAGCAAAGTAGGTACTCCAAGGACAGGAGTCTGCTAGAAAAACTGCATGTCTTACACGCAGACAGAAGAATAAAATGAAATAAATAATAAATAAAATTCTGGTTCTCATTTATCAGGAACACTCTAGCCACAAACAGAGCTCCATTTGAGCTACCTGTTCAGGTGAGTTACCCTGAAAGGATTTGTCTATTATAGAATTAACTGAGAGCTGGGTTGCATCTCGCTTGCGGGTAAGGCAGCTGGCAGGAGCATATCTTCTTTGTACTCCCACTGCACTGCAGGTATCTCTGCCCCAAGACATTCTGGGCTTGCAAAATACACAACTGTTATTAGTAACTATTGACTCATTTTGTTAAACATTTTAGGAAAGGTTTTGGTTGCAGAACGTGCATTTTTCACGTGCCCTCACTGCAGCTTGGGCACATAGTATTTAATCTTATTTCCATCCAGAAAGGAAAGAGTGATTTTGATGTGATCATCAGAGTTAGAAGAGACCTCAAAGACCACCTTGTTCCAACACCCCCTTTTTCCATGGACAAGGACACCTTCCACTATCCCAGGTTGCCCAAAACCCCCTCCAGCCTGGCCTTGAACACTTCCAGGGATGGGGCATCCACAGCTTCTCTGGACACCCTGTGCCAGGGTCTCCCTATCCTCCCAATAAAAAAAATTCTTCCCAATACCTAATCTAAACATATCATCTTTCCTCTTAAAGCCAATTCCCCCTCTTTCTATTGCATTCCCCCTTGTCCTATCATGGACATGAAATGGTTGCAGGGAACAGCAGGAAACTCTGCTAAGAATTTGCTTTTATTGTAAGGCACAAACACTTTCCAAATTCTTGGTCTGGTGATCCTATTCTAGTCATTCTAGTTTCCAAGTGATTTGAGGGATCCGTATTTCTTGAAAATATGCCTCTATTTTAGCTTTTATAGGCAAATGTTAAAACATCTGAACTTCTTTTGGAAAAAAAAAAAGAACAACTGAGTGTCACAGTTAGAGTATACTGTGTTTCAAAGGAGCATTTCACCCTAAATGTAAATGTTTTCCTTTTGAAAAACAAAGTAAAGGGAAACATTATTGAGCTTTCAGATTTCAAATGGCTTTTGGCAGATGACATATGTTCCCCAAAAGCATACTTTGGGGACTTGGGCTTTGACAGAAGCAAAGTACTAAAAGGATGAGCATCCAAGTGATATATTCCATCTCTGTTTTCAGTAATGCTATCATTTGTAGCATTTACAACAAAAACAACAACAAACGAGTATTCACAAAGAAGCTGTCCTTCTCTTCAAACTACTCTTAAAGATTGTCTCTGTCATTATGTTTACAAAAGCTTGACAATGTTTAGGCAGATGATATTCTCCAATTGCTTATTACTTATGCCAAAGATGAGAATAATTTCATCCCTGAAAAGAATTTTTTCTATTTCCTTTTTGTATTTGTCTTAGTGAATAGGGGTTGTATTTTCCTCTATGTTTCAAACACAAGCGATAATGATAGAAACCCTAGATGTCATCAATATTAAACAAAAAAGAAAGAAAATCAAGTTTATTTTTCACCAGAGCCCAAGTTGTGTTACAGACTACTATGGACAGCAATTGACTCCTGAATTTAAAATTACATCTAATCATTTCTCTTAGGTAACTATATCATATTAAAAAATCATATTTAAATGTCAAGTTGAAAGGAATCCACCAAACATATCTCTCCAGGTATCACTGGAATGCTAACATCAAACTGCAGACAGGAACACAATCAATAAAATAAAAAAACAAAACCAAACCCAAACCAAAAAAGTATATCCAGCACAAACCCAGAGGTAATTTTTGAGATATATCACAAGAGACTTTCAGGCAAATAAAGACCTCTTCAGGAGTACTGCTGAGATTCAACAATATCAAAACAGGTAGTTTTCCTGAGCTGCCTTAAAATTCCTTAGCTCTTGCTGTTTCTGGCACAAGTGATATAAGAACACACTTGATATCAAAACTAGTATGATTGCAGCTCCAGGGGTACAGGCAGCAAGATTCATCTGTCACCTTGTCTCCATTGGTACAGATCTATGTGATAGGTGATCTCAAAATATCTTTTCACGCTGGATTTCTTAACACACAAACCGGCAGGAAATGTGGAGGTGAAAAAAGCTGTCCTAAAGCTCCAGTGCTTCAAGAACCCTTTGAATACTAGAGAATCAGCTTCTAATTCTGCTGAAGCTTTGAATTCCTCTCTCTGGGACAGGGATTTCTTACTCCCAAGAAAACAGCCAAATCCTCAGGCTGTGGGCATTCTCTAAGAAAACTGGGTTTCTCCAATTCTGAATGTTTGGGGACAGGGAAGGAGGGAAAAGAAATGGAAATACATTCTCCATCCATCTCAAAACAATCCAATGATCAGATGTTTCATATCAGTCAAGTGCTACAGAGCTATATAGAATATTCTACAGATAAAAACCTCCTCTGAATATGTATATAAAAGCTTGAATGATTTTTTGAGCACTTCAACAACTTCAGCAGTAACCCAAGAAGCACAGGGCTGAAATTGTTCAAACAGTAGCTAATATTCAAATAACCCATCAAAACTGCATTTCCAACAGACTGGCATCATGAAAAGAATTTTGGATAAAGGGGAACAGATGAAGAGAAACAGCAAAAAGAGCTCAGAGGAGCTGTCAAAGTCCCCCAGGACAGTTTTAGACAGAATTAGGACACCATTTGCAGGGAAAGTTGTTGTTATGGACACTGAAGGCTCAGCCCCAGCTCTGCGTGAAGAAAGCAGGCAGAGAGGAACCTGACTGCTCACCTCCTATCAGAATTAAATTTAAATTCATTTAGTCTCATAACCTGTGGATTCCAAATTTTACAGTAGCAGTTCAGCCTCAGACTGGACTTTAATATTGGGTACATGTCCAGGTGAAAGGGAAAAACCCTGGCGAGCCCTGGCCCTGGGAAATCTGAACAAAATTGGGATATGGAGGCACATTCGGGATACTGATAGGGATGCAAGAGTTAAGGAACAACCCTGCAAGTTAAATACTGGCAGGCAGCACTGGGTAGCTGCAAGCAGAGGCAGAGAGATACCATCTGGGAGGTGTTAAGTGATTCTCTGGAAAAGTACTCCCCTCTACAAAGAGGCAGTGGCACACAGCAGGTTCACAGCCTTAGCATGGTGTTTCAGGGCTTATCTCAGCATCCCTGGCTGCTGGATCCCAACTATAAATCCCAGCACCAACTTGTACCTGACTTTTCCACGTCTTTGGTGAATGCTGTAGGCACTTTCTTTTTCTCTCCTCCACAGTCTTCATGGCCCAAAGCTTGGCATTATTAATCTTTGATTAGAGATTAAAAACAGCTTTAGAAGAAGGCAGATGGTTCCCAGAACAACACAGACTGTGGTGTTGGGATATTCTTAGTGAAAGCAAAAAAATTCTAAATTCTGCACCAGAAAAAACTGACATTTATAAAAATTCCACTGGGACATTAAGCCACAGATGCAGGTAATTCTTTTTGCCATTAAGGGCAATAATGTGGCATGGAGTCCAAGGGGCCCTTTCTTCTTAGGAATCTCCAGTCCAGCTGGGCACTCTATTCTGAGAAGTTGAACCCTGACTTCTCATGCCAGCATTTCCTAATGGTTAGCTTTAGATGTTTCCTCTCCCTGCTATTGCCTCTGTATCACCCTCTTAGCACCTCCTGTGCGCAGTGTGAGGTTACTCAGCAACTTGAGTTATCTAAATTTCTATAGATGATGCCGTTTCTAAGAGTTAGGGGACACGGTGACTTCAGCAGCCAGAGCTCCTTTCCAGTATTCAGTCACTGATTTACTATGTAGTGATACAACAAACATTTTGAACCATTTGCAGAGTAGGTATTATTGGCTAAACAGTCAGTTTATCAAATTACTGTATTTCCAGACTGTGGCATATACCCTGGCTTTCTGACTGAGTGTGAGTAGGAGGAGGAGAGTAAATATTTCCCTTAGTAAGTACTCCGACACTGAAGAGATATATTATAAACACACACTGAAATACAGATCATTAGAAAGCAGCAACCAATTAAAGGCTTTACATCTATTCCTTATCTCTATTTCAATTCTTATCTTATAAAACCTTTGAATAGAAAAGACCATTTTAAAGGCAGTAAGCGGAGTCCAAGGTAGATAAGCTATTATAAAGCCTGAGAGTCACACAGGGTCTTCAGAAGTAAGGATAAAATTTAGAAATTGATTCCACCTCTGAATGCTCAGCCACAAGACTCTCCACATTGCTCTAGGAGATCTAGACACACTGGCAGCAAGAGTCACCTTGGTTCAGAACTCCTCAAAATTGCCACCTTCCTTCCAGAGAAGGGAGTTTTGCAGTGGTGACATTCTGCAGGGCACAAAGCTGTATAAAGACACTTCAGTAGCTAACACCTTAGGCCAGTCATCCTAGAGTACTCTTACAGATTTGATAAAATAAGGTGATGGGGCAAAGTCTGCTTTAAACAAAAGAAAGAACTTCAGCAATTTAGGCCAGTACTTATTAATTTTTATCAGAGGTTCACTGACTAAGGGCCAGGTAGATACCTACAGCAAGCACATACACAAAACTTCACGGTACCAAAACCCTTCTTGTCCTTAAATCTGTCTCTAAAATTACTGTGCAAAACATGAGGTGTTTTTTTCAACACAGCAATGAGTTGAATTGCAACAATTGTTTTCCCTAAAACCAGAGCTGGAACATGCTCTACATTACTGGCTTGCATAAATATCTCTCCTTCAGGTGGTTTAATGCACCATTCAACAAGTCATCACAGGCTGCTGTAAATTATCTCTGCATATTTCAGGAAGCAGCTGTTAGGAAGCCTCACAGGTCTAGATGTAAATCACATGGCTACGGTCTTCCCAGGAGAAGTAAGCACAGCTCGTGCCAAGATACTTCTTGTATTAAAGAAAGGAAAGGAACTGTTAAAATAATGCTCTAGATTTGGAGCATTTTCTTTCTCTGGTGAGTTGGAAGTTATCAGAGCAGCTCCAGCTAAAGAAACTGACTGGAAATCATAGTGGTCAGTTTATTCTTTTTTTAAACATGCAGCCTCAGGATTTGGTAAAAATGTTTTATTCAGAACTAATTTTAACTGAAACAAGATAAAGAGGAAAATGGTTTCATGTATAAATAAAAATGTTAAAGACAGCAATTCACCTGTCTGATCCAAATCCCAATTAGATGGGCTAAATTTGAATTTGAGAGCTGGATTTGGGTTAAAGCACAAAGGTTTTAAAACTCTTTCAAATTCATGCAAAGTTAGACAACTGAAGAAACAGGTTTTACCTGTTCTCCAAAGCCTTCTGGCTGAAAATCTAAACTTGGTCACTCTGAAAAAAAAGAAATGTGTCATGGGATTGAGCCAAAAAACTTAATGCAAGTTCAGGCATTTAAATATATTAAGGCTGAAATGCCACGCAATACTGGTCATGAAATTCTAGTAATCTTTCATTATCTGCTTGTTCACAGCAATAAAAAAATAGTTATGAGTTTCCCAGAATAAATAATTTAGGTATTAAGAAAACTAATGAGCCAGAATGCTGTTGAAAAAGAAGGATGTGTGTTTCAAAGAATGTGTGTATGCAAAAACTTTTAAACTTGCATTTACAAACTTTAAATAGTTTTTTTTTTTAAAAAAACCTATATTTTTTATGGAGACCTAAAATCTCTACTGCCCTATTCCCTTTCTCCCTCTGACATTGCCTATGTCTTCTGAGCACACCACCTAGACCTTTTCTCAGTTTATCTTCAGTGAACATTAAACCAAACCAATTCTTCTGCGTAAAGCCAAAATACAGATTGACACTGGAACTCACTGAAACTGTTGAATTCAGCTGCGTGCATCCACCTTTAAATCAGATTGCTGCAAGTGCAGGTATCCCCAAGCTGCCCAAAACATGACCTGCTGAGGAAACCAAGCAACCAGGGTCAGAGATTCGAACTGGACATTATATTGTCCATTAGGAAGACATGAGAGAAGATAAATGTAGCAGAGAGGTGGCTCAGAGAGAAAAGCACTACCCAGGCAAACTCTGGTAGGACAGTGCTGCAGGGGATTCCCCCTTGGGGCAAGGTGGGAGTGGAAAGATCTGTAGCTGTGAGCAAGCATCCCCTCTCCTCCTGTGTTCAGGCAGACACCTTTTTGTGTGTGTCTGAGAATGAATCTGGTATCACGACATGACACACAGTACTGCTCACCTCTGCGGGTTGTGTGAGTGACAAGGAAGAGCCTGTCAAAATCCTGGGCGCTTTCAGCTCTTCATATCTCCTTCTCTTGAGTATATACAGCCTGAAGAAAATGCAAATACATTTTTAGTCATCTTCACACTGTATCCACATACACATATAAAAATACACACCCAGACACACACACGCCCCATGTCTCCTTGGAAGCCATGAAAACAGATAAGCCATTCTTAGCACTTCTCCAGAGCCTTCTGGAATTCCACTGGTCCTACACACAGGCGCTCAGACAGGGCCTCTCTTGACTGTGGAGACCAGCCCACTTGGCAGCACACCACTAGCCAAGCAAGGCACAAGCAGGAAACAAGACTGGGTCCTTGCTGCAGAATACCTATAACCAAAATACGGGATGGTCTCCAGTTGTGCCAAGGGAGGTATTGATCGGACATTACAAAAAACTTCTTCATGGAAAAGGTGGTCAATCACTGGCAAAGGCTGCCCAGGGAAGAGGTGGATTCACCATTCCTTAAGGTGTTCATAAAAAATGCTTGGATATGGCACTTGAGGACACTGTTTAGTGGTTAACACAGTGGTGATGCTGGGTTGATGGTTGGGCTTGATGATCTTAAAGGTCTTTTCCAATTGTAATGATTCCGGGATTCTCACCAAGGATTTCTGAGTTTTTCTCTAAAGAAAAAGTAAAGCCATCCAGGCACTGGAAAAAAAAAATGTAAACAGGTGTGCTGTTTCCAAACTTCTGTTTTAATCTAAAAAATGGAAACTTTTGATGGACATCAGGTTGTGTGTCCCTGAAATGAAATATGGATCTCTAGCTTTTATGAAAGCAAAGTGTTTCAAAGAAGGCATGGAAGAGAAAAGACATCTCAAATATAATGCTTTTCCTCAGGACGAATGTCTCTCAGTATCAGTTCATGACACTGCAGACTTTGATGCTGCTTTGACAAATATTTTCTCTAAGGTGAACTTTAAGTTCCTTTAGTTTAGTTTTGCCATTTTATTTTTTTCCACTTTTAGTTTATGTAGGAATTGCACTGAAATGATAACCTCTATTCCCTCCAAACAGACAGATTGGAGAATAAAGACCATTTATTTCTATTAAACTGTACCACTTCATATTAAGGTTATCCAGGCCACTAGCTCATGACAAAATATCTTGTTCAATGTAATTTCAATTTCGACCTGCAAGAAAAAGCAGAAGAAGATACACTTGAAAGAGCAGTGCAAGTTTTATTTTTTCAATTTCCTTAAAGAAAAGGGGATAAAAGAAAAAAAAAAGTTATTTGCAATTCTGAAAAACTAATGAAAAATTATCCTGATATTTTTATTTTTTTCTTCCAATTTTGAAATGGCCTGCAATTTTCAGGATGTTGTTTTAAAATTTTGTCTCAAGTTGTTCCCTTAAAATATTTTTGTGAAAGGCAAGTTATCTCCTTATTCCACATTGCTTTGCAATCTCAAAATAGTCATCTAACATGAGAACAGTCAGAGCTGTAACAAGCAGAGCTGCCAAGATAACAGTAAGAAATTCCATCCTTTGCTTTCACCTTAGTCTAAAATGTAAAGTACAGCATTTTAAAATGTTTCATTTTGAACCATTATTTGAAGTCTAGATTGAAAAAATGGTAAAACAGGCTATGCCACCTGAAAAGCCTCAGTTGAGTCTCAACTTAGATTTTTTTTTTTTCACCTTTAATGCATTAGGGTAGAGAAGAAATTATTTCCATGTTCTCTAACTCAATCGCTCCATTTTCCCTTGCATGATTTTTATGGACTGCCATCTCTAGCTTTTCCAATTTTTTCCTTCCATTCATCTGCTGTCATTTCTTGAAGTATAATGTAATGGCAACTTACCCAGTGGCACCAGATAATGGTTTATTTCTTTGCTCTTGCTCTGTTTAACAAGGAATACTTTTCCATGCATATATTGAAGCCTTTCCTGTAAAAGGACTAAAACTTTTCAAGTCTCCATTTGAGCTCTGAAATTTTATTCAAAAAGTCCCCTAAAAACTTTTAATTGTAATTGCACCTTCGACTATTTTAACATTTTCCAAGAATCAAAAGCACATGTTTTCAGTTTGGCTGGAAAACTTTTTCCTTTATAAGACTATGGTTTCTGGTCCCTTTATTTCAGGAATTTACAAGCATGGAGTCATACCTACATGAAAAGTTGTCAGTAGTCAAGGCTGAAAGTTACTCATTTACACCTCAAACAGCAGCTGATGCATAGGAAGGAAAGATCTCTCTGTTCTGGACTCAAAAATGCTTTGAGCATTCTTAAAGCACCAGTGTAGAGCAGAAACAGAATGAAACAGTTCCAGTAAAACAAATGGGAAAAAAACCCAAACAACTTGGAAACATTTCTCCAAACTTAGTGGAAAGTGTCCTTGCCCTTGGCAGAGGGGTTGGGACAGGATGGTTATTAGGGTCCCTTCCAATCTAAACCATCCTATGATTCTACCATAGTTTCTGATTTGTCAGAAGTGGTGTAAATGGGGGCTTGTGTCTTTTTCTCTAAATTCACCAAGAAAAGCAGAATTATACAAGCACAGCTAAGAAAAGTTAAAAGTCAAAAAAGTAAAAGCAAACTACTCTTTCCAGGACCCTATAAGGAAGTCCTGATTCAGGACATCACTATTTCACCAAAAAAAAGTGTTTGCAGATTAATTTCTTTGCCAAACCCCGGTTTGGCACAGGAAGCATTTCAGCTCCAGCCTTGCCTCCTCAGAGCTACAGTTTGTGTATTCATTTGAGAGCCAAGAATTTGACCAATTCTCCAAAGAAAGTAAGAATATAACTAGAACCTCTAAACCAAGGTGTACTTCTGCACTCCTCAATGCAGCATCACTTTGTATCAAACCAGGAGGTATTAATGAGACTGATGGTAATCTGTGTTGTGATGTTTGAACACTAAGAACCAAGTAGAAAACTATGCAATTTAGGCTGCTGAGCACAAAACTGATATCCCAGACAGCTTGCAGAGCAGTTATTCACAGTAATATGGCTTAAAATAAATGAAGAAACTGTAGTATTCAGTTTTGTTTCTGTTACAGAAGATAGATGAAGCTTGACACTGATTTTCTTAAATGTGATTAAATTTTTTAAAAATAGTTTATTTAATGAAAGGGCACATTTTGATGCAATTGTGTTCAAACTTTCTTTTTGGCATGTAAAGCTTACCAGTTTCATTTGAGGAAAGAAACAGATGTGGGGATAAAGAGTGGTTGGTAAATCTTGAACTTACTCCTTATGAAAAAACCTCTTAAAATGAGAATAATAAATGGAATTCAATGCTACTGTCAGGGTAACTGGGACAGGGAAGACAAAGGAAGCTTAAAAGCTAAAAGAACACTCAAATATTTTCAAAACAACCCACAAAATCCTGTATTTCAAGTTAAAAAAAAAAGAAAGAAAGAAAAAGAAGAATTCTAAGCTAATATTAAGATGATCAAAATTAAAGATTGTAAGAAAAATATTTCTGTTTCCTACATGGGAATATGTTTGACTCCGGGTTTCAGATCAGGGTGGATTTTTCCTTATTCCTTCTTCCCAAACTCAGGGAAAACACTGTGCTAGGAAATTAACGATTATCCTTCATGGCTCCATTGAGGTGAACAGCATTGTGCTGATATAATGAACAGCACAGAGGAAACAAGAGCCAAGTCTTTGGTTGGCTCAGCAGCTCAGCTGGGAGATGGATTTCCCAGCAGAACCTGTTTAGACTGCCCATCCCCGCACAATTAGACAGGAGGCTGCTGGTGGCAAATTGAAATATTCAAACATCCATTGAAAGCAAGGGGGGGGCAGATGGAGAGAGGCAGCAGCCCCAAGACAAGAGTGGATGATGGAGAAGCAAATGATGCTGTAATTCCAACACCTGGACATCCCCAGGGACCCCAGACACGCCATAGAGCATAGACAGTAACTCCAGCCTTATCCCTTCGTTGTAAACTCTGATGCTGTAATTCCAACACTTGGACATCCCCAGGGATCCCAGACATGCCATAGAGCATAGACAGTAACTCCAGTCTTATCCCTTCGTTGTAAACTCTTCTGATCCAGTTCCCTGCCCTTCTCCCACACCCCAGTTCAGTAAATGGCACTGGATGGCATAGATTTCCCTTTCTACTGGTTCTGGAATAGCCATGCTTTTGGACTCTGCTCAGTTTGAGCCAGCAAGGAACTTAGCCCTGCGCACTATACACTGTATTTCAGCACAAAAGCAAGAGCTAAGATTTAAGCCTACAATGCTTTGACTTCTACATCAGCCACATGAAAACAGAAACACATTTTATATTTATATATATATATATTGCTGAAGTTAATAATGCTCTCATTTTTGAATCTCACTCTAACTTATCCCTTCTTGAATTTTTAAATGCCTTTTGAATGACTCCTGACCTAGAATTAGCAATCAGTGCTCCTCCTAAATCACAAGTCTTAAGTGCTGCACTCCCCAAAACTTGTCCTTTCTGCTCTGAGAAATATTTTATCATGGGGTTACTTTAAAGTCAAATTTGTAACATTTATGGAACAGGAAAGACAATGAAAAAAACACCAAAACAGAAAAATATTTTAATTGAATAATACAACTACTTTTAAAATTTCAACTAATGGCTGTGTGATTTCTTTATATTTTGCTTAAAAGTAGTTTTATTTGGAACAGAGAAGCATTCAGATCATCAAAACCTAGAATGAAAGATTAACTCACAGTCCTAAGTAGTCTATCACATGTAGTTATGAATATTTGTTCACATCTTGGATCTGTGAGGAAACTGGATCCAAATAATTAACCTAAGCCAACCAAGGGAGAATGAATGGTAGGCTGAGTTACATCAAAAACATGCCAGACTTTCCTTACACTGATTCACTTTTTTTACAAGCAGGATTTTAAAGGCAAAACCCTAAATCTGCTCTGAAATAATTTTAACAATATTAATGCAATTATAAAGCAACTGGTAATCAAAATGTATTCCACACTGTTCACCAAGCATTTTTTTCATTCTAATAGACAGCAAGAGAATTTTTCTTTAAAATTCGCAAAGCTTTAGACAGCAGCAAAATAAATTTTCACCTCAAGAATATTAGTTAATGGCACATCAAACCTTTATGGGCCGTGAAAGATAAAGGTAACTGTCGCCAGAGAACAACCTCTGTTACTCATTGATATAAAAAATGGTGGCCTGGCACATTTAAAAACTGAAACTATCAGCTTATGCATAAGTGAAACTCACAACAGGGACAGGAGCAATATAAAAATTCAGATCTCTTCACAATCATTATGACTAATTCTGATGAAGGATTATCTCGTGCTTACATTTATAGAAGTCTGTGATATGCAGATTTTCACCCCCAAAAAACCTAAATTGTAAATACTGCATTTACAGCTGCTCCTGTTAGATGTCTAGCTAGAAATTTATTTAGGAATGGGAGCATGGTAGATACACCCACTTCCATGGGTATAAGCAATGATACATAATGACTAACACCAGCTTAATTTGTTCTTTGAAGAACTCATTGAACCTTTACATATCAGTTCCCTCATTTGCAAATGCATGGTTTTACAGTTATTGGCATTCAGAAAAGTCTTTCAAGTGCATCATTTCTTAAAGAATCTGAGTATTCACGATACAGTCATTGGGGAAAGGATGGGTAGAAGAGAAGGAAAAGGAGGGTTATGATGGTGCTTCTCCCTAAGGACATCTGGAGTTTAAATATTTTATTATGCATTTTTTTCATGTTAATCTAACTTTTTAGCAATTTTATTTTAAATTAAATCAAATTAAATTTAATAAAATGTCACTAATGTCATTTAAATTTTAAATTGCATTCATTTTTGATAAAGAGGGCAAAAAAAGTGAAGAGAGGCACTTAGAAACATCAATATGCAGCATCCCCTCTCCCTAGATTCAAGATCACAATCAGCCACATTTCCATGACAGGAAGGATATATTCAGAGCTACCCAAGAAGACCCTGGAAATAAACAGTTGTTCATGTGCCTTCTGTCAAATCCCTGCCAAGCCCTCCTCCTTTCCATCCTGACCTAATGGCCTCTGGGCAGCTGCCAGGGGAGAACAAAGGGTTTGCCCATGTCACTGAGGCATTTGGTAGTAATTCCACATCACTGCACTGGGGTCTACTGGTGACAGCAGAGGAGCCCAGCAGCTGCTGGATGTGATGCTGAGACAGACCCAGCACTGCAGACAAAAAGCCAGCACTAGCAGGACCTGAGATGAGGATATTCAAGCACGTGTGCTAGCCCAGCTTCTGGAGTTGCTCTTGCTCACTCCTCATAAAAACTGCCCCAGGAGCAGTTAGATCACCTGTGAAAAGCCTCTTGCTGAATGAACTTTGAGTACATTGAGCTATTAAAAAAGTCCCTTTTTAAAGGTTGCAGTGACCCTTTCATTCTAAAGTTTCCTTGCATAGAGATGGAAATTTTTCCCACTTTCCTCTACCAGCTGTCTTACCCCATCCCTTCCTCTAATGAAATTTCCTCCCTTTTTATCTCTTCTCAGTTCTGTGGCAGTTGACACCATGAAAGATAGATGTAGAACCCTGCAGAACACTTCACTAACCTTTCATGCTGATAGAGGAGACCTTTAAAGGGTTTGGCTACAGCCTGTAGACTCCACCAAGAGTAATTTGTGCTGTCACCTTTATAGACGCATAATGAATTTCAAGTATCCCGACATCTATACTGGACACATCTTGTTTGGTTCTCAAAAGGGACACCAGGGACCTCCTTTGACTTCCATTGTACAGATCCTCCGCCTGAGGAATTCACAAGGATCTGCAGAAACCATATTCAATTACAAGGACCACATAGTTGGAGATTTTTTTCTTCTTAAATGATTGCAATAATGTCAAAGGTAAACTGAAAGTTCTTTAAAACACTTCTGACACACCAAGTAGCTTCAAGAAAATCATGTCTCTGACCTCATTTAATGCATTTTACATTACTTTCACCACCTTAGTGTCATGGCACTCACGTAATGGGAGCACTTCTGACTTCTTTCCTCTTCTACTTCATTTGGCAGCCTCTCCTCAGTTGTGCAGGCTTTGGTGGCAGGCAGCTGAAACACATCTCCTGAGTTGGTTAGGAGTCCTTTTTGACAAAACCAGAAAGGAAGAGGCAAGGTTTGTTATTTTTACATTACTGCTATGCAAGCGCATTTCTTGCACCACATGATCCAAGCAACATCATTCCAAAGTTAACATGATAACTTGTGGAAGTAGAAAATTATCCTGTTTGAGAGGACTACAGGCCTTTGAGTGAAACTGGTGAGAAAGTCGTGCAGCTTCACAACTTGCAATGCAGCTACTGTGGTTAAGCTTCACTTTTGCTTAGAATAAGGAGCTAATGCCAGTTATGAAGTTCAAAGGAGTGGCACTGCATACAGGAACAGCTAAGAGTTTATCACCATTGCTTTTCTAATATTGCATGTACACAGGAGAAGAGACAGGATTTCTTTGTAAAAAATTAGTATACTGTAACACATACGCAGTTTGAGGATGGAATTTTTAGAGATTAGATCAAAGACACTGATCTACATCTTTTTTATGACAGCATTAAAAAAAATAGATTTAAAATCCTACCAGTACACACTACCAAGTTAAGTTTCCTGTAGTAATCAGTATATTCATCTGATATTGAGCATTTCAGTACCAATACTAGAATTCTGCATTTGCAATGTTTTAGTTGTATAAAAGACACAAGCTTATCAAATATCTTTCAAGGGGAAAAAAGCAGTTCTATAACATAACAACCTGGGTAGGCTTTATGGTAGTGTCTTTTCTTGTTTCTTCATTTGGTATAACAAAGTAATAGTTTCTCACCCACTTTCCCTAATAACAAAAAAATCTCTTTGCTATAATTAGAGGTTCATTGCGTCCATAAACCATGGAAAAAACCCCCCAAAGCTGAATTTGACATTGCATAGTGATTTTCAGCCTTGCCATTTCAAACTGAACCCAAGTAGACAGCAAACCCAACATTTATGAAATCTGGGATGCGTCAGAGGAACAAGTGCTATTAAAGGAGGCTTCTCTGCATCACTTCATCTTGGCATTGCTTTGAAATATCACACGTGAAGCACAGAGTTGAGCTCCATCCCTCTGCTGCCAATTCCCCCTGACTGGGAAGGGAAAAAAAATGGAAGTAGCAGCATCTACAAGAGTGTGCCTCTGCCACTTTTATCTCTGAATCACCACTTTCTTCCTTCAGTTCAACTACCCAAGTTATAGCAGAATAATTTTCTACACTTTGTGCAATGCTGAAAAGATTTTCTGTCTCTCATTTGCATGTCTTTTGGCCACTTTTTAAGCTCATAAAGTTAGAACAGCATCATAGTTTTGAGCTTCTCAGCAGTAAGGAAAAAAAGCATAATATGGTCTCTGTTGGGAGAGCAAGGATATAGAGGGAATAGAAGCAGCAATAATTGCTTTAGGGCTTTATCTCTTTGGCTTTGCTGTGAAAAGACCTCATACAAACAAAGTGATTAGCTCATGTTACAGATCATTCCTAAAAAAACCCCCCAGAACTTCTCCAGCAAGAGCTCACTTGAGATAGGGCTGCTTTTGGAGACATTTATTGTTCATGCATCACAAGTCCTCCACAAGTAGGGAAAGGAAAAAAAAATAAAAAGAAAGTACATGCAAGCACTTCTTGTCCTTTCACAGAAAAAAAAAAAAAAAAACTGAACTGATGGTTTGCACTGAGTTCTACATAAGCCAGCTACAGGACACCCACAGCTGCAGCAACAACAGAAAGATGTGTTGCAAGCTGGTAACAGCTGTGGGAAAATCCATCTAGCAGAGGCTGAAATTTCATTCTTGCACAGCAAAGCAAGGCAAAGGAAAAGCTCCAGACAATTGTCACATCTAAGCTGATAAAGAGGCAACTGTTCCTATCAGATGCATATTTAGAACAGAAGTTCAAGACAAAGCTCATATATCAGCGTGGATAACAGGTCAATTTTATCTTCAATTTTAAAGTGTCTAGAGTTTGATTTTATGTACCAATGACAAGAGATGAAGTACCACTAGCTGTAGAGCAGAAAAGGCTGAAATATTTCTCATGAAGGTGTCAAACAAATAGAAAGTGTTCAAATGGCATTTGGTCTTCATTTTACTGAGACTATGAAAACACGGGTTACTTGCAAGATTAATCACCATGAGAAAACAATTGGGTTTTTTATTGCTGGCTGATATATTTCTCTACCCCATTTCTACATACCTATGCAGTTACCTCCTAAAATTCAAATTTATATGTACCTTAAATCTAGTTTTTTGCCGCTCAGATTTTTTCAAATTAGAAATAAATTGCTTTTTAATACAGGAGGGGGGCAATGTGTTCTGCCAAGTCTTTTATAAGACCGTGACCAGTGCATTTTCTGGAGACTGATCTGCTGAGAGTGTTCTCAGGTGTTGGATCAGTGTAGCCTTATGAACCTTAGGAGTACAACTTACATCCAAGGGAAGTGAACACATCACCTTTACAACTCCTATATTCCATTCTGTGTGGTAAAAATCCCTGAAGAAATAGTTACAACAGCAATTGGTTATATTGCAAAATTTCATTTTGTCTCATTTAAATACGACTAAAGAAATTAAATACTTCCCCATCACAAGTTTCTTCTTTATTTGGTGGCTTAGGAACTCTGAGGCATACAAGTACCCTCTGTGAACCCATGAGAAACAACTTTCCACTGCCACCTCTTCAAAACAAAACAGCAGAAGCCAGAAAGACACGGTAGCACCCAGAGGAAATCCTTACTTGGAACCACTTCCTTTTCAAACCCTATTTGTTGTGGGTTACTGGCCCTTTTCTAGACCTGCATAACAGACCATGAGGTGTTTGGTGAATAAATCTTGCATACTTTGAAGTACGCTCCCTTTATTGTGACTAGCACTTTGAAACCACAACGTAATTAAATATTTTAAAGGATATGCTGCAAAATTTTAAAATGTATTTTAATACAGTGTGCTTACAAGCATTAGCAATTACAAAAGAAATGTAAACTATTCTGCATATGTTGTAATGAGAGAGAAATTATTTTGCTCACTGAGAGAGAAACAAAGAAAAAACCCCACTTTTCGCCTCTTTGCTTTTAAACTTTTTTCTCTGCTAGAACAAGCAGTATCACAACAGAACCATTTAATGGCACTATTAACTCAACCACCTAAAACCAGAACCTATATTAATTACTTTCATTATGCTTAATTGAACATAATCATCTAACCTAACAATTCCTTGTACACTAATTAATAAAACAGCACATCTTCTGGATCAGAAATGCATTAATTTATTTCTTTTGAAAATAAGACATTTAGGGGACAGAATTCATCACTTCCACCATTCCTATGTTTGGACAGACTTTTGTAATCACAGTGACTCCTAAGGGCAATGGATCTCAATGGTGGAATTGAAATTTCATGCGAATTTTCATAGGGGGTTTTCTGTCTCTCTGGTGACATTTGAAAAGAAAGATATGACTCAGAAGGGCCATTTCCATAAAACCACTGCAAGGAGTTAGAAGAAACTCTAGAAACTGTCATCTGTATTATAAGCAATCTTTTATAATGCTACATTTTCTTGTAACAGGGTTGAAGCACACAATATCATCTTCTTAAGGAGGTAAAGAGTAAAGCATGCATTTGATAAACCTGATCAGGTGACCCATGCCAAAAAATACATATAAATTGCTTTTTTTTTTTCCAGCAGGAAGCTCATGTTTTCTCATTAATTGCTCTGAGCTGTCCCTCATCTCTTCCTCTGCTAAACATGAGCCAGGCCTAATTTCTCCACCTTACTCCTGAGAAACCTGAGAATCTGTTATTGCCAACAGATACTTGGCCCATGATTTCCTTTTGTGAAGGACAGCTGAACAAAAGCAAGGAACACTTTCATCCTAGTATTGTACAGTCAGGATTATCCTCTGCTGGAGGAAACCAATATAACGATGACCCTCAGCCTGGGAAGTCATCCTAAAAACTAAACAATGGGCATCTCTAAAGCAGAATGATTGTCTAACCCTATTATTAAAACCATTATAATGTCTAATAACTAAAGAAGCAATAGGCCAGAGGGAGAAAGCTCTAACCACTTTGTCATTTGGTAGCTATGTAGGTTTGCATCCTAAAGCATGCATTTCATTTCATATTGAATAAATAATTTCAGTAATCCTTGAAGAATAAAATGAAGGAACCAGTCCTATACTCCATAATCAGGACACTTCCCTGGGAAGGGAGAGCAATGTGTGTTTGGCCCAATTAATCTTTGATGTTGCTCTGCTGATCATAACAAAATTAAATTCTACAGCTAGAAAATACCACAGACTAACTCAGCAAAATAGTTTAGAAGACAAAACAAACTAACTAACTAACTAACAATGGAAAACTCCCTTCCTGAAGAAACTGGCACCTTGATTTCACATCCAGCAAAAGCATGTAACCAGTGAGCAACAGCTGGTGAATTAAGAAGAGGAAAGGGTGGAAAAGAGGAAGAGGAGCACATGCTTGCATTCCTAAATCTCCCAATCCACTAAAGAAACAAAACAAAGTGAGAAAAAAACCAGACTACATGTCAATATCCATAAAATAACTCTGTTTTGTCAGTCACAAGGTGAAAGTGCATCCCTCAGAAGAATTAAGGAAGGGATCTAAATTTTAGCTTTTCAGGAGTTTAAAGACCCATTCCCACTGTTAGCATTTCCCTCTGGTAAGTTCAGCAATACCTGGTCAACATGACGTGAACTGACCCAGTACTGCAGGCAGAGATGTCCAATTCTCCACCTGCATCCTACTGGAAGTTTAGATCCAGTTCCAGATCTCCCACTGGAAACTGACTGCCTAAACCAGGAGCTATTCACAGTGTATGGGAGCAACCTTTCCACGTCTACTATCATCCCCTGAAATCATTCAGCAGCTCTGTGAAGAGGATTTAGTGTTAAGTGACTTGTTTGAGGGGTACTTTTTCTGCACATAAAGGTGGAACATGCTTTTGTTTCAGTACATGCACTGTATGATACACGTCCTTTCCCTGGAAAGATAGACAAGCTACACATTTGAAAGGATAAATAAATCTACCTGGTTTCATAAAAACACATTAGTAGGAAATGGTAGGGTCGGTCATGGCAGAGGCAGGAATAATGTTCAGTGGTTGTGTTTCCCAGCTCTCAATTAATTTAACCAAATTACACATCATTTGAGGACTTAAACTTCCTTCCTTAATAAGAGTGACTGAGCAAAAGTTGCATTTTATTCACATACAGATAATTAAAACTTTTGGCTTTAGAATATTATTTTAATTTACTTCATCTGTTCCAACATTGTTTAAGTACCAACACCACATTTTAATTCAACATACTTCTGAATTGCTGCATTAATATGTTACATCCTACTTGAGGAAGAACAAAAGGTTTTTCTCATGAATCTCCCTCCATCCTTCTTCTCCTTTTCTCCCTCAACCTGTTTCATTAAAAAATCTTTTCAGGCCTCTCTCTTTGCAACCTTTTCCCCTTTTAACAAATAAATGATGGCAATCATCTTCCCAAATTTCACCTAGGCTGTCCACAAGAATCTTTGAACTGTGTACCAAATACCTGCTCTTAAATACAGTAGAAACAGATAAAATAAACACAACTTTGACTTGCCCACCTGAATTTACAGAGAGCATGCTCATGTCAACAGCCATGCTCACCTCCTGTGAATTCATTTACATAAACTTGATTTCAGATCAGCCATGGATGACCCTCCTTTGCCTCCTCCCACTCCTCAACACACACACAGTGTTGGAGAGTTTCTGACCAAGACACAATTTGAATATCCTACTGTTTGAGCTAAAAATCTTGCAGAGACAGCATATCAATTTTCAGGCCATACCAGATCCAAATTACCTGTCCTAAACCCTGATACTTATTTAGGATTCTAATCCCATTTTCTTAGTCTCTAATTAGCATTATTATTTTAGTACCTTATTAATAACTAATGCCACAACCTAAATTATCATAATTTCAATAAAATAATCTTTGAAATCCAATAACATAAACAGTGTAAAACATTTCCTAGCTGCAGACAGGTATGCCACAGCATGCAATTTTCAATTTCATAGGCACAAACAGATCAAGTTTCGCTACCCTGTTATTAAGTAAGCGATTATAGTAATTAATGAATTAAGCAACTTTTTTTTTTCTTAAATAATAGTTTATAAGTAGTCTACATGAATCACTGGTTCCAGAGCTCCCAGCCTTTCCCAGGGAGCATGCTGCAAGTCACACCCAGCCCCAGGTCTGTTCTGTCTTGCCTCCGCATCTCAAGCCCTCGGGGCTGTTATCTTTTGACACTCATAACTGCACAACATCTCATGATCTGCAGCCTTACACACCATGAATATTACAATTTATTTTTTTTCTGCAAGGGATTTCAGTGTAATTTTGGTTTTGTTGAAAGCATTAAATCCTGTTAACAAACCTCACCTGATGCACTGCGTCTCAGTGGTTAAACAGGATTTCTTTATAAGGACTTTTAGGAGGAATGCAAGACTGGAGGGACATTCCTGCCTCAAAAATCTTGAACATCTTTGCAATTTCAACAGTTCTATATCAATGGGAATTACTTATTTTCAGTCAAAACATTATCTTCCTTCAAAAGAAGTTAGAACAGAAAAAAAACCCCATACTTTTAAATTTTAATTTATTTAGAAATGTCTGTGGAAATCAAAGATACCAGATAGATTTGAGAATGGCGTGGGTTGCATTCGTGGTGGAGATGAACAGAATTGGGATATGTTGAAACGAGCTTAGTTGGTTCCAAATGTAAACATCAGCTATGCTTATTGTATGCACTCTGAAACTAAACAAAAAAATCACTTAGTGCTGAGAAGCTAAGGCTAGAACAATGCTACTTTCCTAGCATTGTTCCTCAAAAGCCAAGAGGAAAATTTTTAAATATAACCCAAATCAGAGTTGATTCCTGCCCCCACACTCCCCCTTCCCCAAAACGCAAACAAAACACTCTCGAGGCACGACTTGCCTTATTTAACAGCCCTGTTTAGAAGACAATTGCTCTAAGAGTTTGGCATCATTAATTTTTCTGGAGCAGTCTGTCAGCATGTGAGCCAGTACAAATGTGGAACTCATGCATGTGTGTTACACGGTACAGAGCTTGCCTTTAGCACTTCTCCATTTCTGACAAGCAGGAAAATAATTATCAAACTACTTGATGCAGCAGCCTGAGGCTATAGTGACTAGCTAACCCTGTTTAAATTTTGCTGGTTTTGCCAATATGTAATTGGTTAGTATTTTAATTTTTAAATTGGCAGGTTTTTTTCGGTTCTATCAAAATTCCCTTTATGCAACAAAATCTCATCAGAGAAACAAAAAATGACCATCGAGAGTTCCAGATTTATTTTTTTTTTCTTTAGGGGGAAAAAAAAAAAGTCACAGAATCATAGAATAGTTTGGGTTGAAAGAGATCTGAAAGATCTTCTAGTTCCAGCTCTGCTGCCATAGACAGGTACACCTTCCACTAGACCAGGTTGCTCAAAGTCCTGTTCAACTAACCCTTGAATATTTCCAGGGATGTTTTTGTGCGCGACCTGTGCCAGTGCCTCACTACCCTCACAGTAAAAATTTTCTTCATTACATGTGAAAAAATATTATTCTTAGATGAACTTCAATTAAAGAAAAAAATATTACCGTGGATTCAAAAATATGCTCTGAACCCATATTTAATTTCTGTCTATCATCTCTCTCCAACAGTGAAACTCCTTTTTTCCACATTTGGTTGTTTCTTAAACAGAAACTAGACCACAGCTTTACAGTTTATTGCTGTCCCTCCCTGAACCTATTGCAGATGTACTATATCCTTTTCAAATCAGCAGGAACCAGTTGAATATGGTATCCAGTGAAATGCAGACAAACCTGGGATTAATACATGATGTACTCTTTTGTTGTTTGTTTGTTTCCCAATGAGCCCTAACACTCTGCTTTCTTTTTTGTTTATTGCTGGGCTGAGGTTTCCTTGAAATTATTTATCATAAACTCTGAGATTCACTCCTTAGTGATAATAATGAGGCTTCAACCTCACCAACAGAATAAACACGCAGAGCAAAGACAGCAAGCAGCAGGGCAGCTGGAGAGAAACCTTTAAAGATACTTTGAGAGCTGCATTCCAAGTCTGGCTTCTTAGTTTAGGAAAGTTTACATTGAGGATTCAGAATTTATTTTCATTTTCCATGAATGAAAGCATCTTTTAAACAACTGGCAGTGAAAAAAAAATACAAGGGTAATGAAGCAAGTAAACAAGATAAATAAAAATACAACATCAAGAATGACTAGTGAAGGGCAAAATGGTTCAGAAACCATTGAAACCTAAAAGTTCTTGTGTTTCCCACATCCCAAGCAAGTGTTGCTTCTCACCCTTGCAAATGGCACCTGATCCCGAGGAGCAACTGCTGAGCCAGAGCTACTTCCCAACAATCCCTGCCACAGCTCTCTTGAGCAAGCAAAGCTGACACCACGCCTCTAACACACTCCCTCTGTCCATGCACTGGGCTGCAATGAAAGTCAGCAAGATTCCCAAATTCCAGAGATAGCCAGTGAATTGCTTCACCTGATCTGCAAAGGCCTCCTCTCAGCAGGATTTATGATTTCAGCACACCACCATGCTAAAATTGGCACAGTTGCCTATTCAGTTCCCCAGAGGGCAAGAAATGTGCTGAAGTCTAGTAGGAGAAGACCATAAAGACAGACCAGGAGAATATGTACATTTTTTTTTTAAATGGGGACTGCTTGTTAGTGGACTGAGCCACCCCAGATGCTAGTCCCTACTCGCCTTTTTCCTTTGGGCAAATAAGACAGCATCTTTCCTCGATTAAATTCACTGTAAACACAGGCATGAGATAAAGAGTGACTTGTGTCCTCTCCTTCAGTGGTGGCTTAGCTACCAAAGAACTGCCAACACGAGAGTAGCAGCACACATACCAGAATAACCTACTCGTTATAAGACACTGCTAACACTCCAGAAAATCTCACTTGGTGATAAACCACTTATAGCAGTGCAGGGAAATTGGCAACTAACTTTTACTGTTTGAGAGATTACTTACATCCACAGGAGCGGGCATCTTGCAGTCAGTGTTGAACAGCCAAATAACATGACCAAGAGAATGGCACACATTTGATACTTGCAATGCTTTCTTCTGTGAAAGGCAGACAATCTTCTTCCAGCCCTTTCCAGGGGCACAGAGCAACAGGAGTAGTGTTGTAGAAATTACATAGCTCAAAGCATTAGGAGACTACACTTGTGCTTTTGGTGGCACACAATGCAAGACTGTTCTGGGGTCAGAGTCTATTCTGGTGCAACATCATTCATCTTTACAGTAGATACTGCTGAGTCAGAAGGATGATGTATGAAGAGAGACTTCATAAATCCACTGAGCAGCAAACAGAACCAATAAAACTTTCTGGAGAATGCTGAAATGGAAGATTATAATTTTTTTTTCCCCTATAAGCAAAAGACAGGCTGTACTTACCATCAGATCAACTACCTGAGTCTAAATCTGATGGATCAAAGTTGACAACAGTGACTAAAGACTCTGTTCAAGTGTTATCTGTGCAAGAACTGGCTTGATGTGTCACTTTATAAGGTCTGGAAACCATTGAAGCCAGTTGATAAATGGTTGTCCATCAATAAAAATCGTCACTTAATTTCTAGTCTTGCTGGTGAATGACAATTTTTTCTAAATCTCTGAAGCACTTTATCAAAATGTAAAGTATGCTAATTAATTCAGGACTTTCAAAATTACCATTTTATCTTAATTCACTATATAAGACACTTGTCAGGTGTTTGGAAGAAAAATTGACACAAACAAATCCTGAGGGGTGAGCAGGAGGGGAGTTCAAGAAGACTTGAAGACTGTCATACCAATGAATCCTCAGCAGAATATTTCCAGAAAATGGCACGGGTGTATCCAAAACTTGACACGAAAACAATCATGTAAGACACGATCTTTATCTGATGCATTCATTTTTCTTGGACTTTTGAGAGAAGATGACAGACAAGATTATCTTCCTTTCAGGTCATTGACAGATCCTAGGATAAACATTACAGGAAGCTGGAAGTCCTTATCTGAAAAGAAACCAGTGTTATTATTATTATTATTAATGAAGAAGAACCCAAAGCAGCATGCAGGTCTTGATACTGTATTTCGTGATCATTTAGCCAGATGGAAATCCAAGTTCAATTAATGGAACTACAAATCTTTTTGTGCTAAGGAAGCACAGAACATGAGGCAGTCTCATGTTTTCTGGAGCACGGGGTAATTTAGCTCACATACTTTGCTTATTGCCTTGTCACCGAACCAGTATGAAAACTGGTTATTTCCACTGTGACATGCGATCAAGCACAGATACTTATTCAGTCCCACATCACACTTGGTAAGGTTGACAGCTTCAGAAGGGGAAAAAATCTGTAACTGCTTATTTGGCCAGATTGTCACGAAATGATGTGGGCATTTGCTGCACAGCGGGGGATGCCTTTTACTAGACAGGAGCTCAGCAGACAGGAAAGCTGTGTTTTGAAACTTGCAGACCTTGAGTTTCAATCCTGTTTTCTAGTGCAGGTCATATTGAGACAGACCTCTCTTTGTAACTTGTTCCACTCTGTTGGAACCACTGCTGCAAGTCTATTTGCTCACATACATTATTAATATCAGCTTCTTGTGTCATCGCCCTTCTAACCTTCAGTCCAGCTATTTGAATTTCATTAGGCTATAACTAGAGCCAGTTGAAATTTGGGGCTGGAAACAGACAAATTGCAAAAATTCTCTTACCTCATTATTAAAGATTTATATTACAGCATAAAAGATAAAGTTTACAAACTTCGTGATTTTAAATGGGGAAGAAAATGTTCTTTTCTGGTGAGGACAAAATGCAGCACTCCTCAAATACCATTTTCTTCTTAATATTATTTTAGAAGACGGCAAAACTTGGTCCATTCCCTGAGAAGGTTGAAGTTGCAAAGAAATGTAATTTTCCCAATGCAAAAGCATTCCTTTGCATCCCTTTCCAAAAGCAAGAATCCACAGTAACATAAGGATATTTAAGAAATATGAGAGAGGAAGTGTATATGCATTTCCAGTCTAGGCAACTACTCCTTGTTCTCTTCTTCTCCCAAGAAGCCTGAGACACGAGAGATCGGAGATACTTTATCATGTGCAGTGACAGAACTTACAGCATTTCCTTCAAACAATAATAATAAAAAAGCTCTAATAATTGTTTTCTGGGATTTTTTTAAATTTTAAAACAGTTTCTCAGCCATTGCTCAAAAAGAAGGAAAAACTCACAAGCTAGGTTTACTTTAAGGTTAGCATTTCAGAATTGTGGTTTTTTACGTTAAATAGTTTTGTGCCCTGGTTGGGTGGTTCCATATCCACAGCCACATGAACAACCAAAGTTCACAAAATACTTTTTTTTCTTTCTATGCTTTCACTGCCTGAAAGGTCCTTTTTTTTGAACAGTAGAGAATCACACAATATCATGTTTTGACAAGCATCCCTGAATATTATGAAAACCAGAGCTGTTAGTCTTACTGTAAGTCCTAAATTCTCTTTATATGAGGTTTTAATGATTACTACAGTGATTCTCATGTAGTTTTCTTAGTGTCTGTTGTCTTTCCCTTTTCTTTCATTCCCATTCATATGCTCTCAGGTGCACTAGCTGTCCTTGACATTTCCTTATTAGGTTTACAAATAATCATTAATTTGTTTTGTGTTCTGCCTCCTGTTTCAGTGATGTATAGGCATGCCATTACCTTTCTAAAATGTATTCATTATTTTTTTCTCCAGAAAAGCTCACTACTTCTCACTCAGGGTTCAAGGCAATTTGCATTGTACACACGTAATGGTGTACACTGATCATTGCACCTTCACTAAAGTGTGTGCTATCTATTCTTTAGCTTTCATAATTAATGAACTTGTGATCCAAAGTCTCTTTCACTGTTTGATTGTTCTTTTCCTTGGTCTGTTTGAAAGGCACCACACTGTAGTGAACAGAATACTAAACTCTGACTCAGGCTTGTTTGCTACTCCTCATATTTTCCCAGGTCTTTTGATTGCACCATCTCCATGGTCCTCCCACCACTGAGGAAGCAAGACACACATTAAATATGGGTTTGTGCAAGGTGGGGTTCTTTGGTGTGGGGAATGTGAGTTAAAGAGATCACCAGACTTGAGACTCTTGTGTGCCAAGAAGCAAGCTTGGGATGGTTTGCTTAAAATCTCAGCAATCTGCTGTGGCTGACTTGATCGACATTTACTGGCAAGTAATCTGAATTTGAAACCCTCAAAGAAGAAAATTAATCTTTTTGTTATACTTTTTTTTTTCTCCCGTAGCAGTTTTGGCAACCCAGTTTATATAGTACTATTTTTCCTACTGTTTTGAACCTGGTGAAAATATGCTTTTAATTAAAAAGTTAAAACCACGCTGAACCAGTTCAAAGTTTCACTACACTTCTGATATTTTGATGCTATATTTTCAAATTGAACAGAATTTTAATAGCCAAACAAAGAGACAGCTGTGTTTTCTTTAAGGTTTCTATCATGAAGAAAAAATGAGGGACCAAGATAGAAGGCAGATCACCCTCTCAGTGATTTCAGAACAGCAGAAGTCAGATGACCTCAAGAAAGGCACGTTAAAAAGAAAACAATTAGAGCAAGATTAATCTGATTTATAGGGGAGAACCAGTATGAATCCAGATCTCTTATGTTCTGCCTTAAAGAAAAGAGTAACAAAAATCAGTCATCATGTGGATTACATTTTTTCCTCATGCACACTAAGCTAATATTGAAAAAGTGATGGGCTTTGTTATGGTATAAAAAAAAAAGTAAGACTCCACATTCAACCACTCCCAGCTGTTCATTTACCTGATCCATGCTGAACATCTTATTTCTCTTTATGCTACTTTTCAAGACCCCGTCCTTTATTTAGCTCTGGACCTTATGTCAGTACCTGCATTTGTGCAAACCAAGTGTAGAACACAATCATGTCAGCAATGATGGTATTTCCTGTCCACTCTGTGAAAGGAATTATGCTGTGTTTAAGCCTGTTGGGAAATCTGCTTCAGTGTGTCTTGTAGAAGTCTTTTCCAACACAATCCAATTACATGAAGCCCTGTGCTGTCCTCCATGTGATGGTCTGAAACAATAATGTCAAAATTAGACACCTTAGAGTTGAATGAGATTTATTCTTTTATGTGTGTTTCAATTGTTAACACAGTTGAGATGAATTAACTGTTATTTTCATTTCTTCCCAAGTGTTGAAAAAAGTTAGTTATTGCAGTTTCTTGGAATTAATATCTTATAGTGACAGATTCCTTTTCCCCCTTGTATATTGTATTTGTACAAATGACAACAAGAACATGCAGCAACATGTAGGATATTCTCAGTATTTTACTAGGGAATTATATTTGCAATATGTTTGTCAGCATTTTCCTAATAAGTCTCTGTATTCAGGAGCCCATAACTCTACTGAAAATTCAGTCTCAGCTGCAACTTTGTAAACAGATCCTCCACTCAAGAAATCTTTCCCAAGTGAGCTTAAAAAAACCCAACCCCAAAACAAACAAACAAACAAACAAACAAACAAACCCCCAACCCCCCCAAAAAAACCCCCAAAAACAAAAAAACAACCAAAAAAGCCATTAGATGGGAAAGCATTTGAATAGCTTATTACAGAAATGACACTACAACTGAAAAGAAACAATACTTATTTTATTAGTTCATACACCAATGGGAACTCTATAAGCGATAGAAATGGAAATCATTTTTCAAGAAAAAAAAAAAAACTACAAAAAAAGAATACTTCACCCTTCCTGAAAGAGGAAATTATTGGTGTAAGCTTTAAGAGAAGAATAGAAGACTTTTTTGAAAGCTAAATTATCACATATCCATTACTTTCCTTGAGTTAAGCGGCTCATAACTATCTGTACCTACGCTAATACTGGGAATGTCTGAAATAAATTACATGCAAGTAAGATATAGTCAAGAATCATGTAGATATATTCAAAGAAAATTTGAAGTGAACCTTAAAAGGCAGACTCAACCCACAAAAGATTCATAAGCAGAAAAAAGTAGTTTTTTCTAGATCCAAGAAAGTGATTTACCAATCCAAAACACAGTAGTGCCATGCATTAACAGAATTAAAACCTGTTGTGTAGTAGGAGTAACACAAAAAAGGTAATAGCAGTCAACACATTACAAGTTTCAGCTGCTTTAATCCAGTAAAACTTGAGTGTCACAATGCAGCCAGTGTCAAAAACTAAATGACTAAGCTGCCCCCCAGCATTTCCATGGAATCAAAATCTATTAACTGCCTGCACATCAATATTCCTTTGCAACGACCACTTTAAATCTCAAGGCTAGAGACACACTCTCAAATGAACTACATCATCAAGTACCAAATAATTTAAAAGGTCATGAAGAAAGTTATGCTTGAGTAGTGTTGTAACAAATAAGCAAACCAAACAAGCAATCGCTCAACCCCTTCCAGTTTCTGCCTCACTTAGCACCATCCCTCCCTTCTTCACACTGGGGTTTGAAACCTCAGATAATAAAAGCTGTCATGTGCTTATTAAGGTCACGAACATACAACACCTGAATGATCTTAATATCCTTGCTACAACTCCTGAACCACATAAACCAGCCACACCTGGCATTTGAAAAGCATCAATAGTGCATATTTTATAACACATGTATAACTTTGACAGTGGCAATATTTGCACCCCTCCTAAATGTTTCAGAGTGGGGAAAAAAGTGGAATTCAAACCTCTTTCATATTAATTTACTTTCATCACATCTTACTGAAGATGACCTCAAAGATTATGCATGTATCAGAATTTTCTAAGCATAACCTATAGAAGCATTGAGAATCTAATTCAGACAGGCTTTCATGCATGACTAACATTAATCAACTTATAAATCTTGATGTTGAAGTTCAGCTTAAGAAAAATACAGTAATTTAATCACTGTTGTACACTGTAGTTCTACTTTGCTCATCACTACCCATAATACTGTATCATTAAGCTCATTTAATTCCACATAAAGCAGTCAAGCAGTGAACGCTAAAGCCTTCCTCAGACATCATTTAACCCAGCAAGCCCCAGGCACCACTGGAAAAAAGCCTGCAATTCGAGAACATGGATAAATCCAATCATAACAAGAGTTTGGAAATGTTTTATGTCTCAATGACCAAATGCAACAAGGTTGTATTACCAACAAAATCCTGACATTGATAATACTAATTGTTCATAGCAAGACATACTCCATAAGAGGACTGTGGTGTTCTGAGGCATATGTTAGTGTGCTAAATACAGAAATCCCAGATAAATAATTTACTCCTCCATTACCCTCTTTAAATTCCAATGCAATCCTTATAGCAAAACGTGGATACAAGACTTGACAACTCCACCCCAACACAGGAAAGTCTCTCAGTCACTCCTTCCTTCTGAAGTCATCAAAGAGGAATCTTTCAGCCTCAGCAAGGACGTACAAAAAATGTTTACTGCTCTGTCTCTCATAACTCAATCCTCTGTCCTCAGCCAAAAACACAACAGTAGGGAGATCATAAAAACCCTTATGCATCTACAGGTTGTTTTTTTAGATTTCATGACCCCTGAGGGTTTATCTCTCAAAATGCGTAATGAAAACTGTGCAGCATCCCCTCCTTCATAGTAAGAAAACTGATGAAGAAATCCTTATTTTCCTTTTATGCTAAGAGTTACAGATGACCATTCTCACACAGCAACAGAATCCCATTAAAACCAAACCCTCCATGATACAGGAGAGCATAATTCTTCTCTGAAAGCAGACCATCAATTGTCACTGAGCAGTGGCAGTGGAGAAAACGCTTTCCTGCCGAGGATCTGAGTCATCGGCCTGAACTTCTGCAACATTCTTGCACTAGGCATTTGCCTGCTGAGCAGTTATTTGTGAACGCAGCAAGGGATAAACATGTTAGCCATGAGAACAGAAGGGGAGGGGGGGAACCTACAAAAAAGCTAAAAAAAAATGTGAGGAAACAGTATAAAATTTTCTAAATATCTGAAACAAGATGTAGAAGTAATCCTCACCCCAGCACTCATAAAACACAGAAGGTTTTGTAACATGCTCCTCTGAGGGACTTCTCTGAGCATTGAGAAATACTTGCTCACATACTTCCGAATTTATACCTCTGTTTCTACATGCTTTTTGACCCAGCAATTTCTGTTTGTTGTTTTCTAACAACTTCAAGTACCAGGCTATAAAACCCTGAATGAGCTGTTCAGACCACCAACTAAATTGAACAATTTCATATCAACTGAACTCAATTATTCTGTTTTAATTAACCACAAAAAGATCTAACCCCTTAGAAATTAACAGTTCTTTCATCTTCCAAGCAAGTAACAGAGTACAAACATCAATAAATCCTAAAATGCCAGTTAAACCCAAAACTTCCCAGATGTTTTATTATTTCAGTATGTGTAGATGCCTGTTGGAATAATCAGCATTCTTTCAAGAACTTCCCCCCAGCTACACCATTTCATTAATAGCAAGGGTATTGATGCAGTAAACAAAATAGACCACAATGACACAAAAAACCCACATCCAAAACCCCATGGATCAAGTGATATCAAAGAAGTGCTGTCAGGGGGAAAGGAAAAAGACCACACAGGAAGAAATTATTTAGGATTAAAAAAAAGTGGATTATTTTGAATTTTGGAAAAGTTCAAGAAGGTACTATAAAAGCCTACACAGTGGTTTGTCAAACCCTTTTTTCTATTTTTTTTCCTTTTGTGGTAATTTTCTACAGTGCTGTCTCAGGTGTGATTGCACAGACCACGCAGCCTGAACAAGCCAGAAGAGGCTGTGAGCATGTTGGCATTATCTGACAGACTTCAGATTTTACACTAAATTATATGTACAGTTATGTAATGACCTGTTTTAGTTATGGAATGTAAAATATAGTTCCATGGAGAACCTACCATCAAGAAGTATAATCCACTTTTTCTTTTGTGAGAGAAATCTAATTATATGTCCAAATCTCCAAACATTTGAACTGCAATTTACAAGAAAAATAGGTGAACTGAAAGCAAAGATAATAAGAATTAAACAGTTGTGAGTGCCTGTAATATGGCTTGGGAATGTCTGTTTTACTTAAATCATACACATTTTAAAAATCTCTCTTCACAGATTAACATTTTCCTTGCTCAACAAGAAGGAATGGTCCAGTTCCCTGTGGCAATATCTACTGTTTCTTAAAAGGGAGCTTAAAAAATATTCTATCAGCCTCCAACTTGATTGAAACTTGTACAGTCACTGAAAGGTAGAGGGAGGAGATAGACACAATACTGGGGATGTCATTTTATTCAGTTTAATGCAATCAATGTGAGCCATCATTCAAAACGCATAAAGAGTCTTCATGAACTCAAAAGGCAAATATTGAACCTTTGGGGAGATTAATACCATTCACAAAACTATACTCTTATCAGATAATAGAAGTGCCTTCAAATTCATTCTCCTCTAAAAAAAACCCCAATTGCTATCTGCCATTGATGAAAAAAGAGCAGAAATTCATTCTTACTCCTAGGATAAATTCACCTCCACTTAGCGACTACATTTATTTGAAGTAGACATGAGCAAACACACCCATGGAAAACCATTGAAAAATGTAGATTCAAACTCTAAATCCACTGTCAAAATTATAAACCTTCCAAATAAAAATGTCCTAGGCTGTGGTATTTGCAGATATCTGCCCTTTGTTTTCATGGTCTCTGTGTCAACCTCAGCTTTCATAAACTCTGCAAATTAATTCTGAGTTATTGTTGAAACAACTCCACCACAATTTAGAGCTTAGCAAGTCTCTTAAACAGCTTTCAAATATGCATAACTAATCTGTAATTTCATATTCTGAATCTGTGGTCTTGTTACGAGGACACACAAATGCACTGCAGAGAAATCACGATTCAGATGATCACAACTCCTCCCACCTCTCTCCCATTATGTGAAGGATAAAAAACGATTTCGCCTGCAAACCTTTCCTGAAATGTTTGGGTTTATTTTTTTTCCCCTATTTTTTATTTCTAAAAAATTCAAAACTCAGCCTTTTAGGGCATGTTATCTGAAAAAAAATCTTGTGAAATTTCGAGTGAGTTTCTAGTTTTCCTTTTACCGGAATATACTCAATGATAGCTCTAGATTTAAAAGAAAAATACATTAATTATTATATTTTTTAAAAGCTGTACTTTAAAGCTTCTTCTCCTCTTTACCATTTTTCATAGAGCAGTTTCATCTCATTACACACATAACAAGGAAGGACTAATCTGATGCCTTTCAGTAATTCCTGCTCTTCTTTTTATTTTTTCAAGAGAATTCAAGAGCACATGTTCATTCCTTATGTGCCTTAATGACAGACTAGTCTAATGAAGTGGGAATGAAGATCCTGTCCTTTCTGCCAAGACCAAACTCAAGGCCTTGTGTGAAGAAACCTGTTCATACAATGTTTCCTGGTGAGCAAGTAGGGACTGAAAGATTTGAAGCCCAGAGAGCCTTGCAGAGAAAACGCACTTTGTAAATTAATTCTGATTCCCTTTTAACCGGAAAGAACTGAAATTCGAGGAAAGTAGTTTGATATTAACTCCTGAAAAAATATATTTGTTATTTCTATTTTATATGACAACACAGTAGTTACACATCTAATTTATGGACATAACTGGTCATCACCCAGCCATGAAATGAGTTCTGAGAATTAAGAACTGTTTCCAAGGACAGCTTTTTTTGCTGGAAGATGCTAACAAGTTGCTTGCACTAAAGGCATTGCTAAGAATGCCACTGACTTTGAGAGAATGAATGCAGAAGTGCAAGTACCTCTAGAAGAAAAACAATATAACGTGCTAATGAATCATATATGCAGTACCTAGGTCTTACCCAGTGTCATTCTAGGTCAGTCTTCCTCATTAGAAATTGCATCTCTACTATTTCTAAACTCAGTACAAAAACTCTCCAAACAAGATAACCTAATGAATCTTGATTAATAACTTGCTGATCTTTCAAGTGTAGGGAATTTCAGTTATAGCCAGTGGCAAAAACCCAGGACATAATAAAACCTATGACAAGACTTAAAAAAAAACAAAAACCAAAACCCAAAGCCCAAAACCTCCAATATACTTATATTAACCTTAAGCCATCAATTAGTGGGGGACACAAGCAAAATCTACTGCAAATATACCCCCAGCAGGATTAGCTGGACCAGAAAGCTAAAACAGAAGGTGCATAGCAGTAACTCAGCAACAGAAATACTCAGGGTTCGATGCTGGTAGTGAGTGCCTTCACCACATTAAACTGAGCACATCAGACAGGTTGTATATTGGGATTCTGGAAAAAAAAACCACAGCTGTGAAACTCCTTAAACTAAAATCCACGTTTTCCACTTCTTAAAAATTTTATATCAAGTTTAACATAGAAAGTATCTCCCTTCTTTAGCAATTTCAATATCTAGTTCTTGAATAATCATATCAGGGCACACAAAGAACATTATGAACTGTACTGCAGCATTCAAACTATTTTCATGTAACAGTAAAATGTGTGAGCGAGTGAGGTGCTCAAAGAGTTAAGTCAAACAAATTTAAAATGTATAAGCTGAGCTTCAAAGCACTCACATCACAAGAAAAAATGGGCTCAACAAGATTTAAACACATCAGGTTTAGGGTGTGTGCAGCAGAATGCTTTAAAGTTGCAGTTATTTCCAAGTCAAAATCACCTCCATGTACATTTATTTCAGAAAAAGGGAAATACGTTTTGATTACTTGTTTTAACTCCAGCTGTAATTCTAAGCAAGACGTTTTCTGACTTATTGAGAGGGCAGCTATTTACAGGAAAGCAAGAGATCTTGCTTCTGTAATACATGTTTTCAGTTTGTGTACATTCATGAATTGCTTTTTATGCCCATTTGAAACACTATAAACTGCCTCAAAAGTATTACAGATTCATGTAAAAAATCAAGCATTAATGCAAGATTATTTCTCCACAGAGGACTCTGTAAAAGCAGGCTATTCACTTAAAACCAAAACCTGTAAATTGCATATCTGTCTACTCCTTTCTGATGGAGTTAATAACAGAGCATGGATACAGAGAAAGTGTATGCACAGTTTAATATACAAACAAATGTATTTTTTTAATGATAAATTTTATTAGCTCCTCATTTCAGCCACATGTACATTCTACTTGCTCATCTGATCCTGCAGTGATTATTTTCTGGGATTTTACTCTCTTTGAACAAGCAGAATCATTTCAAAACCTGTGAGGCAACAACATAGCACAACTTGCCACAAAGTTTGAAGTTTATGAGCAAATCAGCTCTACATCTGCAGTAGTGCTGGATAATGGATTACAGAAGAAAGGTTCATTAGATCTCTATCATGTGAAGACCTAATATTGAATCAGTAGGCACCTAGCTGGGAAGCAAAAACTCTTCAGTAATTAATGTACTCTAGTATGCATGCATTGATTTTTACAATGGACTATATTTTAGCAGTAATAATGTCTGGCTCCAGACTACAAATCAATAGGAGCCACTATTGTGCAGTTGGTTAAAAAAAAAAAAAATACGGATAACAATCTTTTGTTTAACTGGCATAATCAGAGTTCCACACCTCAGTTTTGCTATTGTGGTGTCTGACATTATTTAAAATATTATTTTCATTCCAAATTTATTTGAAATACATATAAATACTTAGTCTTTGTACTCATTCTGATCTTTTCATAAGGAACACACTGTCAAATTAAGAAAAAAGGAAAACAACCAAATGGAAAAGGGACTAAGTCTCCTTCACGTGAATATTCATGGAGATTTGTGTGTGCCATCAGAGGTCAAACCATGTTATGCTTTGCTTCTCTTCACTGTTTCTTCTTAGAATTGTCAAGCAAGTTTCAGACTAATATGTGCACACAAGGTGGGAAAGAAACTGCATGGGTTTCCTAAGAAAAGTGTTATTAAGAGTACATTAACAATCAAAGAAAAAGAAAAATTAACTTTTTAGTTAGTATCTTCAGTATCTTGTTCAACTCAGTATCAGTTTAGTTCAGTTTTACTGAACTGAATCTTTTTTAACCCTTGGAAGATCCCAAGGGAACAGGGTGTGTAGCATCAGAGCCCAAACTCCATCTTCACTAGCTGTTTGGTGTAGACCCATAACGTTGCACAAGGGATTTTCCAATTTGCCCACAATACAGAGCAATAAGTTAAGGACTGGCTCCAAAAAAAGTTTTACTAGACAAAGGGACAGGCAAGTGATTCAGGATGGAGCCTACAGGAGCCAAACAAGAAAGACCAGTGTGTCTGGACCTGTGCAGTCACTTCATGAGCTTTCTTTCACAGACTTAAAAAAAAAAAATTAATTTGGAAGTTGCAATTTCACAGAATCCCAGGAAAATGACAGATGAAAAGAAAACCTTACTCTAGTGAGAGTTATAAAGTGTATAATTTGTTATAAGTGTTTATAAAGTGTTATAAAGTTTATAAAGTGTTATATTTGTTATCAGTGTTTATAAAGTGTAAAGGACAATTATGGTACATGCGAAGGTTATCTTGCCCTCTGCAAGAAATTATTTTACTTAAGACTTGAGGTCAGAACAACCTTCAGAACAGTATAGCCAATATTATGGCATGCTAAAAATTATCAATGGCAGACAAAAGAATACTCAATTAAGATTCACATTACTGATAACACAGCCCATTTTTAAAAGGAAAGCCTAATAAAAGAAAAATAATATTAATTTAAGGAGAAAAAAAAAATCAGTCTATGAATGTTTCTTTCCCTCTAGCTTCTACAGTTCTTTTACTTCCAAGACAATACCGATCCTGCTTCCACTGTCTTTTCCTATTAGCAGTATACAGCCAAGAAAAGTTGGCATGGGTAACTTAAAATTCCTTGTCATCAGGACAGAGAATGAAGCTGATGGCAGCAATGTATTTTCCACTTTTTATACTGTGGTTAACATTTCAGTATTTTTAGAATAAACAAAATAAATGGGATTATTATGTGTGTTTATAGTACGAGGAAAATAATGTAAAAAATTAAATTAGCATAATAACCTTTAACAGAAAGTATGCATGGAACCTCTATAAAGGTTGCTGCTAATACACAGGGGAAAAAGCATTATTTATATTAGAATGCCTTTAGATTAGCCAGCTGGTTCTCTTACATACCAAAAGGTTAGAGTTTAAAGGCTATTAAGGTCCTAGAGATCCTGTTTCACTCAGCAGGTGTTACAAACATGCAGTTCTGGGGGGAAAGATAAAACAGAAAGGACAAGAGCTCCTGTGATCTTGCCTTATAATTCTTTTCTAAAATACACTGCCAATTTCAGAAATATTCAGCCAATATTTTCAGAGGGTTGTGATTTAAATATTTTACCATATAAGAAAAGATTAGGCCCAGAAAGTGGTAGTTTGTTAAATCTAAATTAGTAAATTCTCCTGATCTGAAATTTTACCTCAGAGTGAGGATAAAGCATTCAGCAACTCCCAGCATTTGATTTGCTCTTTTTAGCCAGGAAAGTGTGTGATCTAGTGCAGCACCATTTGCTTTTTTAAATTGATTGCTCTGTCTTTTCGCTGGAAATAAATATACCACCCTAACACCATTTACATAAAAAATCTGGTACCCACACAGTGTCAAGCTGAAATGCAGAACAGCAAATCTGTGTTTGACTGACCTTTATGTATTGTGTGCCCACAAAAAAAACTACTAACAAAATAAAGCTTTTTCAGGGATGTGTGGTTTCACCAACACCATGTTGGAAAGGATAAATCAAGATGCAGCAGAAAGAGTAGTATATGGTGAGGAAAATAAAACAAAAGAGCACTCTTCAGAAGACAGGTGAGTTAAAGAGAATCCAGCATTGCATTCATTGTGATCTGCTGGGTTTAGTATTCAAGTGGTGGAGACACTGACGATTTACATTTCAAAGAACAGGATGGAGCTTGCTGATGATCTTGCACAGAGTATGGGTGAGACTGCCTAATTCAGCATGACCCATATCCAGGGAGGCAATGCAAGCACCTTCAGAGCTCACCCTTCCCAGCACTGTCCATGAAACTCGGCCTTGTCTTACCCCAAACACCCACAGTTACCAACGTAAACCTTGACTCAAGCACACAGGTAGACTGTTACAAGATTACAAGGTTTCTGGTATACCACCTTGTGAGAGTACCAATAAATCTAGAACTGCATCTAGGAAACAGATATTAACAGTGGCAGGCTGCTTACCTGCAGATGAATATCCTAAGAGGTGAAGTGTTTCAACTAGCATCCATTTTGATTTCACCGATGGTTTGTTTTTTTTTCCCTTGCAGGTGTTACTAATACAATGAAACTAACAGTCTCATTGATATTTCCTGTCCATATTCTTTTGAATTTGAATGTATCTACAGCACCAGATATCCACATGTCCCCTAACACCATGTATCACTAAATTTCTCAGAGGGAGATTTTGGTGCCTAACTGCTAAATTTCACTATCTTGAACCCTTTTTAGGGACACACCCCCATCCCCCTCCCCCCCTCCCCCCCCAATATAAGCTTAAGAAGACTTTTCTAATGCGCTCAAATGGTTGTTGTGTAAAGAAGTAATGTATACAAGTACAGCATTTGGCCATTCTCCTGTTAAATGTGAAGTTCATTGCAAAGTTGAGAAAGAAATTTGCTTTGGCTGAGTTTCCTGACAGGTTTCTCCCTTGTTCACTGATCAAGAGCAGATTACATGAAATTAGGTCTGAAATGTGAGATATTCTCTTTAGAACCATGGTTGCTTCTGTCAGATATCAATGAACTGTTTGGGTTGGATGGCACCTTAAAGATCGCCTTGTCCCAAACCCCAAAATGCCATAGGCAGGCACACCACATACACCTATATAGGGAAAAGGGAGGCCACTAATTTTCCCTCTTTGGATGGCATCAATATATAATCAACAATTCTTACCTGAAAATCTTCTCCTACACTCTTAGAAATAACATATAAATAGATATGAGCAAATAAGTAAGCCAAAAGGACAATCAAGCTTTATCTGTTCCTGGGAAAGTTAATATTTTCAAAAGAACATCTTTGAGATTTTTCCTGCCACTGACAGCAGGACCAGAATTCTGCAACTTCACAGTCCTATTAAAGTAAATTGGGCACAACAGTTATATATGTTTTCTCCACTGCAATTTTAAGTTCTAGTCCTAAAACAGAGTGCAAGTGGGGTGTCTTATCTTCTTCAATTCAAAAAGTCCCTCACAGTCAAAAATAGCCCTAGTGAACTTCATATCAACTTGATAGATAAAACAAGAGCATTTACATTCATTCTGCCTCTTCCTGCAAACTCACTGCCAAAAAGACCCCACTTGTGTCCGTGTGAAGGATTAGACTTGTTTCTGTCTGGAGGATTGCTTGAACACAGTATTTGGTCATTATGGGTTAAAAAAAAATAAAGCCAAAGTTAACTTCTAAACCTTTTGATTCTTTGCGAGGACAACAGAAAAAATGTTCACTTCCCTACACACACATCTCTCCTCTTTTCTTCCACAAGAATATCCTATTTTCTTCCACAGTCTGAAAATGACCTTTCATTTCAACAGCTCCGTGGACTCCACTATTTGCCGAAACAAACAATTTCGTCCTGGCACAATAGCAACTATTTTAATATTCTCTTCAGACTTTCTCTTTGTTGCAATCCTAATAAATGCATTCAGGTTTACGATGGAGAGAGATCCTACCAGACAAATGGCAGCAAGGTTACAAGCACGAGCTGATGACCTTCTGAAAGCTTGTTTTCCAGAGCTGCCTGATGGGGTGAACATTCCAGTGATGTTATTCATTGAAATAGGAACTCCGAATAGTCCCCTTTTCTGAGCAAAGTCATTTTAGCTTGACAACATATCATCACTGGCTCCCCTTCCGTACATCTCCTAGGACAGGAAAGAAAGGTGAACAATTTATCACTCAGCAATCCTTGATTTTAACACAGATATTACTTGAAATTCAATTTTTATTGAACACGTATTTTTAATATTATATACACATTCATATGCAGTAGCATTAACGCACAAAGGCTAAACGTATCTGTCATCTGATCTGAACTGGGATAGAGATATAGCATTTTTTAACTACAGTATGAGACACTGGTGGCTTGGACTTCACAAATTCCTGATTCTTCTAAAACCTTTAAGCCAGTTAACCACTAGAAAGCAAAGAGCTTAACAGGATTTCCAGTTTTATAATTCATTTGACTTCAGCTTGCAAGAGTTAAAAAAGTGTTAGGTCACCCAGGTTCAGTTATTCAGAACACCAAACCTGTAATGATTTGTCTTCCTTTCTTTCCAGGAAGAGCATTTATAGGTTGGATTACACCCCACAGAGCTGTACACAAAGGTGTGCTGCCATGTCCTGATCTTCTTCTTTTAGCAGAGAGATTTCACCTCTAAGATCCTCCCTGTGTGACAGAGAGGGGCCCACCACTGTTATGTCCCACATGAGAAAGCTGAGGCCATTGCTTCAGATGAATATGGGGTTTTCATTTGGATAATACTGCAGTGCGAACTCAAAAGCTACCTCATGAAACTTATTGTCTTTCTCTTTTCTGGCTGAAAAACAGACAGGGTCAGTCCTTACCTTACATCCTGAAAGGGCACTTTCAATTTGCTGGGAAAGAGTCAGAAATTCAGCTTGCTTCAGCAGAGAGAATTACAGGGTACAATCCCAAGCAAATTAATAACACACCAGGGCTACGGAAATAAGGTCACAGTGTCTTTGGCAGGTTTTTGAATAGGACACTCACAGCCAGTCTAGATTCTTGTGCTAATACCCTCTTTGAAGGTACACTTTTTTCCACTGCAGTTAGTTAAAGTGGGTAAGAAAGGTGTGGAGAGCAAGCCTCATGTTTCCTTACCCACTTTAAGCCAGAGGAGTTTGGCTTTACAAGTGTTCTTTTGATACAGTTCCTTCCAGACCCTTGAAGGAAGCTTCGATCTGAGTCACACTTGGTCCCTTGCTGAAGTGAACTGCTCCAGGGCAGGGATGTCCCACAGCAGGGCAGGGATGGTGGCACACTCAGTTCCCTGAGCAGTGGGAACAACAATTCCAGACCAGCCCACCCAGAGTGGCTGAAGCAGTGGGGGAATCTGCACCATGTACCCTTCCTGTGGCCAATGCCTGCACCCAGAGAGAGCTGTAGGGAAGAAAGGCTACAGAGCAGACCTCACTGAGACCCTTCTCCTGGGGCAGAGACAGGCTGCAAACCCACCTGCACATCTGGGGCCAGGGGGAGAACCTGCACATGGCTAAGCTGCATGAGGCAGTGAGAAGGCAGTGGAACATCGGGGAGACTGAGAAACAATTAGACGGCTCAAAGCACAGCCTGCAGCTGGACCTACTACCAAACAGCCACAAACTTGTAAAAAATACATACGGGCAGGAGACAATGTTTCCTCCTTTATATGCCTTTATTAAAGAATCAGCTCTTTTGTGTAAAAAAGTGTTTGGGAGAGCAGTATGGTCTTTGTAGTGCTGAGAAGGAGGGGGCTGGGCGCCCAGCCGCTACACGGGGGTGAGTGGGGAAATGGCCACTCTCCCTCACAGGAGCAAACATTCCCTACTATTCCCCATTCCAGTCTGCTTCTGCTGAGGGGTCGGTCGGTCGTTTAGAATGTCTTTGCAGTCATGATGAGATAAAGACGGCTGGTTTTGAGATAAAGATCTGTCGGCTTTCACACTACTGTCTTTATTGTTGCCATTACTTCTGTTTTGGGTTGTTGTTAGGGAGAATTATTGTTTGATTTTGGAAGTTGTCTCGATTTTCTTGAGGCATTGCATCCTGGGTTTTCTAATTACCATATAGGCTTGCTGGAACTTGCTTGCAGGGGAGACTATGAGCGAGGAGGGGATTGGGATAGTCAAGGGTGTGAGGGGTGATAAGGATAGCCAGAAGTCCTGAGTTACCATGGAAACCGCATTCCAGACTGACAGAAGGCTATGATAAAACACATTCCCAAAGTAAAAGTTTCAAAATGAATACAGACAGTTTCTAGTAACTAACATTATTACTAATTCTTACCTTAACTTTACAATTCTATAACTAACAACTTGTAACTTTATACCTTAACCTCTAGAAGTTGTTTTAAACCTCATTTTCTACAAACTCCTCCCAAGCACATACAGAAGGGGATGGGAGGCAATAATGCAGAATGGAAGTTTGCAACAGCAAGATGCTCACTAGGCCAGAGCACCTCTCTGATGAAGTCAAACTGAGAGTTGGGGATTTTCAGCTTGGAGAAGAGAAGGCTCTGGGGAGATCTTAGAGCACCTTTCAGTACCTAGTAACCAGGAGCTAAAAGAGCTGGAGGGACTTTTTGCAAGGCCGTGTAGTGGCAGGACAAGGGGGGATGGCTTTAAACTGGAAGAGAGTAGGTTAAGATTGATGATTAGGAAGAAATTCTTCACTGTGAGGATGGTGAGGCCCTTAACAGGTTGCCCAGAAAAGCTGTGGATGCCCCATCACTGGAAGTGTTCAAGGGCATGTTGGGCTCTGAGAAACCTGGTCTAGTGCAAGATGTCCCTGTTCATGGCAGGGGGTTGGAACTACAAGATATTTAAGGCCCCTTCCAACCCAAAACATTCTACGATATGATTCTATGATTACAGAAGCAGTATCTCAATAATTATAGATGCTCATGGTTTTCTATAGCTCTTCACTAAGTACATCAGCTATCATCCAAACGAGTTGCCAAGGTTGGGGACTATAAAATAACACAACAACAGGACACTGACCTACTTCATTCTCAAGATGATTCCAAAGATTTTACAGACCCGTTCCATATTCAGGTCTGTTGTATTCGTGTATCTCCTTCTGTTACATTCTGGTAAGCTACTGTACACATTCTAAATGGTGCCTTACAATACCATGCATTCATGTTATTAGAATTTTTCTCAAAAAGAACATTCTTTCCCCCTGCAGTGTTAAAATAATCTTTTGTTGCCATCTTTTAAACTAACCAGCTGCTTCCTGCCAAGATCTACAGCTCAGCTGTTACCACTATAAAGGCATTTCTTTAAAAAAAAAATTAAAATTTATTGTAGCTTTATTTTTTGACCCAGCTGAAATCTTAAAACTACCTTTGTCAGTGTGCATTTCCCCTACCAAGGTGCTGTTCTCACTGCATCACTTCTAAACAATGCAATACCTTTGCCTGCAGTTACACTTTGTATAAATGAGCCTGTAACTGGGAAATGGGAATAAATTATATCCTGGCAATTCCAACAATGCAGAGAAACTCCTGAGACCAGAAATGTCAGAAAATTCTGTGTCAATTTTTCAGAGGGTGAAACAGAACAGGAAGTTAGCAAAAAAAGATGCTGCAAAGTAAAGCGATAGGGCATAAGATGTTTGCACAGATGTTTGTCAAGCAAACAGGATTAGGTGAGGTGCCCTTAGAGCTGAACTCTTCCCATCCAGATATATTCTCCTAATCACAGTCACTAAAACCTGCTTGGATTTATAAGTCCACTAATATTTTTAAAAGGTAGTTTTCCTCCTCTGTTAAAGTTAAGAGGATAAGAGGATTTAGTTGTCCAAACCAACATTATTTAAGACGCTTATCTGCATATGAATGAGGATCACCCTTTATAAAACAAACCTTTAACTTCAAGTTTAAACTAAAGGTATGTAGTTTAGTTCCAAGCAAGTAACTCTTGCCAAGTGGGTGTCAGATCAGAATGCTGTGCAGTGCATTTGACAGAAAAGCTACTGTAGTGACAAGAAAGAAACCCAAGATTTAGTAGTGGAAGAATTCAAACACTGCCAAAAGAATCACACAATAAGTGCTCTCTTGTAACAGCTTTTGGGACTCTTGCTAATGCATACCTATACTCTCACATTTTATAACCAGGCACCTGACTGTTTCAGGGGCATCTCAAATTTAGATTTAAGAGATATTCTTAATAAAACCAAACATGTATTTTAAAGGAGTGGAGAAATAACTAAAGATATGAGAAAAAACCCCATCACCCTCAAATACTTGGTACAATAGGTACTTGGTACAATATGTAATCATACAGCACAACTACTCTAATCTGCATACTTACGACATTTTTACAGATCCAAGTACTTTTTCCATTTATAACTCAAGGGATATCTACATCACACTTACTGCCCTTTTCCATTAGGTCTCCATCCACCAAACTTCTGAACTAAAACACAGGCACACCTTACTGGTGTGAACCCATTTAAATTACCAGGATTAGTCACTCTGATGCATATTTCATTTTGCAGTGTATCTGTATTAGGCAAACGTATTTATATTGATGCAAATGTCCTAGTTGAGACATACTACAAACTGAAAGGAAGGTATAAACATTGCAATGAGTAGAACAACAAAACATCTAAAAGTGAGGCATTAAGTATGAGAGGACTGAAGCCAGAAGTCAAATTAGCTCAAGGGCTTAACTACACCCCTAGAATGAAGTGGTAGTCATTGTAAGAAGTACAAAGCAGACTCTGACAAGTCTAATTAACGAATTAACAAATAGAATTCCAGTAGATTTCTTTTACAATAGACCTTCAAACCTTCCTACTCATTAGGCTCAAAATTGTTTCACTAAGGGACACAGGGGCTATTGAGCTTAAATAGCAGCTGTTTTGTTCAGTTCATCTCACACCATATTAGAACCCCTGGAAGTTTTCCCTCATGTTAGCATCGCCTCGCCCCACCCACCAAAAAGTAAACCAAATCATACTAGACAAGTAAAAAAACCAGGAAACAGTTCACATGGCTGTTCAACAAACTTTTGAACCTAATAAAACAGGTTTCAGGTTCTACCTTTCCCTCCCTTATCTTGCCCAGGCACACACCAGGGAAGCACAACCTTCGCACATTCACAAATTCCCGTATCTGTAACGCTCAAAACAGAGGTCTGTAAGGAAGGCGGTTTCATTTTTTGGTTTCCACGCACCTATCAAATGTTTTCTGAGCCCTGTAAAGAGTGCTAAAGTAAGACAGGTCGTCTAAAGTTTATTAAAGCATCTGTGCCTTGCAGCATGGAGTTCACATATTGTGAATGCAACATTACTCAGCCAATTTAACAAGATTAGCCAGCCTGCTTTTTCCACTTTCTGTCATTTCTTCATCCATAACAAGCCAGCTTGTAGCTAAGGGCAGCCAAGATCTTTTAAAGCTTTATTCTTTCACAGCTAGAAAAGTACAGCATTTACAATTGGGAGCTATCATGTCAGAAGCACAGTAGCAGTAGCTTCTCACGGGTCATTCAAAGTGCGCTACACAAACCAAAACCAGGGAAATAGAAAGGAGACTAGAAAGAAAGCAGACTAATTAACAGTTCTAAATTTTAGTTAAACTCTGCTCAACCTTCTGCTTCCCAGATCCAGCTAGACAGCTAATAAGCCTCGTGGAATCCCAGCTCTTAATTAACGCACAATTATTTCCCCAGAAGGATTAGAAGTTTCACCAAATGTTCAAGAAGTCAGTTTTTACAGCTCCGGTTAGATTACTGTCTATGTTTAGGAGCAAGGGTTACTGCTCCACATTCTATTGGTAACAGGCTACTTTTTAAAAATGCAGTCACATCTTGAAAGAATGCCTGCCTTTTCATTGCACAAGGCTTCTGTCTATGTGAGCACATAACATTCTCAGGCAATAATTCAGTCATTTAACATGAAAAGACAACAGCCAGTAAGTTTACATTAGCTCTTTGAAAACAGAACAATATGTAAGCATACACCTTTCTGAAAGGCCAGTCTTTATTTTTTTTTTACAGGCTAAGGTCTGAGACATGGTGCTCCCCAGCAAGGAGCTGATCATGATAAGCAAAATGCTATTCAAAGCAAAATGCTAATCAAAGCAAAAGCAATTTCACCAACAGCTTGCTACACTGACTTCCACCAACGTGAGCACTACCTTCCCAAGGCATTCCAGCTGGCTATTAGTTCTTCTTGGGCTTCTGGCTAAACACACAGCTCATTTTAAAGCCCTGCCTTGGTTTTGTGGGAGCAGGTGTGAGTTTTAAACCACAGTGCTGAAGCACTTGCCCTTAATAGGACAGTCAATCATCAGACCTTTGTCTTACTTTAAATCATGCACAGCATCTTCAAACAAAAGCTGGCCATAATACTCTTATGGTCCTACAGATTTCTTTCTCAAGGTACAAGAGTGAAATCATCTCTACATACACTAGCTTTCTTCTGCTCCTTCTGGCTGCACCTCTGTGCTGAAAATTAATACATATTTTCAACCTGTCACTTGAGGAATTTGGGTGCAGTATGCTAAAAAGGTTTAGAAAACTGACAAATCTGGCTGCCTTTACACTTTAAAACTCTACAAAGCACACTTACTGGCAGCAGCAGGCAAGTGGCCAGCCCTTACACCTCGTCCATCATTTTAGCTGAGCACAAACCCGTTACACTTTCATACCATTATTGTAAACCAGCTGTGAGTGGCACATAGGACCACATAACTGATGGAGGTTCATGAATGTGATCTGGCCTGACTGAAGTCTCCTTACCTAGGAAAGATGCCTTCAGTTTTAGCTTCCATGTTTTTCAGATTCTGTGCTGCCTAGGGGTGCAGTTTTGAGCCTCATATTAAGTGTTAGTCAGCTCTCTTCACAGAGTAGGTAGACAAAACAAATCCTTTTCCTGCTGGAGACCAAGGACAACCTTCAGGCCCAAACGCACAAACAACGGTGGACCGAAGAAGGAAAACAAGAAGGATGAGGCTTCACAATCCAAAGCTGTACTTGGACAATTAAACACCAATATGCAAATGAACCAAAACTTATAAAAGTGTAAGATTTCATGACTGGCGGTCCATTTTGTGACTATTTTAAGTCCACCCTGGGTGTAGCCTTGGTCAGGCTCTTGTACTACCCAAGGTGTACCCTAAAGGCCTTTCAATAAATACCTACTTTATTCTCTAGCTCTGTTCAATCTCTGTTTCAGGTCAGTCTTCCCAGGCATCAGTGGGTCTGAGAAGCTGATGCTGCTGGTACTCTTTTACAGGTCATGGCTTTCATCACATGCTGGTGGCTCATACCCCTGGGGCACAGGGAAGGGCAGGGAAGGGCAGAAAGCCACCTCCCTCCAGTGCATCCTGCCCAGGGCCTAAGACCCCTCTGCAAAGCAAGGCTGGTTTAGGAAAATTCCTCTGCCTCCCCAGTCTCTTTGCTTCACTTCTGAGCTTCTATTTGCTGAAGCAGCTCACCTCTGCTCGATACCTCCTGCTCCCCACAGCCTCTCAACACAAATATTGTCCCAGGTAATTAAATTAAAAAAAAAATAATATTACACACATAACCAATTAATCACCTAAGTTTGCAATCAAAATGCAATGTGACTTCAAACACCTAAGCCTGCCCTCACAACCCTGTGTCACCTCTGTCCCTGCCAAGCCAGCTGCTAATGCCACCAGAGACTGCTGGCTACAGACCAGCCACTGTGGATATGCTGCCAGACAGCAGCAGAGTCAAGAAATTATGTTTTGGGAGGCCTGGGAACCTGGAGAGGAAGCCAAAAAGGTTTCTGTCTGCTCAGTGCCTGGATTAGTTCTATAATAAAGTTCACAGAGTGAAGAGCTACCTCCAAAACTGTCAGCCTGGCTCCTGCTCCCAAGAGAGCTGCAAATGTGCTGAGTCTGCACTCAATCTCACTAGCTATGGCATTAAGGAAGATGATATTCAGCAGTAGCAGTCCCAGTGGAGACCTCAGGGTCTGACAGGGTCTGGCATAGTTGCATATGCTGCTGCTAGTGCTCTTTTACCTTTCCAGGTCATCATGGCTCTCTTCTTCATGCTGTAGTTTTCCTTGCCAATAAACGGAATTTTGCACTTTCAAAAGTTCCTCTCTTCCCGAAATGAATAAGCCTTCTCCCAGGAAGGCCACTGAATGGTTCCTGAGGGTCAGCCACCAGCTAAGCTAAGGAGTGTCTTCAATGAAGCACATTTCTCTATGTGAGTGCAGCTCTTCAAACAGCATCAAGCCCACTGCTTGCTTCTCCCAGATCAAATCTGCCCTGACAGTCCCATAATCAGCCACAGGCCTCCGGTTATCCCCACAGAGTGGTGTTTGGATGCAGAGAAGCTGTGCTCTGCCCCCATGCCCTTTACCGTGGAAAGGACACCACTTTTTCAGTCCCATGGCCTGTCACCACTGCTTGGCAGGGCCAGGTACCTCCAGGCTCTTTGCTCTTTTACCATGGCTCTGAAGGGAGCTCTCCCAGCCCCCCGGCTTCCAAGAAAGGCAATGAACACACCAGCATGGTCACTGCAACCTTTATTTGGTATATTCTCCTTAGCCGAGGCAGTCCTTGCCCCTGCCACCCATTCCTGGCAGCTCTCCTGTTGGAAAGGATGAAGGCTGTGACAACAGTCTCTGCAGGGCTGCTTGCAGTTCCTTGGCAGGGCTGGGAGTCGCTGGGCCTTCTCAGTGTTCCAACAGGCTCGTCTGCACACCCTTGCTAAAGGAAACAGGGAAAAGGGCCTCAGTTCTGTGGCTGGGCAGGAGGGCTCCCAATGCCCCTGGTTCCCAGCAGTGCTGCTGAGGCCATCCCACTGCTCTAGGGCCTGTTGTGGGCCCTCGTTCCACCTCACTTACTCTTCCAGAACTTTCCTCAAGAACTGAAGCTCTGCCTGCTGCTCTAAGCCCCTCCTCTTTGCCTTGCTCCGCCTTGCCCTCTCCTTCAGCTTCTTGGAGTATGCCTTTCTCAGGATGTCGGGAGGGCGATAGGGATCCTCAAACACGTAGGGGCAGGAGGTCTGCAAAGGCAGAGGAGACTTTCCTAAAGCACTGCCAACAACAGCTGGGGCTCCTCTCAAGGCTTCAGCCAAAGTGTGTGTGCCTTGCACCGGCCTGGCTTAGTGCTCACAAGGCCGTGGAGCTTCTCCCTCACAGAGAGGGCACAAAGCAAGCAGCCCATGCCACAGCCAGCATCAGGCTCCAGCCTGGGACCTCAGGGACAGCTCCTCCCGCAGGACAGCAGGCAGGCAGAAGACCCCAGCCATGGCACTGCTGCTGTGCTAGAACACCTTCTCTGCTCCCCAGCCACCAAGCAGAAAGGCAAAATGTCCTTTTCCTGGGGGCTGTGCAGTGCATGTCATACCTGTCCGTATTCAGTGACCGCTCGGTTGCCAAAGTATTTGCGCCACACTTCTGCTTCCACCTCATGGCGCTTGGATGCCAGCAGCAGCTGGAGCTCCCTTTCTTCCCTCTCAGTGTAGAGGGGGTGCCTTCCCTGAAGGAAGACATGCACAGACCACACATGCAGCGTTAACCACCTTGAGCTTGGGCAAGGCAGGAGGGCTGGGACCACGTGCAGCTCTTGCTGCCTGTCCTGTCCTGGCCCAGAGCCCAAGCCATGACACAGGACTGGTCAAACCCTAGGATGTACCTACCATTTCTGAGGGTCGGGTAGTACTTGCAGTGACCTTCAACCCCTGCTGGACTGGAGATGTGGGGTGCTTCAGCATCATCTCAGTCTCCTCCTGGATTATGGGCAGGTGCCTAGAAAGGACAGCCAGCAGTCTGAGCTTGTGGGAGCTGAGTGTGAGCGTGTATCTCTGAGATTGCAGCCTGTCTGGCACCACCCAGCAGTTCAGTAGGAGGACCACATGTCCAGCAGGACAGTGTCTCCAGGGCTGCTTGGCATCAGCACATGCACCCCAGACAAGGGAAGCATCAGCCATTATCACAAGTGGTAATGAGGGTAATACAGAGGTTATGCCCTCAGCCACAGAACTCCTCTACAAGGCTCACCCCCCTGGGCCAGCTTCCTTGTCTCTGGCGTGATCGGCTTCCATCGACTGCTGGCTGGCCTGAGAAATCCTCCGCCGAGCTAGGAACACTGGATCCAGCACACTGACTGCAAGCAGGAGGCAAGAGAAGGGCACACAGTCTTTGAGATCATGGGGGACAGCATGCTAGAGTTTCGCAGCCATGCTACACGAGGCTCACTGACAATCCTTGCCGCTCCTAGGAGTCACGGTTCCAGGCAGGCCCCTTTCTTTTGCCCACACTGGATCTGCTCCAGAACTGAATTCCCACCAAGCCACCCACCACCTCAGGGCATTTCTCAAAAAAAACACAGGTTTTTCTCATCTCACTCTTATACCTTGCTAGCAGAAGGGACTCACCAGTGGAAAGAACTGGGAGGTACTGAGGTACTTAGTTCCTGGCCCACTGGGGAAATTGGGTTGCAGGGGCTCCCCACAGCTCAAAGCCACTTCCATAATAGGTTCCTCCACAGTGACCCAAGGGCAAGAGCCCACACAGTTCCTGCCAGCACTCAGCTGGGACATACCTCTGCGGGAACCCCCACCCCAAGGTGCTGAGGCTCTTCTGGGCTTCAGGGAAATCGGCGAGGCTGATAGCTGGTGCGGGGTCTCAACTACAAGACTGGAAACAAGAAGGCATCAGCTGGGTCAGGCTGGGGCAATAGGCTCTCTTGGAGGCTGATGCCTACAAGCTGCTGGCACATGTCTTTGAGGGGCACTGCACATGCTTGCACACACCCTCTGAGGGCACATTGAAAGCAGAATGGCCACTTCATCTGCAATCTCCAAAGCCAGGGAGGAGTGAGCAGTGGAGAGGGAAGCTCTCCTGTGAAGTGGCTGATCTTGCCCAAGTTTGGCTGGAAAGGAGCCTCAGCAGGAGGATACCCCCAAACTGGTGGCTGAGCTGGTGCTTGACAAGCTGAGGGCTGTAGCAGCCATCCTGCTCACCTTGGCAGTACGACAACCACATCTTGACTGACACGACTAAAATCGTTTTGGCCTGGAAAGGCAACAATGCTCATCATGTTGGGGTCCTGGAAGGGAACAGCAATGCATCAACAAAAATCCAGAATACAGAACATGTGCTGGTTGCTCAGAATGGCAGCAAACCACCGTGGTGCTTAAAGGCACAAAGACAGCTTCTCAGAAAGCCTCACGCACCTTATCCCTTGATGTCATTAGCTCCCCCCTCAAAGGGCCTGAGACATTCCTGAGACTTGGACTAGCTGGTTGGGAGTGTGCCTAGGCTGGGTGGTGAGGCAGGTGTCAACAGCCCAGACAAGGAAGCTGGAAAGTTTTGACAGCACATTCCCACAAAGCCATGAGGAGGAATCCCAGAGGAATGACAAGCTCACCTCGAGAAGGGCTTGCAGCATGTTTCCTGTTGTATCCAGCTCCAGCAGGCAGCCATCGAAGAAGGTCATGCTGACCACTTTTGTTCTCACAGCAAGGATACCAATGCCCCTGAAGGAGAATTCCACCTCTTTGTTGTCTCGGAGGGCCTCAGCAAAGCAGAGCAGGGTCTCCTGCACACAATGCTGCAGGATTTCATGGCGAAAGTGGGTGTTTGCAGCGATCGCTTCAAAGTCCGGCTGAACAACAGGTGTCTCATCTGGCAAACAAGCACAAAGTAACAGTGTCTCTCTTTCTCAGAAACCAGAGGTCATCAGTGCCCAGCTTTCAGGCAACACTGGTGGACAGCTTTCAGCTTCATCCACATCTCCAGAATGGACACAGTGGACAGGAAAGGCCAAAGCAAAGGTTTGCCTTCTGCTGTGAGCAACCAGCTGGAGCATGGAGGAGCTGAGCAGATGAGGCTGGCTGCTGAGGCAGGAGCAGGGTGCTGGGCTACCACACCCGTGCCCACACTCAGCACTTTGCAGGTTGGAAGAGTCTTTGTTTGCTATATTAGAGGTGCCAAGTCAAAATGCAAGGCCTGTGCAAGGAAAGGATTCCATTTTCTTACCAGGAATTTTGGCCTCCTCACTCTCAAGGTTGTAAAACATCTTCAGAGGCTTGTTCAGAATGAACATAGGTCTCTCAATAGGCAAAACCTTGCCCTCTGCCACAGTGGCATGCGCTGGGACAACAGCAAAACTCCCAACTCCAATCTCCACTACCTGAAAATACAAGCAAGAGAAAGTGTTGGCAGGACTGCCCAAAGGTAAGGAGGCTGCCAGATGACTTGCATGGCCCTGGGGATGGCACTTTGGGCCCTGCTCTGGAGCACCAGAGGGACAGGATGAGGCACATGCAGGAAGCAAGACTCACCTTCTTCTGCAAGAGCTGTTTGTAGATGTGCCGAGACATTGCAGACCAGATTTTACAGATTTCTGGAAAGGAAATGAAAACCATACCATGCCCTGAAGTCAGCAGAGGCCACCATCCCCCATGCCCCTACCCATCCAGGTGACAATGGAGTGCTCTCAAGCTCCCCCTTGCCAAGAATAAGCATCCTCACTGACTGGGGCTGCCCAGCTGTGTTCTTGACTGCCCCTAGGCTCAAAGTTTGCCTTATGGCCAAGACAGGCCTGAAGGGGAAAGGCAGGCTGTAGTTTTGCAAAGGTGATTTTCCCTTTTAGGCACTGCTGGTTCCTGGAGACCTGGGCTACTGTAGATTTCCAGAGGGGGCTGAGTGTGTATGTCTAAAACACCCACAGCCAGATGGCTGCAGAGGGTTGTTGGTAAGAAAAGACAATGACTGTGGGTAATAACCAAGGGTTGTTGGTATTAACACCCTGTGGGAAAGGACAAAAGGGCGCTGGAGAAGAGGGCCATGTGGAAGCAGAGAAGCACTTTTCTGGCACAAACATCCTTGTTCTAGATCCTGGAGATAAGCACAACACAGTACAGTGCAGGAGCAGGAATGAGGCAAAGAACTGGGCTGTAGGGGGAATCGAGACCACCAAAGACCCCCCAAAGCCCTCTGACCCATTTCCAAAAAGGTGTGAAAGAACAGATTGCACACGATAACTAATTTGTGTAGAAAGCAAGAAACCTATCTATAAAAAGGTACCCCTACTAAGCCTGGTCAGAGCACCCAGGAGCCTGGACTTATATGTGCTTACACAGCAGTAAGTCAGGGACTAACACAGAAACTTCCATGCCAACTTTGTAATTTTTTTAATAAAACTTGGTGAGTTTTTGTGGACTGATTTTTTTCTGGTTTTTTTTCTGATTTTTGTTCCTCCCTGCTGTTGCCTGATATCATAAGAGAAAAACTCTTGCAACACTGTTAAAATAGTAAAAGAAAAAGCAGGACTTTATTTGGAAGCTTCCAGGTGAACTGATGGTCATGGACACACCTGATATCAAATTTCTACAATTTTACAAGTTTAACAAATCATCATATCTAACAAACTTTGTCCAATTAGAAGAGCAGTTGGTTAGGTAATTTTTCCTTGGATACTGCCCCATTGGAGTTGGTCTAGGGCTTCTTTGCTCCACTTCTGGTTGCGCCTTCTCAGATTCTGATTGGAAAACAAAATGTACTTCTAGGTTCTCTTCTTGAAAATAAGATTAAACAGTATTTCAGGAATCTGTTTTATGGTTATTACTCTAAAATCTAAGAGACAGGGTAGGAAAAATTCTGGGAGCTATATAATTATGTAATAGTAATTTATAGAATTATGAATACATAAAATATATATATATATATATGAACAAGTGACCTTTAGACATCACTTCTACCACAAGCATCTATGAATCTTGGGTGCTGCCTTCTCCTTAAGGGTGGGACATCACAACTACCAAAGGCGCCTCTGAGCTCCAAGGCACAACAAAGCAGAGCTCTCCTGCAGCAGTCTGTACCCTCCAGAAAGCCCCAGCCTCGGGTTTTTCACAGCTCACCTCCATGTAATCCTGGCACTGACAGCGCTCCTGCAAGGCACCCCTGGGGCCTTACCTATGGTGTTGAGCTCCCTGAGGGTTGGGAGCTCCTCTGGCTCCACAGAGTTATAGAGCAGGTACTTCTGCATCTCTGCCCCCCTGCACTGCAGGAGCTGGGGAAGAGGTGCTTTTCCTGCTGCAAAAACTCTCTGCTCCTCTCCTCCCACTCAACACTTCTCAAGCAGTGTCTCGATGCTCTGCCACAGCCTCCTTTCACCTCCTGGCAGCAGGACAGCTCCCGCATGGCAGAGTGCTGGTGACAACAGCCCTGGTGTCACCCATGCCTCTCCAGGGACAGTGGTCCAGGAGCTGTTGCTGTGGTTGTCCCGCTGTGATGTCATGCCATGGGACACAGGCCTGCATGGAAACTGCCACCACACAGTCTCATCCACATTTGGCTTCAGCATTAGCACCCACTGGGCACCCCAGGCCGCTGCACTGATGGTCCTACCTGCATGTCTCAACTCATCCTCCCTAGCTGGGCCCACAGAAACCCCTGGAACCTGGGGTGCAACGTGCATTAGTGCTGAAAGGCTTTGAGAACTCAGAATAGGCTGGAGAGGTCCACCTCAGGTCACAAGAGAAATGAACCCTGCTCAAAGGATAACATTCATCCCCTCCTATTCCCTAGGGCCACTGGGATGCACCTCTTTCACTGCACCAGGATCCAGCAAGGACTGCAACTGCACATGGGCTGCTGCAAAGACACTGTGTGCCTTGCAGCTGCGTCCTCAATGACTGCCCTGGGCATGACTATTGGCTTCCCAAACTTCCACTGAATCTGCAGAGATTCTTTGCCTCTGGCTATATGCATCCCAATTAACCATCCCAGACAGGGACTGACACCCTGGACAGCCAGATATAGGAAATCACCTTCTCTGAGATAGGAATTCTGTTTGGCCATCAGCTTGTGTATTTCTTTCTCCTACTCATTCTAGTGACATTATCCCAACTCTGTTCAGGTAAACAAGGCACAGCTGAAACCCCGGTGGACCATTTTCACTTAGCCCTAAGGCAGGCTATGTGACACATTTGTCCCCACAAAGCTTCCCAGGTGAAAGCTGAGTGCCAGGCTCCTTCATGGCTCAGGCGATTGCCCACCCATTCTGCTGCAACACTGGTCAGACACAAAAACAAATGAAAACCCATGTTCAGGCATGTATAACTCAGCCACTGAGTGTGGTGTACCAGGTTTGAAGGAACGTGGACATGGTGGCTGTTGCTGTCAGGCAGAATATAAATAGTTACCATGAGCTGATGGCTGCTCCAGATTTATTTTTTTTAATATAGACAAATTAAGCTTAGCTTCTTGTTCTTTATTTTTAAACCTTGACCAGTTCCTTTATTTAATTATATATGATTTTAAAATGCTGTTCATGAAAACTTCTCAAGTTTCCTTGAGGGTGCCTTCTCATTAACATTTCTTAAACTTTCCATAAAGGTGTGATTTATGGCCTTATTCGACAACTACTCGTTGGACAGATTTTGAATTTACTGAGACAATCTCTGTGAGTAAATGTTATTCACGTACATTAGTGGTTTCCAAGTCAGGCAATTAACTTACAAATATTTGCAGGCTCCTTTTTCATTGTTTTTCACAACATAGTCAGGCACAGTATTAATATACAATATTGAGTCTAATAAAATTTCCATTGCCTTCTGGGGTTAATAATGAACACAGCAGGGACAAAATCAGTATCCTTGTATTAACTACCATTAAACAAGGTATCTAAGCATTAGCATCATAGCAAGTGAGAAGTTTGGGGTATATTAAAAAAAATGTATTTTTCTATTTATGCCATTCAAATTCTAACTTTAACATTAAGCCTTGGATTTTGAAATTAGCAACGTGCAAACACATTGTGCATGGTCAATTAAGCTGAACTCCACTATTTCACATAACTGCAGGAACTATGAAAACCAGAACTAAACTTCGTGTCAGTCAGTTTCAAACAGGTATTCTAGATATTTTTTTTCATTAATGAAAATAATCATCTGAATCAATTGATTTTAAGGATGAAATTCTCTGAAGAATTTGATCCTGCAGCATATATCCATGTAATTAAAACACTTAGAGTCATCACATCTGAGGCATGTATTATGTCTGGTCTAGCAGAAGTCTGTGGTAGAGGACTCAAGGCTAACCTAGGGCACCTGATTTAAGCGTTCCTGTGGACAAGATTTAAGATTCCATATAACCTGCCAAGCCAGCAAAGAGAGGAGAACACAAACCACATAAGTCTGAAGTCACCTCTGTGCATAATACAACGATGGCAGAATCACATTTGGAAAGCTGGAAGGAAAAAGAAAATGCCTTAGAAGAACATCAGGAAAGCAGAAGGGGACAGAGGAGCCAAGGGATCACAGCTCCCCACGTGCTCAGAGCGCTCCATAATCCCATGTGAATTATGCTGGGACAAAGTAAAAAGGGCATTGTTAATGACTCTTCTCCCACTATGGGCTCTGGATATAAATAAAAGCATGAGTCCATAGGTTGCACAGGGTAAACACAACCCAAACTTAGACGATGCCTGAACGTGGGTTTTCCCTGTACCCTTTTCTGTTAAAAGATTAATGATGGGAGGAGAGGCTCCATGTGAGCACTGCTTAACTTCAAAATGCACAAGTCTGCATGGTTCTGGTCTGGAAAATTTTATTTATACATGACCCCCACTTGGGAAGACCTGCTACCTGCTCATACTGCTGCAACAGACTGCATCCACTCTGGTTCTAAGAGTAACCCTGCTGTTCCTAATGCGAAACACGCACCGACACCGTAATTAACATTAGTTTGCATTTATTAGCAGTTTGGGCTAATAAGTCTAGGGGCTTAGAAAGCGTGGCCACTTAAGCCAGGCCTCTTCAGAATAAAACAGAGGTATCACAGCAGAGAAGTACAAAGAGACTTGCAGCTTCATAATATGGGTGTTTTACAGATTGGAAGTACAGGTGAAATACACAGAGCAATAAAATAAAACTTCCGAGGGCTAATCCTGTATGCTAAACATATTTTAACATATACAATTAAAATGAAATAGTTTCATAAGCATCATGATCTATCTTCTCACACAAATGAGAACAAAATTGGTTTTAAATGCCTCAGAAGCAAATTTTTTCCTCCTTCAGACTCAAACAGGGCTGGGGACTTCTTGAGCAAAGGCACTTACAGTGCATACCTGCAACTATCTGGAATCACTTGCATTTCTCATTTCCATCTTTATTTTTCTCCTTCTTCCTCAAAGCAGTTAAAATCTTCCTTTGGCTGAAAGGCCTGTGAGGAATAGTCACAGGGGAGTTCTGAGAGACTATGAGGTCCTGAGGTGAACCAGCTTCTCCTGGGTCCTTGGTCAGCATCTCCTCTGTGGTACTCCTGGTGATGCTGTGCTGGTAAACCTTTCTTGGTGTCAGCAAGCACTGCTGGCACGTGGAAATGCTGTTTGCATTGCTCAAAAGACTGAATCCAGGTTTGTGCCTCTGTCCAAGGGCTGACTCATTCCACTCACTTCCACCCTGAGTGACCTAGCCCCATTTCATCTGGAAGAGTCAAGCTGCACTTTAGGTAAGTGCAGCTAAATTGGGGAGATGATAACTCTATTTCTGCATGTTCACTCAATTAATCTGTTCCTGGACTGTCAGTGATAATAATTCTCTAAGAATTACCGATTAAGTCATACACTTAAAATTATTTTCTAAAGCCTCCTATTGTCATCTGAGAACTTTGATGTTGACTCTTGCCATTACAGATCATTACTGTTCAGCATCATCACATCCAAAATATGGATTTTGGTTTTGCTTGTTCATTCACAGGACTATAAATGTAGCAAAGGAATTACTACTTCATATTCCACTTCTTATTTGCTAGAACTTTCCTTACCTAATTTTCCCTCTGAGACTTTTGCAAACTTCTATTTTTTTATTCTTTTATGCTGTTTTCTGCAATTTTTCCTCATCTTCATTATTACTACTGAAGCTATTCATTGTCTTTCCTTTTCCATTTTGCAAAAAACCTGAAATTCCTGTCCCCCCTCCCAACTATTTCAGGTCTTTCAATTCTGCTCTGTATCAGATGGGCTAAAGCTCTAGTTTTCTGTTTTGCTAAATCCTAATTAAACTTCTGGCCCACATACAAATGATGCCTGTCACCTCTGTGGCAGATTTTTCTTTTGACTAATCTAGAAATAAATACTCATTTTCTTATATATTTTGCACTAAAGGAAATTGTCTTTAGAGACGAGAAACTTTGCTCTTCAAACACTTAATCAGTGAATACCATGCAGAGATGTAATCTGCTTCCATACAGTCCTCCCAGCATCAATCCCAGATGAGGAGTTTTCTGCTGTCTACCAATCAGAAGACTATTTAAGACCATTTGACCAAGGTAGGACATAAATATTCAGATTAAAAAATAAATAAGTGAATAGACAGAATTGGGAAAAAAAAAAACAACCCAACCCAAACCAAACCAAAAAAAACCCCAACAAAACAAAACAAAACACAAAACAAACAAACAAACAAAAAGGGAAAATTAAAATTAATCCTACTGTAAAGCCAGCTATTTAAACTGTATCGTTGCTACATAGCCACCATAGGCCAACCCCTGCAGTTTCCAGATGTTTATTACAGGATATGCCTGGACAAATCTTCTTTCACAAAACCTCTTTGACACAAAGACATTAAACTTTAAGTACCTTAACACAATAGAGAACATTTTAAAAGGGATTTACTTTAACTTTTTATATACAAAACAGCTGGAAAGGGAACAGAATGACAATGAAGTAAAACAATACTTATGGACAACCACTTAGTAAATCTCCACCTTCTTCTCCTGTAGGCACAAAAGAGAATTCCATCAGCACCATTTACACAATAGTCCTATTAAGCTTAACATTTTCTAAAAAAAGATTAAGGGCCTGATCAAAAGAACACTGAAATCACTGGAAATCTTGCTATTTTACTTGAACAACTTTGGATCTGGTCCATACTGACTCCATTCCATAAGAGTAACTGCTTATAACTCAGATTAAATCTGGAGGAAAATAGCTCTGGTTATAACCTCCATAAAAATACAATAAAAACTAACACGTGCTTGCTTTCTATTTACTTTACTTTCCATATATTTTAAAAAAAGACATTTCCAGCATTTTCCTCCACAATGTAATCAAATTAATTTGGTTTGAGAAAGTGAAATGAAGATAAAACATAGGCATAGAAGTTGTTTCCAATTCTGACATTTATCATTATTCACAGTGAAAATAACTACTATTTTATCCCTCAGCTTCCTGCTGAAACAAAAATTATTTGCAAAAAGTTGGGGTGAGAATGGGATATACTTTCTCTTTCCAGAAAATGTTCTCTGTATCACCAGTTCCAGAGTCCCAGTTCTGCATTTTGCCCAGGTCCCAGTTACCTACAGGCTTTTCATCATCATTTCACATCTTCACAAAATGCAAGATCAGACTTCTGTAACCGAGAGTTCTACCCCCACTTGTACAGGTGTGTGTGTCCATGTACCAAGGCCAAAAATGAATATAGCATCAAACATCATGATTCCGGAAAACTTTAACAAAAATATGTGCTAGTTGGATACTGATCATTCCTAATTTCAGGCAAGGTTTCTATTGTTTTGCTGTGAGTGACAGAGAAAATATATATTTTTTTGTCCCTGTATAAGGAAAATGAAGAATAAAACCCAAAAATTATCAAAAAGCGATTGTCAACTGACTGACAAACACACACAGCTTTGTAGGACAAATGAAGCCCTGGCTACAAGCAGGAGCTCATCCTACCCTCCAAAAAAAAAACCAACTCAAACCTGTGTCAAAAACTCCAGTGATTTAAATGGGACTAGAACCAATGCCAAAGTCACAATGCTTTTATAGCCAAAAAGGTTAAATCACTTTGTAATTTTTTTTACCACTCTCACAGACTGAAAGCTATTATTGCCTAATGCCACACTTGGCAACCAAATGGTACAAAGGAAACCTCTGTTCTAATTTCTCAAGTATTTCCATAAATTTCTGCTAGGCTTTTTAGATTGCTAAAACATGATTAGCATCTTCTGTACATGGATAGATAGACCATAGACATGCTATCTCATCACCCAGCAGCAACAAACTGGACAAGCTGCATCAGTTTCCAGATTATCAAACAGTCCCAGTCCTAGCAGATTAGACAAATCAAGTGATATGGAACATCTACGGGCTTCTTCTTCATCTCAAGACAGATGGCAGCTACGATCCAGAATACAGGGGACAAGCAGTGCAACTGCCACTACAAAATTAACTTCTCTCTGCATTCTGAAGACATTTGAAGATGCCAAATGTGTTTATACCGGGCTGTATTTTGGCATGGCCACAGCATTTTTGATGCAGCACTGGAAGCTCTAACACTGCATTTTTCATACTGCCAAACCCCACCAAGTTACTACAAAAATGTCCCAAACTTCTGCTGTTAGGATGCCCAAAGCACAGATTAAATCATTTTAGTAGGGAGGCTTAAAGAGCAGCCTTCTCAGAGTAGGCTCATGTGCAATAATGAAGTCCAATCCCGGTATGGAATCTTTTTTCTTATGGCCCTAATTCACTTTTTTCATAGAGGAGAAATATTATGCCAGTTTTACACATATAACGACTGAGGCAGTTCTTCCAAGTCACCACCACTAGCAAAGCAAGAGCACAATCCTGTCTTCTAACATTGGTACTACATCAAACAACAATTTCTGCCATTCCCTAAAAGCACATAAGCTCTGGAAACCATTTCATTACAGCAATCACCTCTAGAAATTTGCAATATCACTTTATTACCCAGAAAGCTCATTTTGGCAGGAAAAAAAATATATAGTTATGTACATTTTTTTTTCTGTAGCCCCATTTTTTTGTGATTTCTCAGATTAGAGAGCCAATCCAGTATTATTCTCCTTCTTCCCACTGAGACCACAACACAAGGTGGTTATTTATTACCTGCTGAAAATTCTAAAAAGGGGCATTCAAATTTACAGTTTTATATGTTACAGTTCTGTAGATAAAGGACTTCTGATGATGCTATAATTTTCTGAATTGTGGTCAAGGATTTTCAGTTAATATTCTTCAATACTATCCTGTAAGCCCATATAGCTACATTGTTAAATCAATGTATACAATTATTATTTGGATTTTCTATCTTGGCTTGCAATAAGAACTGCATTTCTGAAGCTATTTATCAGCACTTTGGTCATGCCATAAAGGCTATTTCTTCCTTCCTAATTGTGCTTTTGTTCCTTTCTGTGCTGAGCAAAATACAGCAAAGGGTCAAAATGTCTATATCCTTTCTTTCCAGCAAATTGAATGTTATAACCTCATTTCCTGGTCAGCTCCAGATTCTTGGAAACTACACTGTGGTGGAAACTGGGGGACACAAGTGCTCCCCAGATCCCTACTGCCGAGCATTACAGCAGCAAGGGAGAGCTGCAGACAACTTCCTAATGCATCTTTCCAGGAGAAGCTTTTCCAATTGAAGTCAGCGGTAGAGCACAACCAGTAAACGCAGTAAGTTCTTCCAAAATATTCCCACTCTGCTCTTGACATTGCCTTTTACAGGAAGCAATGATCCTCTTTCACCAAGTTTCCCCCAATTACAGGGAAATCTATGAGAAGCCCTGAAAGCCAGCAAACTCTCAAATGCTTTTCAGAGCTAAGAAAATCCAAGCCTTCCTACAACATTTCTGACATCTTCCCACTCTGCCCTAAATCACATTTACATGGATGGCTCATTCTTCTATTTAACACTTCCCACAACTTGAGTCCTTCCTGTCTTCACTTCCTTTTCCCTCCCTTTCCTGCAAAGCTCTTTACTTTCGTGCTTAGCTCACAGAGAGTTTTCACAGTGCCCATGCGATATTTTTTCCCGACTGATCACCTCCTTAAGTCAGCCCCCTGTCTTCTGGAGACAGACACTCCCCTCGGTTCACGACAGGCACGCTGCACCACTACTTTGATTTGCAATAAGCACCGCTCCTCTTTTTGCGTGGACATCACACGGCTTCTTTGCAATCCAGCTGCTGCCTCCCACAGCTGCAGGATTTGCCGGGCTATTCCTTCCGAAGCAGCAGCAGCTGCTGCAGCTCGCAGCTTTCCGTGAGCGGCAGAAGGCTGCTGTGGGGGAAAGGATGCTCTCTCTCTCTCTCTTCCCACGGCAGCCGTGCCCTGCACCGCTCCTTGGCAGCCGGGAGGAGCAGCCACGATCCGGCTCCGTGCTGAGCAGGGTCACCCTGCCAGTCACGGGGGTAACATTTGGCTGTCTCGAGTGGCTGAGCTGATCAGCCTCTCCCGAGAGCTTAGAAGCGCACTGAATTAAAAGATTCTCACTAGAGGGAAGATAGGGTTTGTGCTGGCCATTGCTCCTGCTGAACTTGGTTGCAGCTATATTCCCCTCTCCCTCACTTGCACATCTTGCAGAACTATTATTTCTCTCCAAGCTCAGCATCAAGGTTCACGTAATTACACGTAAGCGTATGCATATAGATTGTATATGCTTGTGCTACTTCAAAAAGATTTGCATAGCAAAGCCTGCAGAATGAGAAAACACCAGTATTAAAGGAAGCAGGTGTGATTCAGCAACTTGTGGGCATACGAGGAGACAATCATATGTGGCTGCAGACTTCTTCAGAACATATTGTGCCAACCCCCCTCTTCCTCTAAAATCATGATCACCTCCAGAGCTCTTCTCACCATACCCAAGTGCTTCCCAAATATTTGCCCATTCATGACAAAACACATTTGGCAACACTGTTATAGCCCTTCTTAAAACCAAGGAACCCGGGGCATATGTTACATGTTAACACAAACCAGCACAGGTATTTTAACATCCTTAGGTGCACGATCTTTCCTCTCCTTCCTCCTGCACTGGATACTGTAACAGAAGGCAAAGTGCTGCAGGTATGAACCAGCTCTGATTCAGCATCAGCACCACTGCTCGCGGTGTGCAGTGATCAAACAACAAAAGATTGCTTGGGAAAGATCTTGTCCCAGAATAAAAACTGGGTACCTTTGGAGTGCCTCACTCCAATGCACAAACTGCCGGACTGAGGGATCCTTTAGTAACAGATCGCCAGAACCAACAACATCAGGAGCTTTGAAATCCAACATTTCCTAAGCCTGCTTATGCAACTTGCATACTTTGCTAATCATGTTTGCAAAGTTTTGCTGAGTGAGGTGTATTGTCCCTGTGCCCTGTGGCTGTGAGACTCTGCTGATCAGAGCAACCTTGCAGCTCCGTGAGGCAGCAGCAGCCAGGCTGGCTCAGCCTCTGGAGATCCCACTGCTGCACCGACTTCTGGTGAGGGAGACAATCTTCTGGTTTGATTTTTAATTGAAAAACTGTAATTGTAGCAACACCAGGCCCCAACGTGCATAATGAATAGAGTGTGGACCACTGGAATCCATAGCACAGACTACTCCTACTCCACCTAATTAAGTAACAGCTCACAGTTAGGAGCTTTTCCACATGCATATGCAAAGCCTGCTAATGAAAAGGGAACTAACTTTTGTTTTTGTTAGGCTGCAGGAACTTAGGAAGCTGCTGAAAAGTCTGGTGGGGTATTTAGCTCTGGGGTTATAGCCTGATTGGTTTTGCTTTTATGTCTAAATGTTGCTTCCGCTTTTTTTTTAAATATCTTTTTCTCTCTTACCATTTGTTTTGCTGCAGTCATACTTTTATAGCCATTTCCCTATCCTTTAGTAATTGTGATCACCTTTTTCTACTATTCTGTGTTGTTTTATAGAGGTGCTTTTCCTTTTCCACTTTCTCGTGCTTCCTTACCACCGCTGAGAGTAGCAAGTGTATGGATGAGTGTGCACATGCTTCAGATCTGCATCCAGCTCTGCAGAACCCTGGAAATAATTATTCTGAGAAAAACTGTGTTCATCCTCCACAGCAATTGTGTGGAACACATGAACTTGCCCAGTTTCTGTCATGCAGTCCAGCCACTAAGCCATTGTCAGAGGAGGTATCTAGCACAGATTTTTCAAAGACCAACTTATAAATTTCTGAGAGCATGGAAGTGTTTCAAGGAACAGCTTCTGTGGAAGAAGTTTTGAGGACTTATCCCTTCAGTATATCTTCTTGAGAACGGCAACAAGTACTCCTGAGACCTCC